>OY856409.1:1997769758-1998302258 GCA_963693085.1 Alisma plantago-aquatica
GTCTAGGCTATATGCCGAGAAAGATGAACTCATTTTTCTAGCTGGAGATATTCTAGTCATGGAAGATACCCTCCGTGAAACCATATAATTATAAGGATTTCTATCTGTGAGCCTGATGACTGCTTATCAATATCTCCTCAGACGGAACCATCCTACGGTTTACATGGCGTCAGCTTACTTGAATGATGACATACTAAAGTTAAAGAACTTTGGAACCACAGAGGCGCTTATCTCTTGTCTCCAGCATACAACTCTGAAGTTCATTATGCTTCCTTTCCTTCACTTAGAGCACTGGATGTTATTGGCGAAAAACCTTCCTGAAGGAACAACAATCATCTATAACAGTTCCGACGGCCAATTTGATCCTAACCAGAACCAGTATGCTATGACAGCTAACACGCCCACGGAGGAGGTGGAAAAGGAATGTGCTGACAAACTACACTATCTTTTAAGCAAGCACACAAGGGCGTACGATAAAGAACACTTTCATCGCCCAACCTTCAGCCACAGATGCCCCCAGCAGCTCCGAGAATCAAACGACTGCGGTTTCCATGTCCTCTATTGGATGTACACCCTCGATGTTCTTAGAAGACCAGTAGAGGACATGACGAATGTGGATTACCATGCTTTACGTGGAAAGTTCACAGCTAATCTTCTCCGAACACATGGAGCTAACAAAGGACTAACAGAAGCCTAATGCCCTTGTCCATGTACTTCTCAACCTATCACTTTGACACTCTGAGGACAGAGTGAGTGATAAGTTAGGGGGAGGTACACTGGACAAGGGTGAGGTATCATTTTTCAACCCTTCTCCCTGTGCTCTTTTTATTCACTCCTATTTTTCTATGCATTGCTTTTTTATCTTTCTTTTCACATTTAGACTTTTTCAATAATTTCTTTGATAGAATAATTCTTGTATATAAGTATAACATCACTCTTGGAAAAGATCACCCACAACTAAATTTAGAATCAAAGTAGTCCTCAAAAATCAATAACAAAAAAAGTATTTAGGCATGTAATGGCTAATTAATGAATTACTTTCACATTCGATTTCCATGTTTTTGCTTCAACTCTGCTCCAGACTCTCCACAAGTTAACATCATAGCTAAAGCCAGCCAAAACTCTCTCAAGGATGGGAGGGAACCAGGTGAAATTCAAATCAAGGAACCTCGCAAGTGGACCACCAAGTACGAAATCGAAATAAGTGCATGTCAGGAGACTCCAAGAACAGTTTTCTTCTTTTTAAAAGAAAGAGGTCTGGCATCCCAAATAAAATCCCTAAATATCCAACTCCTAAGCTTGTGAATATAAGAATAAAAGCCAGAGTGTTGAATAAAAACATGAGAGCTGTGCCACGCCTAAGGACCTATATGAAGGACCAATAAAGGTCTCATCCGACTGGTACATTCAGCTACCCTCACAAAAGCAGATGTGTCGCACACGGTAATGAGATCCTAACGTCTCTGAATATATGAAAAAGTTGATAAAGGACTCGCCCGACCGGTACATTTAGCTGCCCTCACAAAGGCAGCTGTGTCGCGCCCGGTAGTGAGATCCTAAAAGTTTAGATAAACCCTCCCCCACTAAAAGGGGGAGTTACACATCAGCCTTTAGTCAACCCTCATGCCTATCTTAGTTTCCAGTAGGTTTTTCAAAGAAGTATAAAACTGATTGGAGTTAAAAAATGCACAGAATGCGATCGAGGAAAAGGTGGTCCCAATGCGAGCTACGTGATACGGACGAAATATGAGATCCACGCAACTCCCAATACCTGAAAGAGTTAGTACAAGCAGAAGCCTGATAAAAATCTAAGATATCTCTGGTTTAGAATTGAAGCAAGAGTATGGAAATCTTCACTAAATAAAATCGCCTCGCCACTACATGCCTTAGCTCTACTATAAGTTAGGGGGGTGATAACCTACCATTTTGCGATGTTATCTTACTAGTTTTCCTCAATTTTCCATACTCTTTCTTAGTTAAATTAGATAGAATCTTTAACTTTCCACCTTTTTGTAAATATACCATTAGATTAACTTTTCCTTTTCACTTCTTACAAAAAAGCACAAAAAAATTACAAAACCCCCAAATGGTCCCAAGACCGAATGGAAGCCGAACGGTCCCAAGACCGAATAAAGATCAAACGGTCCCAAGACCGTGTGAAGCCAAATGGTCCCAAGACCGAATGGAGATCAACTGGTTCTGAGACCGTATGAAGCCACACGGTCCCAAGACTGAATAAAGGTCAAACGGTCCCGAGACCGTGTGAAGCCAAATGGTCCCGAGACTGTATGAAGCCAAACGGTCCCAAGACCGAATGGAGATCAACCGGTCCTGAGACTGTATGAAGCAACACAGTCTCAAGACCGAATAAAGGTCAAACGGTCCCGAGACTGTATGAAGCCAAACGGTCCCAAGACCGAATGGAGATCAACTGGTCCCGAGACCGTATGAAGCCACTCGACCCCAAGATCGAATGAAAGCAAACAGTTTCAGATCGAGAGGACTCAAACGATCTCCAGACTGAGAGAGTCCAAACGGTCTCCAAACCGTGTGAAAATCCAAACGGTCTCCAAGACCGTTTGGACCCACATACCCCAAAACGTTTAAGGCTCGCTCAAAATCCTATAAATAGAACCCAAAGGGGTCCTCACAAATCATCAAGTCTTAGACGTCCAAAGGCTGCCTCTATTATTCCAGAGCCATTCCATCCTTCACCCACTGTCCCGAGGCTGCCGGTCTAAGATCCATACTCCATCTCTAAGCTACTTTCTCTCTCATCGACAAAGTAGGTGGGAAGAGGAGGATTCATCATCAAGCAAGCTACAAAGTGTGAAGATCATTGCTCTCTCTCCTTCGAGGGGTCGACCTTCCTCCCT
Source organism: Alisma plantago-aquatica (assembly GCA_963693085.1). NCBI lineage: Eukaryota > Viridiplantae > Streptophyta > Magnoliopsida > Alismatales > Alismataceae > Alisma > Alisma plantago-aquatica. The sequence continues at coordinate 1,997,772,635 of OY856409.1, forward strand.
CCTTCGTGGAGATGACACACACTCTCTCTTCCCGCCTCCTTCTTTGTTCTTGCCATGACCGAGTAGTTTCATACACTAGGGTGCGGGGAGTAGCCCCACTACCCATGCTTTCATTTCATACATTGTAATTATTGAGTTTGCTATAGAAAAATACTATCTTTCCAGTTCAACATCAATCGTTTAATGAATGCTAGTTGCTTGATCACCAACTTGTGTTATCTATTATCTGTTAGTACAAATTGTCTATGTTTGTACTTCTAGATTCAAATATCGACTATTTGTTGATTCCAAGTTGTATGTAGTCACCATACGTTTGGTTCGGTATCTAGGAGCATTTTTCAAGGAGTGGAGTAAACTCACCTCCGTTGTTGTACTTTCATACTATGAAATGGAATCAATTGACGTATGAAAGTACAACCTTGACAGGTTGAGGAACACACTTTACGAGGGGAGTGATGCAAAGTAAGTACCATTCGTCTGGAGATGGCTGGCATTACAACACTTCTGTATTTCTCATAGTTAGTTATCTGAAAGGAAGCTAAGTATACAAAGATACTAACTGTTTAGACTCTTTTCTTCGCAAGCCAAGTTATCATAATGTATGTTTTGACCCATGCGTAGTGGTGGTGAAACCCGATCACATCCTAGTAGTTTCCAAATATTGTTTACAACTTTAAGTTTACTTTCTTGTTATTTTCTTTCTCCGCACTTAGCTTAACTGTCAAATCAACTCTTTGATCTAAATACCAAATGTTAAGGAGTTAAATGAAATTATAACATTTTCTATCTTGTTGATCTTAACAAGACCGTTGTCCTGTGGATTCGACTCTTAACTATACTACGATAAGACTTCCACGTATCCTAGCATACGTGGGTGGAGTTTTTAATCTAGTATAAGCAAGGCTAAAGCTAAAGACTTGCTATCTTTAGGATTTTTAGTGGTGCACGCAACTCCATGCAAGTGGAATCTCCATCAATGCTCCTTATAATAATTATCCTTATACAAATGAGATTCAATGTGACTACTCTCCACCACATGTCAAACCATAGGGACCTAACCGCCTTGATTTCAATTTTTGTCCTTGGTATACTGATGTATGCCAATCCATCCATGATACATTTCAAGACAGGCAGGCAAACTTGATGGAGTGGTTCTAAGGAAATCAACCAAGTCACTACCACAACCATGCCTCCTCCTCCATTCGTCCACCGCCTTACTATCCGCCACAGCCGTGATCTTCATCCCTCCATCTCGAATTTGGGTTTTTCTCGAGACGAGCAAAAATCTAAGTCTGGGGTGGAGGTGGGTGGTACGATTCTATCCTACCCTCCTATCTTTTTCTTAATTGCTTTATTTTCCCTTTTCATCATTTTTCATGTAGTTGCTTTAGTTTATGCCTTTACCTAGTCGACCAATTTTTTCCTTAGTTGTAAAAAGGCTATTGTCTAGTTGGCCAATATAAATAGATATTTATCATTATAACCCTTGAATTTAGTAAATCATTTGCAAAAAAATTCACAAATTGCCATGTCTGAAACCATCGTGTCACCTAGGACCCATAATAACATCACTCCTTGGAATAATTGGCAAGTCATAAGGAATCGATCAGAACCAAGCATAATTTTTCCATATATTTAAACAAATGAATTATCTTATTATAAAACTTGTATGATGTGACTTATAGGAATATTCTAACTAGAGTAATGAAACTCTCTAAAAAAATGGTGAAAGTTATAAGTATAAGAACATCTCTTCATTCCCTCTATTTTTCTTCTAGAAAATAGAAGCAAAGAATCACCACCGGATAAAAATCAAGTCTGGGGTGGCATGCTTCCCAAAAATAAATTCCATACTCCAAAAAGGTACATACCATAAAAATATACCAAAGCGTACAAGAAAAAAAATTGTGACCAATGTAGTCACAACTCTGCAAATCAAAGTCCCGAGTCGAATAGAGGAGGGATCAAAGAAAAAAATCTTTTGTTATTTCTTCTTCACTTGTTGACACCCCTCCTTCTTCCTATTCTTGTGCAAATACCTAAGAAAACAATATTTAGAAATTGAGAGTGTCAAAGCAGAATAGGAAGCTTATTTTTCTACAAAATCTTATTTTTGAAGCAAGATGTGATAATTATTTTGACAGGAAATATAGAACTTTATGCTACGTAGTTCTAGGAGATTGGATCACTTGGCTAAAAATTGGAGGTAAGAAATATAGTGACGTCACAAGGGTGGGGAATGACATATTGAAAGTATAAATTGAACTTTATTTGTTATTTTATTTACTTGAGGATAAGCAAAGATTCAAGTCTGAGGTATTTTGATAAATGTGTATTTATCCTTTTTATTTACATCTTTTAGATATCTTTTTAGGATTTTTTTATCTTCTTAATTTTATAATTAATTATATTAGTTTAGATGTTTCTATTTATTTAAATTTTTAATTATATTTGGTTGGTGTTTTGTAGGAAAATAACTCAATGACTAATTTTCCTTGGAAGATATTTTGCACAAATTCCCGCAATGCCCGATTTAAATATATACCCGTACCAAAATTTCCATAACTCTCACACTCAAGGTGGAATTTAATGGGCAAGTATGCGTTGGAAAGGGAATTGAATCATCTACAAGAAAAATATATTTCTGACTGCTTTTGAAGTTATGACTGGCCCGAAAATTCGTTCGAAATTGCTGTTGCGAGAATCTACAGTAAAAAGAATGCAAGTGGTCATTATAATTAAAAGTGATCAACTATTTTCCCTATTGATTAGATACAAAAAGTTTTCAATAGATAGTCTTGTATCTAAGGTTTCCACCCATCCGTCCCCTACAAAAGGAGGGGGGACTCTACTAAGAAAATGGGGCCCAAGTTCGTTTTGTACGCAATCAATAGTGGAATTCTGTCATTTTCGTATAATCTTCCTTTCAAACGCAATAAAGATCAGTTCTTTCATAAAGTTAGTTCTTTTATTTCGATTCTGAATCTCTTTTCTCTGGTTCTTCGTTTTCTGTATTTCTCTTAGAGCAGGATAAAAAGCAAACAAGTCATTTAATCGTCACCGTCTTGGACTATATGGAGATCCAGAATTGCGGTCTATGACTCTTTTACTTTCTTTCTTAATTTCTCGCATCCTCATCATGAGTAGCGAGTAATTTTCTTATCGAGGCAAGGGGAATAATCCCTTAGTCATGTGATTATAGGATCGAATTTTTACATGAATATTTAGATGGATGGTTTTTAGTTTAGAAATCACCGATTTAAACGACATAATTAATTATTTTTATCGCTTGTTAATCCCCGTGGATGCGACTGTGAAAACTGAGATTTAGAACATCTAAACTGAATTCATTCTAGATTTAGATGTGACCGTGGAAAATTTTCTTTTAGGATGAAGAACAAGGACACGTGAACACCAGGACCAATGGGTTCATGTAGAGTTCCTCTTTTGTGTTTTATTTACGTATATGTGCATATTTGCTTCCTTTTTATTGTCGTGTATCATTCGATTTTACTTTCACAAGGGCTAAGGTGGTGTAATCCCTAAACCTCGATGCCTTCCTCTTTGATTTCAAATCACTTTTTATTCATTACTTTCAAGTTTGCCCTTTAATTTTCAACATTTTACTTTTGCTAGATAATCTTTTATGCTTACAATTTCTTCTTTTACTTTCTCTTGTTTAGAATACTCTTTTATTTTCCTTACATTAGTGTAACCTTTTGTTCTTCTTGAAATTTTCTTTCTTGCATTAGAATATTGAACTCCTCTCAAATTGGACTTTACTTTACGTAAATATTTCAAAAATATCAAAAAGAAATAATTTTATAAATAAATCGGGTTTAGAAGAAATAGATCTTAAAAACGTTATCATGTAGGATCGACCCTTCTATACTAGCCTTAATCGGAAAGTAAAAAAGGATAAAACTCTAAGATAATTTTTTTAGTGAACTGGTGTGTAAGCAATGCGTATCAGTCATCCCATCTAGGACCACCAAAGAAACTATTACACTTCTTTGGTCATTATTAAGTCACGATACACATTTCTTATTGACAAAAGTTTGGACGTTGCTTTTACTTTCTCTTTAAACATCGTTGGTCAAACTTTTTGTTGATAAATAATATTTGCCATGGATCTCGTGATAGTGAACATGAATAAGGTAGGAATGATTTTGAGAGAGAAGGTTTACATGTAAGTTACAATCATCAAACTGAATGACTATGTTTACCCATAACTTGAAAAATCTATAGATGATGGTCTAAATTTGTAATTTGAACTGGGATATGATCCTACTTATTCTACATATATGATCATCTATATAAATGTCTAATACCTTTTTTTAGGATGAATGCAATACTTTGGTGGGATCACAATCATTGACGTGGAAGCTTGAATATATAATAGGTGATTATTCTTAAACCAACCTAGTTAATCATTTAGTCAAATTAGCTGGCTTGAGCTCTATTTTCTCTTAATTGTTGCAGACAAAATCTCAATCTCGAGTTAACTTGTTGAGTTAAAATTGGGTTTTCAATGCCCTAAAATGGTTGTTCATATGGGTCATCCCTAAAGCACTATGTATTGATATTATCCTCGTGCGGGGGAATGTGTATATGACCATTCTTTGAATGGTTTGGTTAGGGATACAATATAGTTCTACCCACACCAATACAAATATGATCGCTTAATTGCATGACATAATGGAAAATAATAATTGATTTTCTTATTTAAATATACCACTTCAAGACATCTTATCAAAGTGGATTATGAGATTTAAATTATTTTCTATATATAAAACTTAATAAATCATTCGTTCTAATCAACACTTGGTAAAATCATGTATGAATTATTTCATTAAAATGGTATTGCAAATACCAGTAAGGTTATGTATAAATAAACTCATATGCTTTCAAAGGACAAGTCATCGCAAAAGAGGGACCATATGGACATATTTTTTCTCAACCTGAAACTCTCAAACTATTATCACAATAATATATTAAGAATTTTCAATAGAAAGTTGGGGTGGGGGTCAGTGAGAATATTTCCTTTAGTCATGATAATGGATCATTGGCTTTAAAGAGATAGCCAATTCTGGAAAATGCTAACGTCAAAAGATCATGACTTTATGTTGAAGATGGGGTCAATGTGTTACAGTAGTCCAACGCGTGCCACCCTTATTCACGTATGAATCGTATCACTTGATTCATTACATATTTTAATCAATTTTACATGTAGGTGCAAAATGATTTGGGATTTTGTTTATCCGTTAGGTAATGAAATACTTGTTCTTGTGAAATATACTCAAAATTTCTCATGAAATGTATATAATTCTTTGAAATTGCTGCACATTTTTTATTTTTTGAAGGAGAGAGAATATTTTAGAAATGTTTTTTTACTTATTTAAAAAATAACAACACAACAAGTGGAAAAAATTGAACTTCGACAAGCATTCTAAGTATTTGTTGCAAATGGTAGATTTTGGTATTAACATCCCAGATGAGCTCTTACTGTTAGATGTGTTCTTGGACATTAATTTTTTTTAACCTAGACAAGCTTTTGATTTAAACATTATATCCAAAATCAGAAGTATATATGTTTCTTACAACACTTTTTTTTCTCAAAAGGGGGAATCCTTGTTATTTAACATGCTTCCTTAATGTAGGAATCAAATCAATTATATAGGTTTGTATGTGTAAATTATAATGGGACCATTACAATTACACTTAATGGTAATCTATAAATCCTAAAGGAGGAATTTTATATACATATAAGAATTCTAGGATCGAAATATTTTGCAAGAGTCAACTTCATTATTCTTTTGACTATCAATCTTATGAATCTTAACTATCTAATGAAAATCTAGTAAGGAATTTTTCATCTTTTTCCGTGTAACTGTGAAGGAAACAAATGTATAGGACATGTAGTTGCTTGTACTACTAAAGTAGAATCTAATTTTGCTATTACTCTTTGCCATCCATGTTTCCTTGCAGATTCCAAAGCAAAATTGATTGCTACAAGTTCAACCACAAAAGCTGATGATGATGATAGCATATTACACTATCCATAGATCCAACTACCATCACGAAACCTAGCTATTAAAACATTTGGAACTTTGTTATTGTTTGAAAAATCATCAACATACAATTTAACCCATCCCCATCTTAGATATAGCCAAGGGAAAGTTTTGTTGATAGATATATTTGCTAGATTCTGTTGTTGTTCTTGCCAAGCAATTGTAACTCTCAAAATATTAAAAGAATGCATACATATATATATATATTCTACATTATCTTCTTTATTCATGAAAAGGAATTGATTCTTGAAGATCCATTTTTTTTGCTCGGTTTGAAGATCCATATTTTCCTACAAGCAACAATAAATATCACTCAAATTTCTAAATATGCACACAAACTATTAGTTATCCAACGAATTTGATATGTTATAACTAAAAGATTGTAAGATAATTCATGGATCCTCAATTTATCTCATATTTTTTTGTTGACTCCCCATTTTTAGTCACTCAAAGGATATTCATGATTAGTGCTAATACTTTGTCTAATATTAAGTCCATTCCACATTCTATCTATATTCCACATTCATTATTTTGACTACATTTTCCCACATTTTTCTACATATTTAATACACCCACTTCACCCATTTTTACCCAGTTTGGGGCTTTGTGTAAAAAAAAATATTTTAAGACCAAAAGTACAATTTCCTTTTTGATTTAGCTTTTTAATCTCATTTTTCATAATTGTCTAGGTGAATTATTCTAAATAAAATATTCTTTTTCTCAACCGGTATTCAAATGATTTCCTCAACAAATTTGAGGAATAATCTCATATTATGTCTCTATAATTTTCCCAAGAACATTCCTAAAATTAGTGGAAAATTGAGAAATATTTTTTATCCAATTGGGACGCCTAGTGGATATGTGCTATTCTCCCACGTGCCACATGATAAATTGCCTCGATTTTCTGCCCCACATACATGGTGCATTGTGTTGATCTGTAGCCTATTTTACAAGGTTTTATCTAAAACCTTGAACCCTAATGTCCACCTATATTACCCCCTCATATCCACTAGATTTTGTGTCCCTTTTGAACCTCCTAAAACTAGAGGATCAAACCACATCTCTCTTTTATTTCTGCATTACTCGTAATAGGAGGATCTTTCCTTTGACACCACTTGTCCTGTTAAGATTAGTAGGTTGTCAAGGCGGTGATCTGAACTGTTATTCTGCCATAATTGTTGTGTTTTCTACTCTATTTTTTATTTTTGTTATTCTACTTCAGTTTCTTATATCAGTCTGAAATCAAATCATATTTTTAGCCCAGGTATGCTTATCATCATGTATTCCTACGCATCAATCCTAATCACCCATGAGAAATCTCCATCATGGAAGGTCATGACGTGACTATGACCCCACTTACCAAAAATAAGAATTTTAGGATAATGATGGGAAGACCACAGACATTTCCAACCCTAAATGCCTACCCACAAAAACTATATTATTTATTATAATCAACTTATTTTTTTTGTTATAGTTTTGAATCCCTTTTTTCTTCATAATCACATAAAAATAACTTGATGCAAATTTATAGGGCAAGGTAGGGGTGCTAATCCTTCCCCGCTCTTAACAATATCGCCAAACCTGATTTGTCTAGGTTTGTTTTGTTTCTTTATTTTCTTATCTTTACAACTTGGATAACAACTCAACTTTCCACCGTGACTTCAACACGTTATTAGTTTTTCCTATTTTTTCATATAAAATGTGGTGGCCAATCCAAACACATGTCTCTATTTTTTATGCGATTACTAAATAAAGTTTCACTATGAAAAGGATAGGAACCCTCCATATTTTTGAGCCAGGGTACTACAGACTAGCAACTCTATTGAGAACGCCAAGACAATATGATTCAAATCCCCATTATCTTGTTGCAAAGAGGAAGTGTTCTCATGAGCGTTCCATTTTTCCTTTTTTTCTTGTGATTATGTTTCCTTTTTTTTCTCTGATTGTTTGGTGGATAGGCCATACATCCCTCTAATTTGCTAGCCTCTATCTTGTAGATCGAGGTGATCCACTGGACCAACTGCCCTTCTGTCCCTTGTTGGATTTGACCATTTTCTTTTTTATTGTTTCTCTATTTCCCCTTTTTTCCTATTGATTTAGGGTTTCATCCACACTTCCCTTTGTAGGGTTTCATGTTTGCCTCCCTTGCATCTCTTTTTTATTTCTTACAATAAATCAAGGAAAGGATGAATAGCAAATGTAATTTGGAAAGAAGATTTGATCTTTCTTGAGAAATATTGTTATTATTTCTTTATCTTCATATGGTTGGCCTTCATGCTTTGTGGGCTCGCTATGAAAATGTTAATATTTTGCACTAGCTCTCTTCACTCGTAAAAAGCTATGCTTCCGTAATGGGTACCAACTTGATATTGGACCATAGAAATGACATAAGGTGTCAATAAAGGTACATGTACAATGTTAAGATAGACTTCCAAAAGTCTTGAAAACACCCACTCTCCTATCACTTGTGGCTAATTACAGACGTCTTAGTCACGAGGTGTATTGGAAATAGTACCTACATCCATTGAACGAGTGTTACCCTCTCGATGAGTGTCATCTATTAATGGAGAAGATAAGGACCAACCTATCCTATGAGATCATGTTTGTGTGAGGACATAATGCATATCTACACTCATGGAATAAAAGGGGAGGGCCATTTTTTCCTATAAATATATCTTGATTTGGTTGCTGAGAAGTTTGAGACCAAACATTCATTTTAAATATTAACAATATATTCATATCAAATAATTATTTTTAAAGATTAACGATCTTTTAAAATCTAAACAATATTTTTGAAGATTAACAATCTTTCAAAATCAAACAATCTTTTAAAATATTAAAAATCTTTTCAAAACCAAATAATGAAGGATCTTTTCAAATCAAATAATCTTTCTAATACTTTAACAATATTTTCAAATCAAATTCTTAAAGATTAACTAATTTTTCAAATTCAACAATAATTAAAAAGATTGATAACCTTTAAAAAATGAAATTTTTTAAAAATCATGTTAAACTCTAAAAGAGTAGACGATTTTCTATCCAAAGGTGTCGTACCTTTGAAACCACATCGAGTTAGAAAGTTCTCAAAATTGACTGTGTTTTCACTTGTCAATGTCGGATCTGTCCATCGCAAGGTTCCTGAACTATGACCTAAACTAGACCACCCAACCGCTTTCGTGCTCACATTTATTGTCCCAGACTATGAACTTATACTAGGCATAATGTTCTCTTCATGCCTACATCTATGGTCATTAACTATGACCTAAAATTGGAATGCAACCTATACCCAAGTTCATGATCAATATGGAGATGCCAACCTAGGTCTCCATCCTTGTTGACCACTCATCATTTCCAAGGGGCATGTGTTGGTATGTGTTCCCTAAGAGCTAGTCATATGATGATTGTATCGACATATCTTATAATTTATTTGATTAATATTGAAGACAATTCTATCTATATGTTTTTTCAATTATGAGATGATGATATGACATGATAGATGTCTAAATAATGATATTACATGCTAACATATGGCTTCAGGTTGAGACCTGAACAATGAGATCATATGTATGATAAATATATGCATTCTTTTTATGTCTGTATTCGGATATTGTAACATCCCTAACCTGGGTTAAGACTTAACCCTAGAAGTTTTTCTTAAGTAAGTCATTTAGATTATTGTCTTTATCTTTTGAAAAGTAATTAAGACTAAAGGAGAGCTTATGTTTCAATTTTGGTCCTATTTGAATAATGTTGAAACAATATTTTACCTATTTTGGACTAAAGTGCAATCTACCCAATTTAAGGGGGTTACCTTGCAAAAGTTACATGATAAATGTTCATCAAGTGTTATAGCATCATAAGAATGAGAATGATGCCGAGGTATGGATTCCACAAGCCTAAGTTCCAAGAAGGAGCTTGTTTGAGTAATGCTTGTGTATTGAATGCTAATTTTGGTTTAATTTGCAAATTACCCAAAATCCAGGGTTGGATATGTAAAATACCACCTCTATTATGTCCCTATTGTTTCTTGGTATCATTTATAGAAAATAAAAAGAAAGGGGCATCTTGTTTGAACTACTTTTGAGGAGAGATAATCTTGATAATAAAATAATCAAGAAATAAGCATAAATGAAACCCTAATTTATTTTTTGCAAAAAAAAATATATCAATTGAATTGCCCATCAACTAAAAAGGCTGTGGTTGAAATCCTATAGTGCAAGGACGTCCAAATGCCTTGAGTGGCACCGAAATATCCTAAGTAGGTGAAGAAATCCACTCACATTTGTTAATTAAAAAGTAATGTCCACTAAAAATGGATAATAGTATTATAATGATTAAGGTGCTTATGTAGTTGCTTTTAATTCACGGATAATTGAGAGGATTTTGAGAGCAAGGAAGATGGCTTCGAAGGCAAGGAAGGGAGGGGGCATGTGGCAAGAAAGTGGATGAACTTTCTCCTACTTTCTCTCTCCTAGAAAATCAATTATATGTACTCGATTTTCTCCTTACTTGAAAGGCTATTTTGCAAACCACTTTCTTTCCTTTCTTTGGCTGATGACCAAGGAGCTTAGGAGCAGGAGGAAAACGTTTCCCAAGCTGAAGGTAAGCTCCATGATCATCTTCAACCTCGAATTGATGGTTGAAATCGGATTTCAACACTCATTTTCTTCTCTCTACCATCCAATGCTCAACCTTGGCTATCTTTTGCATCCGAATAGTTGGAAATGAACCTTGGATAGTTGAAGGAGCTTCTTTCACCATTAGAGAAGATAATCTTGAAGCTTTGAAGCTACTTTGAAGGCGGGTTATATAACTTGAACCCATCAATGTTATTATTGATTGCAATTTCTCATCATATGTTGATCTTTTATTTTCTTCTTGAATAATTGATGAAATTATCATACACATGATAGTAGAATTCAGAGGTCTGAAGCTTGATGATGATGCCATCATCTTAGCACTCACCTCAGGAATATCAAGAACAAACAGTTTCATTTTGTGTTGGTCAAACAATTTCAAACCTTTAGAGACCAAACAGTTTCAAACCATTTGGTGACCAATCAGTTTCAAAACCGTTAGAGGTCAAATGGTTTCAAACCGTTAGAGACCAAACGGTTTCAATGTATTCAAGGATCGATTGATCTTATGACCTAATAACTTCAAACAAATTAAATTCAATTGATTTCATAACCCTAGCTCAATTGGTTTCAAAACCCTAGATCAATTGATGTCAAAACCCTAATTTAGGGTTAAACGGTTTCAAGTTGATTTGATCAAACGGTTTCAACTCTGATTTGACCAAACAGTCTTAGACCGTTTGAGGATCAAACGGTCTCAAATCGTTTAGGGTTAACCAATCATCAAACTATTTGAGGGTCTTGGGTTGAAACGGTTTCAAAACCGTTTGATGAGCAAAAGGTTCAAGATCGTTTGAAGCTCAATTAGAGACCAAGACCGTTTAAGGTCTAACGATCTTCAAACCATTTTAGGTTTAGAGACCAAGACCGTTTGAAGGTCTAAATGGCCTCAAACTATTTGAAGGTATAGACTAAGACCGTTTGATGGTCTAAACGATCTCAAACCATTTGAAGATAAAGATCAAGACCGTTTGAAGGTCTAAACGGTCTCAAACCGTTTGAAGATAAAGATCAAGACCATTTGAAGGTCAAGTGACCTCAAGACCGTTTGAAGGTCAAGTGACCTCAAGACCATTTGAAGGTCAAGTGACCTCAAGACCGTTTGAAGGTCAAGTGACCTCAAGACCGTTTGAAGGTCAAGTGACCTCAAGACCGCTTGAAAGTTAAGTGACCTCAAGACCGTTTGAAGGTCTAAATGGTCTCAAACTGTTTGGAAGGTTTAGGGCCAAACTGTTTGAAGGTTCAATTGGTATAAACCATTTGAAGGTCCAATTGATTCAAATCATGTATGTACTAATGACCCCATAAGTGGTTGAAGAGTATCTCAAGGTTGATTTTAATGGAAGTACCTGTAAAAGTACTTAGGTGATTAGTATAATTAGAGTGATTATCCCTTGATGCCTATGAAAGTAATAAATGCAATACACTATGATAAGCATAGGTGCATGTACTTAGTGAAAGGTTAAGTCAACTAAATAAGGTATGATGGTGATGTGCGTTCCTAGTACATGGAACAATGATAAGTATGATTTAATACTTAAATAATGCTATGTGCTCCAAGATATATGGAAACACTGACTTAGGATTTGAGTTAATGAGGTAATCATAAAACCCTAATCAATGGAGAACGTAAAACCCTAATGTAGGGTGATGTGATGTGAAACCCTAATGTAGGGTGATGTTATGTGAAACCCTAATATAGGGTGATGGTATAAGAAACTCTAATTGATAGAGATGTGAAACCCTAATGTAGGGTGATGTTATGTGAAACCCTAATATAGGGTGATGGTATGAGAAACTCTAATTGATGAAGATGTGAAACCTTAATGTATGGTGATGTTATGTGAAACCCTAATTGATAAAGATGGGAAACCCTAATTATAACATCCCTGGCCTGGGTTAAGACTTAAACCTAGAAGTTTTGCTTAAGTAAGTCATTTAGATTCTTGTCTTTATCTTTTGAAAAATAATTAAGACTAAAGGAGAGCTTATGTTTCAATTTTGGTCCTATTTGAATAATGTTGAAACAATATTTTACCTATTTTGGACTAAAGTGCAATTTACCCAATTTAAGGGGGTTACCTTACAAATGTTACATGATAAATGTTCCTCAAGTGTTATAGCATCATAAGAATGAGAATGATGATGAGTTATGGCTTCCACAAGCCTAAGTTCCAACAAGGAGCTTGTTTGAGTAATGCTTGTGTACTGAATGCTAATTTATCTATAGCGGCCATGTGCGGACAGAACCATAGAAGCTCCATAAACTTAGCTTCATACTCACTAATGTTCATTGGTCCTTGCCTTATCCGCTCAAACTGCGAGATTTTCTCATCCAAGTAAGTCTTAGGAAAAATATCTACTAACAAACTCTCGTCGGAACTCTTCCCATCCGACTTCAACACCTGGCCTTTTACCTTCTTCTATAGCCCACCAATGGCAATCACTCCCCTTCAATAGGTATACTGCATGCCTAACCTTCTCTGCTTCAGGGATATTAAGAATTCTGAAGGCCTTTTCCAGCTCAGTCAGCCACAAATCTGTGTCTGCTGGGTCAGCTGTACCAGCATAATCAGTGGCTCCTATCCGTCGAAGTCGTTCAAAAGTCTTTCCAGCTCCATGTCCCTCATTGTGAGCTGGTGCCCTAGGTGCAGGTGGTGGCATCCTATCAGCCATATGTGTCATAGTCGCCATGAACGGCCCAAACAGAGCATGGAAAGATGGGTTTTCTAGTGTAGCTTGGTCAAGCTGGGGATGTTCAGGTACTAGTTCTTCTCTAGCATGATCCCTTGCACCTCCTCCTGGTGCAACAACACTGCTTTTAGCAGCATGTTCTTTGTGTGATCCAACCATCTTCAAGCTTTAATTCTTCTCCTGAGAGCAGAAATCACTATCAGATAAATTGAAAGATACTAGAACAGACTCAACGACCTTAATCCTATGTCTCTGTAGACTCAGCGAACCTTAAGCTCTGATACCACTAAACTGTGACGACCCGACCACAAATCAGGCCATCACTGGTGATGTTTAATTGTGGAATCAAACATAAATAGCGGATTAATAAAAATCACAAAAAATTAAAACCATTTGCAAAGAGATCCATTTCTAGGAAACTCTTATAACAAGAACCAAAATATTATATATACATTCCGGTCCACCAAATACATACGATGTACCTTGTCTTCTCGAGGATTACATATAACAGTTGCTCTATTAAATCTACACATAAACAACATAAAACCTTGAGGCATTCAATGCCAAAATCTCAAATCAATCATTAAAGTACTAACTACTGACTCCAAGGACCTGAGAGTACATAGACGACTCATAAGACTCATATCTACAAGACACGACAGTCAGTATCTCCACCTGAGATGTTACTGCTGTCTCTGATGCTATTGTCCTTCCCCTATTGTATGGTTTCTACCTCCTCGTCCTTGTCCACCTAAAAAGGTTGGATCCCACGGGGGTGAGACAATTGAAATTGTCCCAGTGAGAGATATAACTCTCCCACAGAAATATTATTATTGTAGATAAATAGTAATAAATTGAGCAGAGGATTCTCTATTGAAAAGCAGGATTTAAATCAATATTAAGCAGAATTGAGCAACATCATCTTTTAAAGCATTACAGTTATAAATGATAAAGAAGTAAATCATCTATCCATTTTAATAAGGAATATGAAGAACATGTATAACATCTATCCATTTAGGATATAGTAAGAAATGTAACATCAACCAATGATTTTTGTATTTCATCCTCAAGCAAATACGCTACACAACTGATTACATTTTACAATCATACTTATGCCCTGAGGAAGTGAGTCGTACTGCTCAATTCCAACCTTCGGTTGCGAAACCCAAAGTTGGTGCCATACAAGATCAATGGAAGAGCCGGACTCCAAGATCTCATCCGTCTCGGTCAGTGCGAGACCACAAGTAGGACTACAGTCTCTTGCTTAAGTGACCTCAGTCACAGGGTTAGCTCTCATAGGCTACCCATTCTCTAGCCCGCCTTGGTACATGTCCCGGCGCTAGTAAATATGAGCCACGGGCTAGTTCATTGTGCTCTCTGAGCCATGAATGCATTCATGCTCTATCACACTGAGCCATGAGCCTATTCACCATGCTCTTATAGATATTTTGAGTCTACAACCGAAGTTGCACTCTGATCCTCCTATTTTTGGCTAGGAGAAACCCCGCATTCTCAACAATATACACTCCAGATTAATCCATAGGAGAATCCGTTTCACCATCACCAGCTACTGACGATGATGGATCTATGGCCAGGGCTCTACATGATAAAATTCCACTTGATTATTTAAGTATATTACCATATTATTTTAGCATCATTCAAGTTTTCAAACAAGAATTATTATGACAAATGTTACAAAGAAATATATAATACTTCTATCAAGTACTCTTCAAAAATTTATAAAACATTGGGATCTCAATACCTTATCTCATTACTGGGAATTCACATCCCTCCACAATACCATCATCATGTTTACTGGATCTAGTTATTCAAACCCTTAGTTCATCACTGAACAGGGTTACCATTCTCAGGTAACTATTACATCTAGGTCATCTGACCAAGGTATTCATGATACTTGTTACACAAGCATCTCACATAGTTCACCAGGCATATTAAGCTTCTTGTCACCTTTCACTAGGAAACAAATACAATAATGGCTCACAAGGCCCATTAACATCATAACTCATACCTGGTTATGCTCATCATTTCATGATACCTACATAGTTAGCATACTTGATAACAATCATATCATTTACATATCAACATTATGCAATACAAGATAACACCACTATTCCCTCATTAGGGTTAGGGTTTCCCATCTTTATCAATTAGGGTTTCACATAACATCACCATACATTAAGGTTTCACATCTTTATCAATTAGAGTTTCTCATACCATCACCCTATATTAGGGTTTCACATAACATCACCCTACATTAGGGTTTCACATCTTTATCAATTAGAGTTTCTTATACCATCACCCTGTATTAGGGTTTCACATAACATCACCCTACGTTAGGGTTTCACATCACATCACCCTACATTAGGGTTTTACATTCTCCATTGATTAGGGTTTTATGATTACCTCATTAATTCAAACCCTAAGTCAGTGTTTCCACATATCTTAGAGCACATAACATTATTTAAGTATTAAATCATACTTATCATTGTTCCATGTACTAGGAACGCACATCACCATCATACCTTATTTAGTTGACTTAACCTTTCACTAAGTGCATGCACCTATGCTTATCATAGTGTATTGCATTTATTACTTTCATAGGAATCAAGGGATAATCACTCTAATTATACTAATCACCTAAGTACTTTTACAGGTACTTCTATTTAAATAAACCTTGAGATACTCTTCAACCACTTATAGGGTCATTAGTACATACATGATTTGAATCAATTGGACCTTCAAACGGTTTAGACCAATTGAACCTTCAAACAGTTTGGCCCTAAACCTTCCAAACGATTTGAGACCGTTTTGACCTTTAAACGGTCTTGAGGTCACTTAACTTTCAAACGGTCTTGAGGTCACTTGACCTTCAAACGGTCTTGAGGTCACTTGACCTTCAAACGGTCTTGAGGTCACTTGACCCTCAAATGATCTTGAGGTCACTTGACCTTCAAACGGTCTTGAGGTCACTTGACCTTCAAACGGTCTTGATCTTTATCTTCAAACGGTTTGAGGCCGTTTAAACCTTCAAACGGTCTTGATCTTTATCTTCAAATGGTTTGAGACCATTTAAACCTTCAAACGGTCTTGTTCTATACCTTCAAATGGTTTGAGACCGTTTAGACCTTCAAATGGTCTTGGTCTCTAAACCTCAAATGGTTTGAAGACCGTTAGACCTTAAACGATCTTGGTCTCTAATTGAGCTTCAAACGATCTTGAACCTTTTGCTCATCAAACAATTTTGAAACCTTTTCAACCCAAGACCCTCAAATGGTTTGATGATTGGTTAAACCTAAATGGTTTGAGACTGTTTGATCCTCAAACAATCTGAGACTGTTTGGTCAAATCAGAGTTGAAACCATTTGATCAAATCAACTTGAAACCGTTTAACCCTAAATTAGGGTTTTGACATCAATTGATCTAGGGTTTTGAAACCAATTGAGCTAGGGTTCTGAAATCAATTGAATTTGATTTGTTTGAATATATTAGGTCATAAGACCAATTGATCCTTGAATCCATTGAAATAGTTTTGTCTCTAACGGTTTTGAAACCGACTGGTCACCAAATGGTTTGAAACTGTTTGGTCTCTAACGGTTTGAAACTGTTTGACCAACACAAAATGAAACTGTTTGTTCTTGATATTCTTGAGGTGTGTGATAATATGATGTTATCATCATCAAGCTTCAGACCTCTGAATTCTACTATCATGTGTATGATAATTTCATCAATTATTCAAGAAGAAAATAAAAGATCAACATATGATGAGAAATTGAAATCAATAATAACATTGATGGGTTCAAGTTATATAACCCACCTTCAAAGTAGCTTCAAATCTTCAAGCTTCTCATCTCTAATGGTGAAAAAAGATCCTTCAACTATCCAAGGTTCGTTTCCAACTATTTGGATGCAAAAGATAGCCAAGGTTGAGCATTGGATGGAAGAGAGAAGAAAATGAGTGTTGAAATCTGATTTCAACCATCAATTCGAGGTTGAAGATGATCATGGATCTTACCTTCATCTTGGGGAATGTTTTCCTCCTGCTTCTAAGCTCCTTGGTCATCGTCCAAAGCAAGGAAAGAAAGTGGTTTGCAAAATAGCCTTTCAAGTAAGGAGAAAATCAAGTACATATAATTGATTTTCTAGGAGAGAGAAAGTAGGAGAAAGTTCATCCACTTTCTTGCCACATGCCCCCTCCCTTCCTTGCCTTTGAAGCCATCTTCCTTGCTCTCAAAATCCTATCAATTATCTATGAATTAAAAGCAACTACATAAGCACCTTAATCATTATAATACTATTATCCATTTTTAGTGGACATTACTTTTTAATTAATAAATGTGAGTGGATTTCTTCACCTACTTAGGATATTTCGGTGCCACTCAAGGAATTTGGAAGTCCTTGCAAGATAGGATTTCAACCACAACCTTTTTAGTTGATGGACACTTCAATTAATATATTTATTTTTGCTACAAAATAAATTAGGGTTTCATTTATGCTTATTTCTTGATTATTTTATTATCAAGATTATCTCTCCTCAAAAGTAGTTCAAACAAGACGCCCCTTTCTTTTTATTTTCTATAAATTATACCAAGAAACAATAGGGACATAATAGAGGTGGTATTTTACATATCCAACCCTAGAGTTTGGGTAATTTGCAAATTACACCAAAACTAGCATTCAATACACAAGCATTACTCAAACAAGCTCCTTCTTGGAACTTAGGCTTGTGGAAGACATACCTCAACATTATTCTCATTATTATGATGCTATAACACTTTAGGAACATTTATCATGTAACATTTGCAAGGTAACCCCCTTAAATTGGGTAAATTGTACTTTAGTCCAAAATAGGTAAAATATTTTTTCAACATTATTCAAATATGACCAAAATTGAAACATAAGCTCTCCTTTAGTCTTAATTACTTTTCAAAAGATAAAGACAAGAATCTAAATGACTTACTTAAGCAAAACTTCTAGGGTTAAGTCTTAACCCAGGTCAGGGATGTTACACTAACCCTAATGAGGGAATAGTGGTGTTATCTTGTATTGCATAATGTTGATATGTAATTGATATGATTGTTATAATATATGCTAACTATGCAGATATCATGAGATGATGAGCATAAACAGGTATGAGTTATGATGTTAATGGGCCTTGTGAGCCATTATTTTATTTGTTTCCTAGTGAAAGGTGACAAGAAGCTTAATATGCCTGGTGATCTATGTGAGATGCTTGTGTAACAAGTATCATGAATACCTTGGTCAGATGACCTGGAGGTAATAGTGTAACATCCCTGACCTGGGTTATGCTTAACCCTAGATGTTTTTCTTGATAAAGTTGATTATATGCTTGATATTATCTTTTGAAAAGTAATTAAGGCTCAAGAGGAACTTATATTTCAATTTTAGTCCATCTTGAACAATGTTGAAATAATGTTTTACTTGTTGAGGACTAAAGTGCAAATTACCCAAATTGAGGGGATAAATTGCAAATTGTACATGATAATATCTTCCTCATGTGTTGAATCATCATGAGAATGAAGATAATGCAAATGTATGGCTTGTGGTAGCCTGAGTACCAAGAAAGAGCTGATAAAGCAATGTTTGTGCATTAAAACCCACTTTTGAAGTAATGTGCAATTTACCCAAAACCCAGGGTTCAATATGCAATTTACCACTTCAAAATAGTCCATAATTTTTCTTGGCATCATGTAGAGCAAAGAAAATGTGAGGGGTATCTCATTTGTACCTCTTTAGAAGAGAGAGAATCTTGATATTAAAATAATCAAGATTTAAGCATAATTAGAACTTTACTTCAATTTAATGCAAAAATAAATATGTTAATTGAAGTGCCTTTCAACCAAACTTGTGTTGGTTGAAATCCATATATGTGGACGTCCTTGTGCCTTTCAAAGGCAACGAAAATATCTTAAGGAGGTGAAGAACCCACTCACATTATTATAAGAAAAAGAAATATCCACTCACTTATGGATATTATTATAATATGATTTAAGGTGCTTAGTTTGATTTCCTTTAAATCGTGGATAATTGAGAGAAATATGAGGCACGGAAGATAGCCTCGTATCTAAGTATGGTAAGGGAGAAAGTGGCAATGAAATGGAGGAGATAACCCCTACTTTCTCTCTCCTAAATTAATTTTCAATAAAATTCATATATATGCTCCTTTATCCATGAGTTGAAAGGGTAATTTCGAAACCACTTTCACTTCTTGCTTGATAAAATGACCAAGGGATCTTGGAGCAACAGTAGGACGACCCCCAACCTGTTGGTAAAGCTTCTTGACCTTCTTTCACCTTGATTCCATGGTGGAAATCAAAAATCAATGCATGATTTCTTCTTATCTCCACTCCATCTTCAATTCTAGCCATTCCTTTTCACTCAAATCTTAAGGATGAGCTTGGGATAGTGGAAGGTGTTTCTTTCACCATTAAAGATGTGGAGGTTGAAGCTTTGAAGCTCAATTGAAGGCGGGTTATATAACTTGAACCCTTGAACTTTGTTATTGATTCCATATCTTTACCAATTGTTGATTCCTTCTTTATTCTTGAAATTTTATTTGGTTGATTGATGCAATCACCATGAAAATCACAGCAAGATTCATGGTTTTATAGCTTGATGATTATGACATCATCATAAGCACACACCTCTACAAATATCTATTGCAAACGGTTTCATAATTTTGGTCCAAACGGTTTCACCAAAACTGTTTGGAAACCAAACAGTTTGCAAACCGTTTGAGGTTTGGATTCCAAACCGTTTAGAAGGGTTGACCGTTTGAATGGGTTCACCATTTGAGGTCAGGACTCTAGTACATGTTGGATGATGATCTAATGGATCCAATTTATTGATTCAATATATGGACAATCCTCTAATTAGAAACCCTAATCGGGTTAAGTGTTGAAATTTCAATTGGTTGATTTAAAACTTTGGGTTGACTAACCCAAATGGTCTCAAGACCATTTGGAGGTCACCCAAATGGTCTCAAGACCATTTGGAGGTCAACCAAGACTGTTTGGAAGTTTATGATGAAGTATGAATAGTTGGTTGAAGATCCAGTGATATCAAATTGAAATACAATCAATAACTCAATTGAATGATCAATTCTATAATGGAAACCCTTATGGAACTTCACAAATTTCAATGATGGATTGGGAAAACGGTCTCAAGACCATTTGGAGGTCATCCAAACGACCTCAAGACCGTTTGAGGTCAGGTAATGTCATGGTTTGATGATAATCCAATGATTTCAATTGAATTAGTTCCACAATGTCAACCATTGATGGTTCCTCGATTTCAAAGCCCTAAATTGATGGTTTCTTGGTTATCAACCTTAGTTCAATTGGGTTCAAAACCCTAATTGAATATCCAATCAAAGGGTGATTCAATGGTTCATTTGAACAATAAATCAGTGGTTCAATTGATAGATGGTTCAATGATTGAAACCCTAAATTGACTAAGTGATGGAAGACCCTTTTGATCCATTCGGTTTTGAGAGAGTTTGGACCAAACGGTCTTAAGACCGTTTGAGTCCAAACATTCTCAAGACCGTTTGGGATCAAACGGTCTCAAGAACGCTAGGGACCAAATGGTCTCAAACCGTTTGGAGACCCAAATTCATTCAGTTTCAAAATGTGTTGTCTAAATATTTCAAGCATCAACCTTGCTAAACGGTTTAAAACCGTTTGAACTTAATTGGTCAAGATCGTTTGAAGTCTAAGTGACCAAGATCATTTGAGGTTCAATTGGTCAAACTATTTGAATACCTAATATGATTAAAGGTCAATTAGCTATTGGATTATTAATGATGTAGACCAAAGGTGATTATAAAGGTTAAACCTAACTGTGTGTACTTAAATGAAAAGCTGACCTAGATCAATCTTGAACTACTTAACATTCTAGAGAGGATGAGAGAGAGAGAAAGAAAGAGAGGAATGTTTACATAGCTATGCCCTAATTCTCTCATTATGATCAAAATATGTAATTAGGGTGTGATCCTTAATAAAGAGATCATGAAACCCCGATTGAGAAGATTGATGAGCCCTATTCTAATATCAGGGCAATACTAAGTGAAACCTAATCCAAGGTAAAATTATGTAATGTTACAGTAAACCCTAATTTGGGTAAAAGGACATGATAAACCCTAATCTGAAGTGAATAGTGCATCCTAACCCTAATTTGGGTAATAGGATATAATAAACCCTAGTACAGGGTAAGGATATGAGAAACCCTAATTTAGGGAGATGTCAAGTGAAATCCTAATTTCAGATAACACTATGTGAAATCCTGATATAGAAGGATGTTATATGAAACTCTAATGAAGAGTGATGTTATGTGAAATCCATATATACATGGGAGATGTTATGTGAACCTTAATTTATAAATACGGAAAATCATATTCCTAATAATGGAGTAGGGATTAATACATTGACAAATGTAATATCTAAAGAGGTTGATAATGGATATCCTTGTATCGATAATTCCTAACTCAAAGATGAGTCCATATCATGGGAAATGGTTGTATATTCTAAATAAGTGACTTATGACCAACACATTACATGATAAATGTGATGAACTGGTGCATAAAGTATTAGGATGGGGAATACCCTAATACAAGATGAGTGGATGAACTCCAGTAAGAATAAAGGTGATGAGGGAGGTGATACATCAAGATATGATAGATATCACATCCAGCACCTCAAGACTGATATACCTTGATGTGTTTTAAATCCAATAT
Organism: Alisma plantago-aquatica; assembly: GCA_963693085.1. NCBI lineage: Eukaryota > Viridiplantae > Streptophyta > Magnoliopsida > Alismatales > Alismataceae > Alisma > Alisma plantago-aquatica. The sequence continues at coordinate 1,997,794,810 of OY856409.1, forward strand.
ATCTGGAAGAGTGACACATGAACTGTGGCATGTCAATTGTTACATTGAGATGTAATGCACCTTGATAAGGGTATGCTAACATACATTAAGAAAAGGTTAAGCCAAGTTAATAGAGTATGATGTAACCATATTCTAGTAAATATGAGAGAGAAACTCATACTTTGTGTTGATAATTCATCTAATGATGAATGATGAGAATAAATAAGTATGATTGAATACTTATGTTATCAATATTGGCTCCTAGCTGTCTGAAGCAATGAAATAGGACTTGATCAATAATAATATGATCTTGAGAACCTAAATGGTTATTTATGGAAAACCCTAATCCAGGGTAATGATGTGTAAATCCCTAATATAGGATGATGAATGTGATACAAAACCCTAATACATGGTAATGATGTGTGAAACCCTAATACATGGTGATGCTATGTAAGTCCTAACACAGAGTAATCCTATGTGAAGCTTAAATACAGATTGATGAGTTATGAATGTAATAAGAAAACCCTTGTATTGCATGGTACTGATATATAATTGTTATCATGAGTACTAATCATGCAGGTATGTTGAGATGATGAGCATAGCCAGGTATGGGTTATGATGCTCTATATATTGAAAATGTTTTATAGGCCTTATAAGCCTTCATATGCTTTGTTGTGTAGTGAGAGGTAACCTGAAATTAATGAGCCCTGTGTGTCATATGATGTTTGAAATTGTTTATGGGCCTTATAAGCCATAATATGCCTTGTTGCTTATTAAGGGGTAACAAGAGGTGATATGAACCTTATGAACTATGTGGAATGCTTGTGTAGCAAGAATCATGCTTACCTTGGTAAATGACCTGAAGGTATTAAGTTACTTGTTAAGTGGTGACAAGTATTCTATGATGAACTAAGGGTTGAATACCCATATTCTATAACCATGATGATAAACTTGTTAAGAAATGGAAATGTACTAGATGAGATGAGGGATTAAGATCCCAATACTTTGTTAAAAGAGTATGGCTACATGCCATGACTCCACAAAACAATTCCAGGCATTAGCTATGTGATCTAATCCTGAAGAGAGTATATGATGCAGTTATAACTCTATAGTGAAGATGTCTATATACCCTGGAAATCTAATTGCAGTTTGACACATGATGTGTAAAATATAATCAGTCGTGTAGTGTATTTTCATAAAGTTGAAATACGAGAAAAATTGGTTGATATTATCCTTCCTAGTATAATGAACAAATGTTATACATGTTCTTCATATTCCTTAATGGATAAGTGACATGCTGCTCTATCAGGTTACAGCTGCAATGCTTTAGATAACAATAATGGTCTAATATGTTAATCAATGACTTAGCTGCTGTCAAACAATAATGATTCTTCTGTTCAGATTTTTCTTATTAAAATGCAATAATAATGTTTTTGGAGGAGATTTATATCTCTCGCTGGGGCAATTTACAATTGTTTCACCCCTGTGGGAACCACATTTTTAGGTGGACGCGGACGAGGAGGCAGGAGTCCTTCAATAGGTGAAGGATAGCAACAGCAGCAGCAGGGACAACAGTGAAGTCTCAAGTGGAGACATTGGTTGATAGCCTTGTATAGATGTATATAGAGTCCTATGTGTCGTCTTTGTACTCTTAGGTCCTCGGAGTAGTAGCTAGTGCTTTCGAGATTTTGGCTCAGTGCCTCGAGATTGTATACTGCCTGTGTTTAGTTTAACAGGGCAGTTGATGCTTGTAATTCTCAGAAAAAGATGATTTAGGACGTACTTGTGAATTAGTATGTAATTAAAGTACTTCAGTTCTTTGTGAAAGAGATTTCCTATGTGTGAACTTCTCTGTAAAATGGTTTTAATTTTTAGTGATTTTTGGTAATTCGCTGCTAATGAATGCTTCTTCTTAAGTAAATCATGTTTTTGTGATCGGTGTGTCACAATTTAGTGGTATCAGAGCTCTAGGTTCGCTGAGTCTACAGAGACATAGGATTAAGGTTGTTGAGTTTGTTCTAGTGTCTTCCAGTTTATCTGATAGTATCTTCTACTCACATAGGAGAAGAAGAACTTGAAGATGTCTAGATCACATGAAGAACATGTTGTTGAGGGAAGCATTGTTGCACCAAGAGGAGGTGCAAGGGATCAAGCTAGGGAGGAACCCGTACCTGAGATCCCTCATCTTGATCAAGTTACATTAGAGAATCCAGCTTTCCATACCATGTTCGGGCAGTTTATGGCGAATATGATGCATATGGTGGATAGGATGCCACCACCTGCACCTAGGGCACCAGCTCACAATGAGGGATATGGAGCCGACAAGACTTTTGAGAGACTTTGTCGGGTAGGAGCCATAGATTATGCTGGTACAACTGATCCAGCAGATGCTGATTTGTGGCTGACGGAGCTGGAGAAGGCTTTCAAGATCCTTGATATTCCTGAAGCCGAGAAGGTAAGACATGTTATGTACCTCTTAAAAGAGAGTGTTGGTCACTGGTGGATTATAGAAGAAGATAAGAGGCCAGGAGAAGAAATTGGATGGGAGGTATTCCAACGAGAATTCATCAGTAGATATTTCCCTAAGACGTATCTAGATGAGAAGATCTCTCAATTTGAGAAGATCAGACAAGGACAGATGAACGTTAGAGAATATGAAGCTAGGTTCATGGAGTTGTTGCGGTTTTGTCTGCATATGGCAGTTAATGATGAGGAAAGAATTCAGCATTTTGAGAAGGGTCTGAACGCTGAACGGACCACTCCTGTGTCTGCTTTAGAGAACAGGGAGAGGTTTGCCACCTTTGTGGAGTCGGTAAGGAGGATAGAAAGGTCTGAAATTGAGAAACGACAGACCAGTGGTAAGAAGGTGTATACTCAGTCTCAAGGACAAAGATCTGAGAGTTTTAAGAAGCTGAGATTTTCTACATCGGCAACATCATCGAGATTCCATACCCAGACGCAATGCACGTCAAGTAAGGGTACAGACCGTAGTATTGCTCCAAGTAGAGCCCTCGGCATAGCATCAACATCGGTGACTGGATCTCACATACCCTATCTTGCGACCAGGATCTGTTACCAATGTAGACAACCGGGACATCTAGCAAAGGATTGTCCAGACGGGAATTCAATGGTGACCCTACCTCCAAGGCAGAGTCAGCAAGGCTTACAAAGGAGGTAGTTTTCTAGTAACAATAGATGATGTGGACGAGTGTCCCAAGCTGGTTTATCAACACCTAACAATCAAGCACAGGGTCAACAACAAGCAACTGCGAGGTTCTATGCAATGAATCAATCTGATGCAATAGTCAACCCTCAGGTTGAGATAGGTCAGATGAAATAGATTCATTCTGATATTTCATTTCATGAGTCTATGTGTTAAAAATAAGAAAGTAGTTGTTTTTTAACTACCTCTGACTAGTCATATAGGGACACAAGGAAGATGAGAATTTACATTTTACTCAGTATTCCTTAAAATGCCTTATAATCTCTCTTATCTGTGTGATAAAAGATGAGATATAGAAGTGATGCCTGAAGAAAATCCAAGAATGAAAAATATTGTGTGTATAATGATATGAAAAGTGAGGAACATGATAGTAAATAAAGTGCATACTACCTAATCTCAATACTTGTATACCCTGGCCAGGTATATGATTATTGGAGATAAGGCAAGTATGGAACTCTTAGATTGTTATCTTTCTGATTACTCTGATCAAGTAAGTCATTCTGAAACAATCTAGTGAGTATAATGAAATTAAATAGGGATTGCTCAGTGAACTTTCCCAATTATATAGGGATTTCTCAGTGAAATTTCCCAATTAAATAGGAATTGCTAAGTGAAATTTCCCAATTATATAGGGATTGCTCAATGAACTTTCCCAATTAAATAGGAATTGCTAAGTGAACTTTCCCAATTATATAGGGATTGCTCAGTGAAATTTTCCAATTAAATAGGGATTGCTCAGTGAACTTTCCCAATTAGATAGGAATTGCTAAGTGAACTTTCCCAATTATATAGGGATTGCTCAGTGAACTTTCCCAATTATATAGGAATTGCTAAGTGAACTTTCCCAATTATATAGGGATTGCTTAGTGAACTTTCCCAATTAAATAGGAATTTCTAAGTGAACTTTCCCAATTATATAGGGATTGCTCAGTGAACTTTCCCAATTAAATAGGGATTGCTCAGTGAACTTTCCCAATTAGATAGGAATTGCTAAGTGAACTTTCCCAATTATATAGGAATTGCTCAGTGAACTTTCCCAATTAAATAGGAATTGCTAAGTGAACTTTCCCAATTATATAGGGATTGCTCAGTGAACTTTCCCAATTAAATAGGAATTGCTAAGTGAACTTTCCCAATTATATAGGGATTGCTCAGTGAACTTTCCCAATTAAATAGGAATTGCTAAGTGAACTTTCCCAATTACATAGGGATTGCTAAAGTGAACTTTCCCAATTATATAGGGTTTGCTAAGTGAACTTTCCCAATTAAATAGGAATTGCTAAGTGAACTTTCCCAAATTACATAAGGAATTGCAGAGTGAACTTTCCCAACTATATAGGGTTTGCTAAGTGAACTTTCCCAAACAAATAAAGGATTACTGAGTGGATTACCTCTGCTAAATATAAATGTTTCCCCTTTGATAAACAACCTTGGGTATTGATAGGAGTATATTCCTTTATGTTTCTTCCTTTCATTAATATGACAATCGAGTAAGTATTATGACATTTGATGTACATGGATTAGAAATAATCCGTTGATGGATACTTAGAAAAGTATCAGTTTTCTTTGGACTTTGGTTCCAAGATAATGATATATGGAACATGTAATTTACTAAAATAAAAGAAATACCTTGTGCATGTGTACCTTTGGTGGTAACAATAGAGAAATGAATATGATAAGGATGAGATGTGTTCTCAACACATATGATGAATACTAAGGTAAAGATTCTGGTATCTGAGAAATAATAGACGAGTTATGTTGGCTATCTATATTGGTCAACTATGAAATCAATCTAGTTACACAAAATAATATGGACATCATATGTTAGGGGTTTATGCTCTGCATAAACATAAACATTGATAAGGTTGAACTAATGGAAGGAACAATGGTAATTGGTGGAAAAGTTTATCAAGCTAAAAGTATCTCTCTAGAATAAACATGTGTGGAAGAAACTTTGTGTGGATTACAGATCTATGGTATCTCCATGACATTAAGATGTTATGTGGAGACTTGATGGTATAATAAATGAATAAAATATGTCTCTCCTTTTCTTGGGATTTCGGGGACGAAATCCTTGTTAGGGGTTTATAATTTGTAACATCCCTGGCCTGGGTTATGCTTAACTCTAGATGTTTTGCTTGATAAAGTTGATTATATGCTTGATATTATCTTTTGAAAAGTAATTAAGGCTCAAGAGGAACTTATATTTCAATTATAGTCCATCTTGAACAATGTTGAAATAATGTTTTACTTGTTGAGCACTAAAGTGCAAATTACCCAAATTCAGAGGTTAAATTGCAAATTGTACATGATAATAGGTTCCTCATGTGTTGAAGCATCATGAGAATGAAGATTATGTAGAGGTATGGCTTGTGGTAACCTGAGTACCAAGAAAGAGCTGATAAAGCAATGTTTGTGCATTAAAACCCAGTTTTAAAGTAATGTGCAATTTACCCAAAACCCAGGGTTCAATATGCAAATTACCACTTCAAAATAGTCCCTAATGTTTATTGGCATCCTGTAGAGCAAAGAAAATGTGATGGGCGTCTCATTTGTACCTCTTTAGAAGAGAGAGAATCTTGATATTAAAATAATCAAGATTTAAGCATAATTCGAACTTTACTTCAATTTAATGCAAAAATAAATATGTTAATTGAAGTGCATTTTAACCAAAATTGTGTTGGTTGAAATCCATATATGTGGACGTCCTTTTGCCTTGCAAAGGCAACGAAAATATCTTAAGGATGTGAAGAACCCACTCACGTTATTATAAGAAAAAGAAATATCCACTCACTTATGGATATTATTATAATATGATTTAAGGTGCTTAGTTTGTTTTCCTTTAAGAGCTAGTTTGGTTGGGCTGGGTTAGAAAACGAGAGTTGCAACTCATCAGTTTTTCCAACTTCTTTTGTTTGGTTCCGCGTAACTTCAACCCGCTCCAAGGAAACGGAACTCAGAGCAACATCCGGTTACGTACAAAATTCTGGAAATTGGACTGCGCCCATATTGGGCGCAGTTGCTTTTCCTCGGACGTCCGTGTACCACCTTTTATATATGCTGTCTGCGTAGCCTTCTTCACCGCCGTCTGAAGAAGAACAATTACAGCTGGAAATGGCCAGCCGTAACAATCTTTTTGACTGTATCAAAGTCACCTGAGGTGATCATAGCCTTAAACTACCTGCTAGCAAACATAAGAAAACAAAAAACTTGAGTTGGAGCTACGCTCAACCAAACCATTGGAGTTGTAGTTGACTTTCCGGTTTTGATTTTCCTGTTTTCAAAATCAACTCGCGTGTCGCAATCACTAGCAACCAGACAAGCCGTAAATCATGGATAATTGAGAGGAATATGAGGCAAGGAAGATAGCCTCATATATAAGTATGGTAATGGAGCAAGTGGAAATGAAATGGAGGAGATAACCCCTACTTTCTCTCTCCTAAATTAATTTTCAATAAAATTCATATATATGCTCCTTTATCCATGAGTTGAAAGGGTAATTTCGAAACCACTTTCACTTCTTGCTTGATAAAACGACCAAGGGAGCTTGGAGCAACAGTAGGACGACCCCCAACCTGTTGGTAAGTTTCTTGACCTTCTTTCACCTTGATTCCATGGTGGAAATCAAAAATCAATGCATGATTTCTTCTTATCTCCACTCCATCTTCAATTCTAGCCATTCCTTTTCACTCAAAGCTTAAGGACGAGCTTGGGATAGTGGAAGGTGTTGCTTTCACCATTAAAGACGTGGAGGTTGAAGCTTTGAAGCTCAATTGAAGGCGGGTTATATAACTTGAACCCTTGAACTTTGTTATTGATTCCATATCTTTACCAATGGTTGATTCCTTCTTTATTCTCGAAATTTTATTTGGTTGATTGATGCAATCACCATGAAAATCACAGAAAGCTTCATGGGTTTATAGCTTGATGATGATGAAATCATCATAAGAACACACCTCTACAAATATCTATTGCAAACGGTTTCATAATTTTGGTCCAAACGGTTTCACCAAACCCGTTTGGAGACCAAACGGTTTGCAAACCTTTTGAGGTTAGGATTCCAAACCGTTTAGAAGGGTTGACCATTTGAATGGGTTGACCATTTGAGGTCAGGACCCTAGTACATGTTGTATGATGATCTAATGGATCCAATTTATTGATTCAATATATGGACAATCCTCCAATTAGAAACCCTAATCGGGTTAAGTGTTGAAATTTCAATTGGTTGATTTAAAATGTTGGGTTGACTAACCTAACTGTGTGAACTTAAATGAAAAGTTGACCTAGATCAATCTTGAACTACTACATCCTAGAGAGGATGAGAGAGAGAGAAAGAAAGAGAGGAATGTTTACATACCTAAGCCCTAATTCTCTCATTATGATCAAAATATGTAATTAAGGTGTGATCCTTAATAAAGAGATCATGAAACCCTGATTGAGAAGATTGATGAGCCCTGATTCTAATATTAGGGCAATACTAAGTGAAACCCTAATCCAAGGTAACATTATGTAATGTTATAGTAAACCCTAATTTGGGTAAAAGGATATGAAAAACCCTAATCTGAAGTGAATAGTGCATCCTAACCCTAATTTGGGTAATAGGATATAATAAACCCTAGTACAGGGTAATGCTATGTGAAACCCTAATTTAGGGAGATGTCAAGTGAAATCCTAATTTTAGGTAACACTATGTGAAATCCTGATATAGAAGGATGTTATATGAAACTCTAATGAAAGTGATGTTATGTGAAATCCATATATACATGGGAGATGCTATGTGAACCTTAATTTATAAATATGGAAAATCCTATTCCTAATAATGGAGTAGTGGTTAATACATTGACAAATGTAATATCTAAAGAGGTTGATAATGGATATCCTTGTATCGATAGTTTCTAACTCAAATATGAGTCCATATCATGGGCAATGGTTGTATATTCTAAATAAGTGACTTATGACCAATACATTACATGATAAATATGATGAACTAGTGCATAAAGTATTAGGACGGGGAATACCCTAATACAAGATGAGTGGATGAACTCCAGTAAGAATAAATGTGATGAGGGAGGTGATACATCAAGATATGATAGATATCACATCCAGCACCTCAAGACTGATATACCTTGATGTGTTTTAAATCCAATATATCTGGAAGAGTGACACATGAACTGTGTCATGTCAATTGTTACATTGAGATGTAATGCACCTTGATAAGGGTATGCTAACATACCTTAAGAAAAGGTTAAGCCAAGTTAATAGAGTATGATGTAATTATATTCTAGTAAAGATGAGAGAGAAACTCATACTTTGTGTTGATAATTCATCTAATGATGAATGATGAGAATAAATAAGTATGATTGAATACTTATGTTATCAATATTGGCTCCTAGCTGTCTGAAGCAATGAAATAGGACTTGATCAATAATAATATGATCTTGAGAACCTAAATGGTTATTTATGGAAAACCCTAATCCAGGGTAATGATGTGTAAATCCCTAATATAGGATGATGAATGTGATACAAAACCCTAATACAGGGTAATGCTATGTGAAACCCTAATACAGGGTGATGCTATGTAAGTCCTAACACAGAGTAATCCTATGTGAAGCTCAAATACAGATTGATGAGTTATGAATGTAATAAGAAAACCCTTGTATTGCATGGTAATGATATCTAATTGTTATCATGAGTATTAATCATGCAGGTATGTTGAGATGATGAGCATAGCCAGGTATGGGTTATGATGCTCTATATATTGAAAATGTTTTATAGGCCTTATAAGCCTTCATATGCTTTGTTGCGTAGTGAGAGGTAACCTGAAATTAATGAGCCTTGTGTGTCATATGATGTTTGAAATTGTTTATGGGCCTTATAAGCCATAATATGCCTTGTTGCCTATTAAGGGGTAACAAAAGGTGATATGAACCTTGTGAACTATGTGGAATGCTTGTGTAGCAAGAATCATGCTTACCTTGGTCAAATGACCTAAAGGTATTAAGTTACTTGTTAAGTGGTGACAAGTATTCTATGATGAACTAAGGGTTGAATACCCATATTCTATAACCATGATGATAAACTTGTTAAGAAATGGAAATGTACTACATGAGATGAGGGATTAAGATCCCAATACTTTGTTAAAAGAGTATGGCTACAGGCCATGACTCCACAAAACAATGCCAGGCATTAGCTATGTGATCTAAGCCTGAAGAGAGTATATGATGCAGTTATAACTCTATAGTGAAGATGTCTATATACCTTGGAAATCTAATTGTAGTTTGACACATGATGTGTAAAATATAATCAGCCGTGTAGTGTATTTGCATAAAGTTGAAATACGAGAAACATTGGTTGATATTATCCTGCCTAGTATAATGAACAAATGTTATACATGTTCTTCATATTCCTTAACGGATAAGTGACATGTTGCTCTATCAGGTTACAGCTGCAATGCTTTAGATAACAATAATGGTCTAATCTGTTAATCAATGAATTAACTACTGTTAAACAATAATGATTCTTCTGTTTAGATTTATCTTATTAAATTGCAATAATAATGTTTCTGGCGGAGAGTTATATCTCTCGCTGGGGAAATTTACAATTGTCTCACCCCCCTGGGAACCACATTTTTAGGTGGACGCGGACGAGGAGGCAGGAGTCCTTTAGTAGGTGAAGGACAACAACAACAGTAGCAAGGATAGCAGTGAAGTCTCAGGTGGAGACACTGGCCGATATGCCTTGTATAGATGTATATCGAGTCCTATGTGTCGTCTCTATACTCTCAGGTCCTCAGAGTAGTAGTTAGTGCTTTTGAGATTTTGGCTCAGTGCCTTGAGATTTTATACTTCCCGTGTTTAGTTTAACAGGGCAGTTAATGCTTGTAATTCTCAGAAAAAGATGATACAGGACATGTACTTGTGAATTAGTATGTAATTAAAGTACTTCAGTTATTTGTGAAAGAGATTTCCTATGTGTGAACCTCTCTGTAAAATGGTTTTAATTTTTAGTGACTTTTGGTAATTCGCTGCTAACGAATGCTTCCGCTTAAGTAAATCATGTTTTTATGATCGGTGTATCACAAATAGTTACCTAAGAATGGTAACCATGTTCAGTGATGAACTAAGGGTTTGAATAACCAGATCCAGTAAACATGATTATGGTATTGTTGAGGGATGTGAATTCCCACTAATGAGATAAGGGATTGAGATCCCAATGTTTTATAAAGTTTTGAAGAGTACTTGATAGAAGTATTATATATTTCTTTATAGCATTTGTCATAATAATTCTTGTTTGAAAACTTGACTGATGCTAAAAGAATATGCACATTGTTTAAACATAGAAGAAGGGCAACATGGTGTCGTTATTTTAGTGGAATTACACTTCCACGCCTCTACATAGAGTTAAAGGACATAGGGTCCAACAGTATATTAGGAATCTTAGTTGGTGTCTTGTCATGTTCTATATGAGAGAACACATGGCTTCCCCAACAAATAGACATTGACATGTGCTATCTATTTGAAATTTAAAATACTAGTCTCAACATTTGAATTTAAATCTTGTTGACTTTTATAACCTTTTCCCATATAGATACTTGCCTAGATTATTTAACTTCTTGCATTTTTTCATAAAAACCATTCATATCTAGGTTCTTACTTTTACTTTCCAAATATTGATTTTGTATCGGTAATTTGAGTAACCTATATTTCCCTTGTTGGGGTCCATGTGTGGTTTTTTTTCCCTTTGGGAATTCTTGGACTGGTGATAAAGGCAAAACCTAGAAGAAATGCACAATAGATGTCCCCTATTAAAGAATAGATAGGAAATGCCTATTCTTAGTTTTGTAATCCTTTGTATAATCTTCCACAACTCGAATGTAAAAGCATGATTGTAAAAAGATTTGTTTATCTTTTCTAATGTAATTTCGTAAATATCTTATCATAAGGATCGGATTTTTACAACATGGTATCAGAGATATAAATATTTGATACTAATGCATGTCTAATGGAATTTAGGTTTAATTATGAACACAAATAAAACATGTAGAACTTAGAAAAATAGTTCACAACAAACCCTAGTATCATTGACCTAATTATTGGTATATACCAAGATTACAAGACTAGGATGTGAGGTATATACCTTAATTTAGAAATTCATGAAACATGCCTAGCTCATGTACTATTTTTGGACTCCCCTAGGCATAAAATTATATGAACACATTATTGTGGAAGAAGTGTTTCAGACACATATATGTAGATTTAGAGTATGGCTCTTGGAACATTTAAATCACCACTATAAGTATACAAATGGGATGAATATCCTAGAGTTCCCCTTTTGTTAGGTACAACCAGGATCAATTGAAAAAATTTAGAGTAAATATCATAGGATATACCCTAAAATGGTAAGTTCCATTTATTTATAATCACATTTGATAAACTTCTATTTGGAATCATAAAATATATTTGAGAGTGATTTAAAATAAATTAAGTGAGAAGAATCCATCACAATGTAAGTGGAATGAGTTGAGATGTATAAGGAAGGATGGTAGTGAAGTTTGTGGCATAATTACTCCCAATCCACTTAGGTGGTGGTGGGGTTTCCTCACTTTGCATACTGACCTAGCCAAGGAAATTTCGACTACTTGGAGAAAACCCTAATATTTAAATAAAATATTTGACTCACTACATAATATCATCACTAATATAGAAAATATTAATATGTTAACATATATAGAGGAAAATTTGTATCGTGAAAAAATATTATGTATATTTAAGAAGAAAAAATGTAGTAATATGTATAGACTACATATAGTAAGGGAAGTGTCACTCACAATATCTTCAACCAATATGACATGTATAGATAATCAAATAAAAATTTGGAACTATAAGAGACAACTAGTACTTTCCCATATATATGTGTAATAACAAGTCGTGAGAAACTTAGTTGCTTCAAAATTGTGCCACTTGGAATAAATCCCACATTATACACATATGGATGGAAATTGAGGACCACCAAAAACAAATTTAATAGGAAAAGTTATTAATCCAAAATTATATCTATATAGATTCAAACAAATACATTTAAAATTACAAACCAACCCATTATAAGATATTTAAATGGTAAAATGTGATAAATGCTAGGACCTGTAAATTTGTGAAACTCCCAATGTATAGAGATATATAAAAACTTTGGATACTTTATCTTGAACTCAACATTATAGTGATGTAAAACCTATTGAAAATGGAGAAATAAACATGAAGTATATCTAATGTTTACCCAATAAAACGTCAAGTAAATATTAGTGACAACAATATTGAGTAAAATTTTATAAAGGTTTAAGCTTGGCTATGATAACTATAGTTTAGCTAATAATTTTATAGTGAAACAAAAATATTCATATTCATTATTTAGATTCTTAACCTAGAAACATGTACATGACTCTAGAGGAGTTATATGGACAAGGCATCACTAAGTGCTTAGGTGACTCTTTATGTTTCATTGGAATGTAATTCACAAAATGCGTCAAGTAGTTGGGATGATGGATTAATAGTAATTAGAATGTAGACATGGTGATTATGACCTGGTTCTCACATTGATTTTGGCTATTTTTTATTTTATATAGAAATGTTTTTGCCATCAACGAGTATTTTTCTTTATAATACTAAATTTATTAGGAAAAATGATTTTATGAAATTTTATCAAAGGTGTCTTGGACTAAGTTACAATCAATGAGGTATGAGAAAATCCTAGAGGATAAACCTAGACTTGGTGAAGGATACTACATTGTAGTTGGCATGCCTATTTAGATTTCTACTTTAATCCTTTTAAGGGATGGAGAATAGTACATGACTAGATCAAGGATATACCAAATTCAAGGATGACTTCTACTATGCATATGTATTTCAATATATACACCTTTATACATACATATACATAATACATGATAAATTTTACTATGCATATGTATTTCAATATATACACCTTGTTAGAAAGGCAATTTTGGGACCGTTTCTTTGGGGAGGAAAACCTATGGAAGTGGCTGGAATGGAGTTTGACACAGGAAGCTAGAGTAACCAACATGATAATCGTGGGTTGTCACTACATTTAGAGGTACAAGAATAAAGATGTGCTGGAGAAGACAACAATGTCGTTGGGTTGCCAAGTGAACCAAATTCGATCGGAAGCTTCTTTTAATGGAGAGGTGCGTGCAGGTATTAACAGTCTCAAGGTACCTAAGGGTATGGATGTTCGTTGGTGTCCACCTTCACCCAATGAACTAAAATTCAATGTAGATGCTGCTTACAAAGCTGGGACAGCTTGTATTGTTGTAGTATGCAGGAACAGTGGGGGACAATGGAAAGGAGGATGGAGTAAAAGAATCTCGACCGATAATGCTATGTTGGCAGAGATCCGAGCTATCGACCTTGTAGAAAGTATAGCTAAGGAACTAAAAGTAGATTATGCTACTATTGAAATAGATTCTTCTGAAGCAAGGAAAGCAGTGGGGAAGCAACCTGAAGAAAACCTGAGGCTGGCACCATGGACTGCTGAAATCAGAAGGAAAATGAAGAGAGAATGGAAGGTGACACACACTCGTAGAGGAGGTAACATGGCCACGGATACCTTGGCTAAATGCCACCCAAAAACTCGGGATGGACTCTTAACCTACATAACTATCCCAAAGGAGCTGGTGAATGTCATTAGCTCTGAAATGTGTAATGGTAGTAGTACTACCAGATTTAATTCCGAGCATTCTAGTTTAAATTGTATGAACTCCAATGTTTTAGCTTGCTTGAGGGAGGCGGGATGAATAAAAAGCTCCCTGACTTCACCAAAAAAAAATTCAAGGATGAAATCCTATTTCGTAACTTATTAGATTTTGGATGCTAAATCTATGTTGAGCTATACTTCTTGATTTTCTTAAAATCGGAGCCCATTTGCAAATTTGTCTCTCATTCGAAATCTCATCTAATTATCTTGGTCAATTATCATGTTATTGGATATTCGTGTGTCTCTTTTCCAATTCCTTGTATCTAAGTTCATATTTACAATTTGATCCCTCTAATAATATTAGTACCATCAATTAGTACAATCGGACATCCTTGTGTTCAAACATTATGAGTAGACATTTTATTTCAATTATACACCTAATGGCTTGGAATATCATTAAAATATTATTTAAATAGATGAATATTAGTTTTGAGGTATCAAATTTAAGGAAATTAAATTAGACTAGTTGTAACTCAGATATCATAGGTTAACATTTTTAAATTAGGTGGTTAGAAGAGAAAGCGGTGCGAAAGATATTTAGATGAAAAGGTTTCATAAAAAAGTAGATATAAAAATAGTGATTAATTCATATAAAAGGTTGATAATACAAATACATAAAAAGGTATAATAAGTGATATAAGACAGAGAAAGACCATGCACCATTCATCTCAAAGATAATGGTGTAGAAAACCCTCCTTCATAGTGATTTAGATCAACCATTAACCCCACGGTTACTCTCCCTATCCTCTTAATGTTTCTCCAAGATTTGTAACACAACCCCTAGGATTACATCTATAATACTACTGATCCACAAATTAGAGGGGATCATCTTCAATCTATGGTGCAGAAACCAAAATACAAAACCCTAGACAATGCGGTCTCTTTAAAGCTCACATCTGTGACCTCCTTCTCTGCCACACATCCATCTATATCTCTACCATACAGTAGTAGCCATGGACAGATTCCTCCAAAATCATAATTGATGCAAAGAATTATAAACCTACAAGGATCACTACCACCAGTGGTATTGTCTGACATGCTTCATCCAATCTCCCCCTAGCCTCTACCAACCCATAGTCATCATAATCTAATACCTAGATAACTTTTGTCCTACCTCTTCTAGATCCTAGTCATGCGACACCCTTTCATCCAACCCAATATTGTCACCTTTAGGTTTTGCCGCCAGAGAGCATTCCGCTACATCTTCCCTATCTCCCAAATCTCACAACACACCATCACTTGTTCCATCTCCTCCATATTTGATGCTACCGACCTTGTGGTTCAAAAACCTACAATACTGACAATGCCCAGAGCGCAATCACAATCTCCAACAAATAAATTGTTGACCTAGAAAAAGTCCACACTTTTCAGATCTTCCACTTGACTTAAACCCTTTGTCAGCCATTTCACCTACCATTGTCTTGCTAAAACTAGACCTAATCTGATCCAAGCAGATTCATACCAAACGCCAGTACTCGCTACATGTCACCACCTTGAACCTCTACCCTACCGTCTGCTGCATTGACTTGGCCTTCATCCCCGCATAAAGACCCACAATTGGCAACCTTACATTGTTGCCCATAACACCACCATCAGACTGTCTACAAACTAGTTGCCATCGACCATCCTTTCGGATCCCTAAAAACATCAGAAGCTGAAGAAGTGTCATCTAGAAATCAGGCTACACCTGAAGTACTTCCATGACCCCCAGCTAAGTCTAACTACATTTATATTAGCGATCAACAACTTTTTTTCATTCAACAAAGTTGACTCTGGTGAACAATTGCAGATCATGAAACTGTGGGTGAGTCTTATTTCCTTTAATATATATATTTTTATATTTGTATAACTTTGATAAAAGTTAAGTGCTAAATAATTAGTAGATGGCCTGAATATAAATCTCAAGCACATTCACAAATTGGTAAGACTCATGGTAAACTAGCCATAGTAATCTTTTATACATAATAATCAAATAACTCTACAACGTCAATGTATGTATGTGTGTGTGTGTGTGTGTGTCTATATATATATATATATATATATATATATATATATATATATATATATATATTAGCAACAAAAAATAGTTGTTTAAGGAATAGTAAGTCGAGTATATCTGTAAAGCTTTAATTATATATGATAACACCCCTTGAAATTATATCAAATAGGGTATAATTTGGAAACATGTGAAATTGGATCTAATGACATATTTTGAGGAAAATGTAGTATGATGTAAATGTATGAGGAACTTGAATCTGTTGGTAAATATGAATTCTAGTAAGATAACATGGAATCTTTTTAATAAAAATGAATATTAGAGATGAAATAATAGATCTGAAATTCAAATTACAAATAATGAACATCATTATATTAAAAAATATGTTAATCTATATTGTTATATAGTTACTTATTTTGCAATACAATTACCATGTATATAATAGATAATACCTAATGGTAATGGAAATATGTAATGATATGAGTTGAATGTGACAGATTAATATTAAAGTATGTATATACTAATTTCCCATATGGACATTAAGCATCTTAACTCTAGAAAGGAAAATGAACAATGAAATTGTAAAAAACTAGATGGGAAAAAAACCTTAATAGAAAAGATTGAATGCCAATTGATTTAAACAAATATTTCTCTACAATTTTAGATCTATCTATTTTGATTAAATTCTTGAAGTTGAATAGTTGGAATTTATAATTTTGCATATTGTGATACAAACATATGAAATTTCTATTACTTTTGGAAAGTTTTGTTGCCTATTGAAAACATGCATAGTAGATAAGTTGGTTGGCCTTAATTGTTTTACAACTTTAGCCTTGAAATGCCACTAATAATTCTTGCTAAAGATAGTAACACATTTTTATACTAATAAAAAAGGCTAGTCTGGTGCCCATAGTTTAGTGGAATTATTATTCCACACCTCTACATAGATTTATAGGACATAGGGTCCCTCAATATAATGAAAATCTTAGTTTGTGTGTTGTCGTTATCTATATGAGAGAACACATGGATTCCCCAAAAACTAGACATTGGCATGTGATACCTATTTGAAATTTGAAATACTTGTTTCAACATTTAAAATTGAATATTGTTTACTTGGAAACCTTTTTCCACTTTGCTAGATTATTTAACTCCTTGCATTTTGTCATAAAAATCCTTCACATCTAGGTTCATACTTTTACTTTCCAAATATCGATTTTGTATCAGTCATTTGATTACCCTATGTTTCCCATCTTGGGGTTCATGTGTTGGTTTTGTTCCCTCTGGGGATTCATGGATAGGTAATGAAAGCAAGACCTAGAGGAGACATGTAAGAGTTGTCCCTTGTTGAAGAGTGGATAGGAATAAAAACATATTCCTATATCATAAATCTATGTATAAGCTTCCATGGCTCTGATGTAAAGCATGATTGTAAAAAGATTTGTTTATATTTTCTAATGCAATCTTGTAATATTTGATCATAAGGTTAAGGTCTTTACAACATGGTATCAGAGTTATAAATAGTCAACGCTCATGCATGTCTCGTAAAATTTAGGTTTAATCAGGAACACAAATAGAATAGTTAGAACTTAGAAATAAATTTCACAACAAACCCTAGTATCGTTGGCCTAATTATTGGGATATACCAAGACTAAAAAACTAGGATGTGAGGTATTTATTATTGGTATGTATGCCCATAGATCCAATCATGTTATGATTGTAATGGCATCACTTGTAAATGATTTGATTATTAATAAAAGGCAAGCTTCCAATTTATTTTGTTTGATTCAGTTATGAGATAATGATGTAATAGTATAAATATCTAGAGAATAATATTACTTAATGATGTATGTATTCATGTTTATGACTTGGGGAAATGAGATCATATGGATTTTAAGAGTACATATTCTCATTTTGTCCCTAGTTGGTTGTTATTGTGGAAGGTTGATATACAACAATAACACATAAGATCATAGTGAGGTTTCGTTAATGACATAATCTCATTAGTCATGATATGTCTATATCAAACTAAGCACACATATACATGTTAGATAATAGTGTATCAGACAGACCCACCGTGAGAGTGACACATGGAAGTCATCATCATGAAAGTCATAGTCATCTCTCACGGTGATGGTGATGGTGGTGGTTGTGGTTCTTAGACCTGAAATCACTACACTCGTCACATGTTGTTGGGTAAACTTTGACATCATCAAATGTGATCCTAACCATGGGTTGTTATAACAGTGATGATTGGGTGACTTTGACACATGGGGAATGAATGTGAGTGTTAGATATGGGATTTGTCCCTCCTATTGGAGTGTCCTGTCCTAGGCCTCTTGATTAGCGAGACTGAGAATTGCATGGACATGCGCATGTGAGTCAATATGTGACATTGAGCTTACATATATCTCAGACAGACTGCTCTGGTCTAAGAAACAAGATTGAATGATGAAGAGGGTGACTTCTCCATGCCTTGAGTTCAATCTGGACATCAGTGATAAAGAAACTATACAAGCATTGCAACACCAAATACATATTCTAGGTTGCAATTGCTCCCCAACTTTCCATTTACTTAGGTAGCATTGATGTGCAACTAGGAACCACTCATTGCTTGTGATGTCATAAGTTGTTATGGACATTCACTACCAATGTAATATGGGACATATAGGGTCACACACATAGGTCTCGACCTAGAAGAGGAGTTTAATCTTGAATGACAATTCAATTAAGTACTAAAGTGTTTAGGAATTTGATTCACACAACAAATAGGCTGACTGCACTATAAAACACCCATCTCAAGTGTTGAGACGATCGTCTGGAGTGCCAAACGATGGTCTCAAGTGTTGAGATATGCATTTAAGGAGTCATGCCTTATTCGAGTTAAAATTGGTTTTGGATGAACCGACCGGCCTTTCTTGACTTACCAAACAACTATCTGGGTGAGCAAGATGGTTGTCTCGCATGGGTGAGATGGCCCAGTTCAGCTAAAGGAAGGTTCTATATATTTTCAAGTTTGTTTCAATTGCACATTATTTATTGTGTAAGGAATTAATATGGAATATTAATTGGAAATAAATTGCCTATTTCATGTGCAACTGGTAAAGCACCAGACAACTATATGAACTGATCCAGACAACCAATTTGGATGTTGCAGGTTGCAAAAGTTCCCAAATTGTTACAAAAATTTGAGATTTTTTGGTCCCTTTCACTCCCGCATCGACTGGGAACTTAGACCCTAACCCTACCTATAAATAGAGGGGTATTGGGGGTTTCCCTGAGTACAACACAGATAATTGAGAATTAGTTGCTCTAAAAAACATTGTCCTCTCTAGTTGTGGTAACCATGAGAGCCCAAGAAAGTTCTACTCGACTAGGGAGGAGCAACAAGGGAGAGAGCAATTGAGATCATTATTGTGGGAGAGCAAGTTGGTGACTAGTACACCAATGGGAGGGACAACTCCTTTCTGTCCGTTCTAGTAGGACGATAGGAGTTCTAGGTGGTCCATGTGGATTTCTCTAGAGGTAGGAGGTCGTTGTGTTCTGCTAGGAGGACAATGTCAACCAACAGTCTGTGACAAGAGGAGCTTCTGAAGAAAATGAGGTTCACAGCTACAGTCTATGGTGTAGACCAGGAGGTGTAGTAGTTCAAAGAGTATTGGTGTAACCAGGATTTAGAGTTGCGCATCTACAAAGGCAAGGATTATTGCTGGACTTGCTCAATGACTAGGTATATGGGAATATGGGAATATGGTAGATAAATCTTTTTGTTTTTGTTTCCTACTCTAGAGTCATATTTCTCTATAGTAGTATCAGAGCCAACGTCAATTTACTATATTATGGGATAATCAATATGATCAGATTTTAATTTTGTTGTTCTATTATTGCACGTGATACGAATAATATCTTATCAAACCAATACCATAATAAATCCAAAATAATATATATGATATATATATGCACTTTACACGTGTCTCCCTAAAAGTGGTTTTGATGATGGATTTGTAGCACGGTTATGGCTAATAACCCCTAAATTTTGTGTATGATTGTATGATTAGTTTATCTATTTATCTCAGTCTGCATACTGAGCCTCTATCTTATCTTCCCAATGTAAAGTGAATTCTTTCCTGCCCTTTCTCACCTCAAATGTAACTCAAGGTTTCTCAATGATTATGTGAAAGTAGGATAGTTACTTTCCTATTATGATGAAGATGATGATGTTTTGAAGATGAGTCGATCCGATTATGGAGGACATGGTGGCTCAACTGATCCACTGGAGGAGCCAGTAGATGGTGGACTGATGGAACCAGACGACCGATGAGATGACCTAAAAATCACCCAGGAGGCGATCTGATCGGTTTAAGGGTTGAACTGATCCAACCAGATTGGCAAGTAAGGATCTTCATCAATAACATGCTTCTACATGTGATGTAGACCTAGACAACATAATTCCTTGTAGCCCCAAGGGATTTCATTAGGTTGGTATACCCATCTCTTTTATTTATTGCATTTTTTGTTGTAAGATATAGCATGTATATCATACGTACTATATATGTGGTGATTGGATAAAGTATATGTATGTATAAATACAAACTCCCTCAACTAAAATATCAAGTCTTAGATGCTTTCCAAAAGTAGCACACATGAAAAGTTTAATCGAATAGGACTAGGTTCTGCCTCCACGGGGTGCGTCCTCTATCTCGTGAAAGTGTGATTGTAATGATGTAGGTTCCACTCTGTGGGATGCATCATTATTGTGTCAGCTTTTGGGTCAAACGTGATTGGTGATTCTTAGAGCATTTGGATCCAGAAGCATGCATATGAACATGGCAATGAGTTGCGCATATCATCTATCCAGAATTGCATATAATGCAATTAGAAAGAGTTTCCTACCTAGATGGTTGACTGTGTTTGCGGTGTTGATCGGGCCACAGTTGAATTATTTTGGATCTAGGCCTCTAGAATATTATACAGTGCAATATTCTGAATTGATATTGAGGGTTATCAATTTGAATAAAATAGTGGGAGCGATAATAATTAAAACCTAATTAATATTGTCAAAATTTTCAAATCAAATCAAATAAAAAAGGGTTTTTGACAAATGCAAATTTTCTCTTATAGAATCAAATGATAAACAAATCTGATTTGCTATTGGTCCTGAAGAAGGACAAACTTGACAAAAGAAATTTCCATGACTGATTTTAGACTTTGAGAAGGGTTCTCAATGAAGAGTGCAATCTCTATGTCCTTGACAAACCCATTCCAAAAATACCTCCTCCTGATGCACCTAGGGCACAAGTGGATGCTTACTGGAAGCATGCCAATGATGCCTTGGAAATAAAGTACCTTATGATTAGCTGCATGAACTATGAGTGCATGAGTAATTTGAAGACATGAGTGTTCTTGAGATGGTAACACATCTTAAGAAATTGACACTTGATCTTGACAAGCAAGAAAGGGATGCTATCCTAAAGGTGTTACTTGAGTCAAAGCTGACAGAGGGAATCATAGACAAAGAACATGTGCTCAATATGATTGGCCATGTGTATCATCTTGAAAAACTAGGATTCACCTTGATCTAAGAGTTGGCCACTAATATGATTCTAAAGACTATGCCAGAATCATATAGCCATTTTATTGTGTGTTATCATGTGAATAATATGGCTAGACAGATGTCAGACTTGCTTGCCATGTTGATTCATGCTAAAGCAAAATTGAAGAAGGATAAGCTCGTGATGGTGATCAACGGAGTTGAGTCCAAAAAATCAAAGCAAGGACAAGAAATGTTCTCAGGTCGAGCCCAAATCCAAATCTTCAACACTCAAGATAAGGAGAAAGAAAAGTACAAGAGGAGATCATCCTTTATACTTGAAGGCATTCAAGAAGAAGAAGATGGGGATGGTGATCTCCACTTTAGGTATATACATTATTGAGATAAACCTATCTACTTCATCATCATGGGTTCTAGATATACTGGATGTGGATCTCACATATGTTCTCATATGCATGATCTAAAAGGAAGTAGGCCTTTGAAAAAAGGTGAGGTGGAACTACAAAGTTTCTAATGGCGCAAGAGTTGTGACCAGTGCACTTGGAACCTATAGTATATCTCTGCCTACAGGGCTTGTAATAGAGTTAAAAAACTGCTACTATGTACCTTCTATATGGAAACATCATTTTTGTATCTTGTATGGACAAGGATGCATTTGAATTCCATATTAAAAATGGTCGATGTTCTATTTCAAAAGATGGAATATTTTATGGTAGTTCCCCAATGTATTATGGTCCTTACTTGTTAGATCTAAAAATAGATGTATATAACGTTAATGCCGAAAGACTAAAACTCAACAAATCAAACAAAACATACCTTTGGCTTTGTCGTCTAGTGCACATAAATGAGAATTGCATATTTAGACTCCATAAAGATGGTTATTTGGACTGTTTTGATTTCAAATTGATAGAGACATGTGAAGCTTGTTTGTTGGGCAAGATGGCTAAGACCCCTTTCACTGGTAACAATGAGAGGGCTAGTGATCTATTAGGACTCATACATACTAATGTATGTAGACCTTTTTGGATAACCGCTAGAGGTGGGTATCAGTACTTCATTACTGTCGTTGATGACTTCAATAGGTATGGCTATATTTATTTAATGAAACATAAGTCACAAACTCTTAAAAAGTTCAAAAAGTTTATGAATGAAGTACAAAACCAACTTGGTAAAAGTATTAAGGCACTTCATTCTGATTGAGGTGGAGAATACTTAATCCAAGAGTTAACCTTCTTAGATCCCATGGGATAGTATCCCAGTGGACTTCACTTGGTACACCTCAGCATAATGGTGTATCAGAAAGAAGGAAACACACATTACTAGACATGGTGTGATTGATGATGAGTTTATCTGAGCTTCTGACTACCTTTTGGGGGTATGCTCTACTAACTGTCACGCTTACACTAAATGAGTACCATCTAAATCAGTTCAAAAGACACCATATGAGATATGGAACGGGAAGTGTCCCAATATATCTTTTATGAGGATTTGGGGTTGTGAAGCTTATATTAAGAAAATGTTTCCTAAAAAGCTTGACCCAAGATCCGATAAATGTTATTTAGTTGGATATCCTAAAGAATTTAGAGGATATTACTTTTATTCCCAATCTGACAACAAAGTGTTTGTTGCCATGGATGATGCAGTCCTTGATATTAATTTCATTTCCAAAGGAACCAGTGGGAGAAAAGTGGAACTCAAAGAGGTTCGAGACCAACAAGATAACATTGAACCAATAGATGAATAAGAGGAACAAGGAGAATCACAATATATTGTGGAGTCTCAAATTCCTCAAGTTACATAGGAACCTCATAGATCTAATAGGACATGTCTTGAACCTAAAATATTTGGATATCTTGTAACTCATGAAGGTAGTGAATTGGTCATAGATGATGAGCCAATATCCTATAAAGATGTGATTGAGGGACCAGAGTCTGGGAAATGGATTGAGGACATGATATGTGAGATGGAATCTGTATATACCAACAAAGTATAGACTTTGGTGGTTGAAGGGTTAAAACCCATAGGGTGCAAATGGGTCTTCAATAAGAAGACCGACATGGATGTAAAAGTTCAAACCTATAAGGACATATTGGTTGCAAAGGATTACAGACAAGTTCAAGGTGTTGACTATGACAAAACCTTTTCTCCAGTTGCCATGGTTGAGTCTGTAAGGAGTGGAACCTAGAGGGGATCCACTCCCTATTAAAAAATTGAAGAATAAAACCTCCAGTCCAAACACACCCAAAAGATATATTGGAGTGGGTGTAAAAATTTAAAATATTATTAATGGTATTCAAAACAACTAAAGTATAGTAGAAGAATAAAATAATGACTATATTTAGTTTCTCATAAGGTTACAAAAGAACATCATAAACTCCCACAAAGGGTTTACATAAAAGGTACAACATAAGGATCTAGTAGAGGAAAATCTAAATCTTAACAACTTTGCCTCCAAGCTTTAACTCCTTAAGCTATGTCCATATCTTTATGCCATGTCCTCCATGTTCTTCACCTAGGGTTGGAAGCATACCCCAACAAGAAGAGAAGAAAAGGAAACATCAGCAAAGGTTGGTATGAGCATATTAAAAAGGAAAATTGAGCAACATATAGAATGAAGGACAACAAATATAAAAGGCTTCCCGTAGAAAAGACAAGGACTACCCAAAAGGGCATAAAAGGAAAGAACAACAATGAAAGAGATACTTGCCATAACCAAACAAATAAATTTGTGTCATACTAGCACATATAAAGAATTATGGCACACACCCCGTAATCATCAATCTGCATGCATGTGAGACAAACATAATACTAGAACAATATAAATACAAAGGCGGCCAAGCCTCACAGACTTGAAACCTAATAGAGAATGATGTACTGCCAAACTCCCAATATATATAAGTTGGGCCAAGCCTCACAAACTTAAAAATTGGGTATGGGAAACCACCACCTCCATCCCAATAATAACAAGGGCATATTGCCCAAAAACCAATGCAATTACACTATTCTAGTGCTACCGAATCACATAGCATGTTTAATGTAGAGGCAAGTAGAAATTATAGTCAGATTATATAAAGTAGTCACCACAAAAGTGACCAAAATATACATTCACCTCACAAGTAGGCAAAAGACATCACATGACATCATATAGAGTTCCAACATGAATAGAGCATAAGTAAGAGACCAAAAGAATATCAAATCATGATCATAAGATCAGTAACAAATAGCATATTTTTCAAAAGAATAAGATATTTTGTAGGCTAATGTCCATAGGACCAAGAGAAAGAAGAATATAGGTGGTTGCTCAACATAGAATAATAGGGTTTGCAAACATACATAAAGGAGAGAAATTAAAAACTGCTCAATATAGAAATAATGTGGGATGCAATCATACCCCATTTCAGAGTCTAAACAAGTCTAAATTCAGTCCTAGGTCCAAACATAGATCCTCAAAGCACCTATTAACTATATATAAAGTATTAGGGTTAGGGTTACATTAATTTGATAAACCCAAAAAAACACCTTTTTATTATCTGTGAATTAGGCTATTAAAACCATGCAATATTGTAGGTTATATTTTTCTGAGTTCATATCATATTTTATTATATTTTTCTGACATGTAGATTATTAGCTATGAATTTTGCAAGTTATAATCCAATTAGGAAAATTCATTAAAAATCATATATTTATTATATTTGACTAGGTGATAAAATTGATGGAAAATCTCATGATCCGAAAATATATCTTATTTTATTTTTCTGGTGTGTAAATATGTAGATGCGGATTTTATAAGTTCTTGCCAATCAAAAACTCGCGTATACATCGGCATATCTACATAGAGAAGCGGGTTCCAGTGACCTGGCCATATAGAGGCTCGGCACATGGTCCGGGCCCAGAGCTATGCTACCTGACTAAAAGCAAAAAGGAAAACACCAAAAAGCCGGACGTGACAAAATGCAAACTAATACATGAATTCATCTCTCCCGATCACTCCTGGCCATGGCTAGCGAAGAGCGGGCCAACACAGGGATGAACTCCGACCAGAATCCTGCGAAGACTGTGTAAACCATAACCCAGGTGGAGAGTCACCCTCCTCTCAACCTGACGAACTCAAGGAGCTCCAACAGGTAAAGCGAGGAGACCGGAAGTATCCAGAGCAGCCCCCACCATGGCAGGTTAAAGGGACGAAAGAAAAAGACACGAGCAGAAATACCTATCTAATCTAATGCTTAAAATAATTGCAAGCGGTACAATGAACCATTACGTGAGGAGAAAACAGATACCCAAAACTCCACTCCGTAAACTCAGAATCATGGGATCATGTCTTAGAAAAACTGTGTAAGAAACCATAAACTGATTCCCAAACTAACTCCCTTGCGCCCGCCCGATCCTAGTGACCTTTAGAACAGGGTAAGCTATGGCCAAATCCATCTCCAGACCATCCTCTATATCTGGGGAGATGGAAAAACGTCAGAACACAGAAAACCGAAATATGAAACCCGGACGTGATATGCACTAAATTCACAAGGCCAGCGCGACAGATATCACAAGGGACATTGAAGTATACCTCATCGCAAGACGGTGTTATGATAAAGGAATATTCATGATTGTCAAACGGGGTTTCTGAAAGCTTCTCCAGCATCTTCGGAACCGAGAACATGGCCTGGGACATCGTTCGCAGGTTTGAGTTGCGCTGCCAGCCGTGTGGTGATAGCATCAGGCAAAACGACAATTTGGAACTTGGGTCAAAGATAACCGAGGGAAAGGAAAACACGGGAGGATACCCTAGGATGTATGGTGAAGGTGTTGAAGCGATTTTATATGGGTCTGAAACCCTGGAGAGGTGAGAAAGAAGAGAGAGAGATTGAAATCGGAGAAGAAATTGATGTGCTATGATTTGGGCGTGAGGGAAAAACAGCCATCGGACAGATCCTTGGCCGTACGATAAAAATCCATCGGTCCTGTTTTAGTCCGTGTTTTAGGAATCCAAGAATGACATGTCTATACACGTGACTCTTATTAATCTGATCAACTTTCGGAAAGTAAGTTATATTTACCTAATATTTGGCATATAATCATACTTTCTTTTCTATTTTATTTTAAGGCTCAAACATTGTTCAAATGTTACCAAATTTTGTAAGTAGTCTAATTAAGATATGTAGATTCTGACTATGAAATTAGATGTGCCTTTTGAGAACTTTCAATGTGTTAAATAAACCAAATTCTATTTCTTCTTTCCTTATGCATTAATGATTATATGATTCTCCAGTTTTGATGAAACTTCATCCACAAGCCATATTTAATGTGTTGGATACGAATTTACCACCAATTTTATATGTTGGAGTTATTTGTTCATTTATTTAATATTTTGAAGGTTCTACACACTTTCTCTCTCCTAATTTCACCTTTTAATCAAACTTTCTCCAAATTGAGTGAAAATTCAACCAAAGGTTGTTTTTATTATGTAGATTACGAATCTATGATTATTTTTCTTTTTTGGAGTCATTTATTCCTTTATTTGATATTTTGGGAAAACTCAGATCTTCTCTTTCCAAATTAAATTAAATTGATTATTATTATGTAAATAATACATAACTTGACTCTCAAGGCAATTGAGACCCAAGGAATATGATTCTTAACTTATATTCTACTTTTGGGGTTTCTTTTAATGAGTTATGTCATAATTAATATTTATGACCACATTATTTCATTATTATCACTATTGTTTATTCAAAAACTTAATATCATCATCAAAAGAGTTATGTGTGCTTATTTGCACGGAGTTTTATATAATTTATTATTACCTCATGTGACATATTTTATGTGTCCATTAGTGGCCTAAGACTTAATGTGAGAATATTAGGGTGATTTATATATGTATTAGCTCATTATTGTTGTACGAAACATCATAAACCTTAACCTTGTTTGGCTAAGTTCAAAAGGTCAAAATTCTAGGGTAGGGTCCGAGATTCAGTATGTTATAAAGTCCATCAGGATCATGCTTTCTATTGTATCTTATCATGACTATAAGATTTGGCAGATGAATGTTAAAACGACATTCCTTAATGGGAATCTTCTGGAGGATGTGTACATGACACATCGTGAGGGCTCTATAAATCAAAAGGATGCAAATAAAGTATATAAGCTACAAAGGTCAATCTATAGATTAAAGCAAGCATCTTAGAGCTAGAATCTTCATTTTGAAAAGACAGTCAAAGAGTTTGTCTTTATTCAAAATGAAGATGAACCTTGTTTGTACAAGAAGGTAAGTGGGAGCATAGTGACATTCCTCATACTGTATGTAGATGACATACTATCGATGGGGAATGACATCCCTACTTTATAAAAGGTAAATACATGACTTGGAAATACATTCTCTATGAAAGACTTAGAAGAAGCATCCTACAACTTAGGGATAAAGATCTATAGAGATAGATCCAGAAGGCTTCTTGGACTAAGTCAAATCACATACATTGACAAAGTATTGAAGTAGTTCAACATGGACAACTAAAAGAGAGGAAACGTGCATAGGTGTCATGGTGTCGTCATCTCTAGATCTCAATGTCCCAGTTCTTGTGAAGAAAGGGAACGCATGAGTCAGATTTCATATGCCTCAGAAATTAAATTAATCATGTATAAAATGTTGTGTAGTCGTTCAGATGTCTCGTATGCCTTGAGCATGATGAGCAGATATCAGCCAGATATAGGTGATGTTAACTGGATAGCCGTAAAGAACATCCTCAAGTACTTGAGAAGGACTAAAGATTAGTTCTTGATCTACGGTGGATAGGAAGAGTTGGTGGTAAAGGGTTATACTGATGCAAGCTTCCAAACTTATCAAGTACAAGTCACAGTCAGGAGTGAATATTTCACATATTACTTTTGATCAAAAAAGAAATTTATTTCGTGCCCTCCGCTCAATGAGAATATGGGTCATATTCTAGTATGTATGTTTCGTTGGGGATTCTTTGGAAAAAATTGTCGCATCTTCCTTCAATTTTTTTATGAGGGATATCCAGTCAATCAGAATAGAGGAATGTGAGGAATTGAAGAATTACATAAGAATGTACAAAAAAAAGTTAATTTCGTGAACCGTAGACTAAACATTGCTATCATAAGAGTTGAAAAACCTTATGGACAACCTAATATTCTTGCAGAATATATAGCTTTATAATACTCGGTACAACAACTCTAGGTGCAACAAGCATTATTTTAACTTGGGGAGG
The DNA here is from genome assembly GCA_963693085.1 of Alisma plantago-aquatica. Lineage (NCBI taxonomy): Eukaryota > Viridiplantae > Streptophyta > Magnoliopsida > Alismatales > Alismataceae > Alisma > Alisma plantago-aquatica. The sequence continues at coordinate 1,997,823,546 of OY856409.1, forward strand.
CAGTGAATTAGTAGTAGTAGGTGGAAAAGGGGAACCAAATCAAAATGAATGAGATAAAGAATAAAGCAAAATAGAAATCAAACTCGAAAAGGATTTTTCTGATTATCATCAACCTATAAGCTATTCCCATGATCAGAAGCATACGACCTTGTGGATGCTTGCTTCCACATATCAAAGACCGGTCACAACTAGAGAGAAATGGATTCAACTGACAAATCCCATCGCCTCCTCCTAATATAACATATTCAATCTACAAAATTCTTCAACACAACCACCAACATTTCCTCCAAATTCCAATCACTCACCATCCCAGACACCACATATCTACATCTATCTCACAACCTCCACCATCTGCAACAAGACCTATAATCTCCCCCAACCTACTATCGCTTAACCATTGCGCTATCTATTGGACTCCTTGGCAATGTGCGAACCCACCACATCTTTTATTTCTTCATAAGACTCCTTGCGACCCTCCATATATACAACCATGAGCATGAGCTTTCCTACAGTAGTCAACAAGGAAGGCAATGGTCAACAATGATGATTCACCACCGTCCTTGTAGTTGACAACACTATCAATCCCTCTAGAACATGCATCCCTATAGAGACTCTGTGATGCTGATTATGAACCCCATATCTTGGTGACGCTCATTACCTACTTGATTCCGGCACCTCCTAACCATCCCTTAAATCTCCACTAGAAAATTGATCCCAACATCAATCTTCATACCCCAAGAAAACTCTTCGATGGTGATGATGATGATACCCTGAATGTTCAAACCTTCCTAGTCATCATCAATCATATATTCAACCACTACCACCTTGAATCCACCTCCTTTGACTTCACCACCATCACAAAGACCTAAGAAAACTTGCCTATAATGGTTTAGAATATCTTTAGTAGTCTGAGGCAAGCTGGAGAGGAGATTTGGGATTGTCTCTATTCACCAAGCTTGGATGGAATTGATAAAGGCAGATTAGCAGTAGCATCGACCATCTGTATGTTTTTATATGTTTATAGTAGTTTGAAACTCAAATTGATAATTAGACTATCCAAGGGACTAATAATACTTACAACTAAGATAATACATTATGCATGTATATGACTTAGACAATGAACTTCATAAAATTAGTATATACGTACAATACTAATAGATATGTGATTTAAGTAACCTATGGTAGTTCAGATTCTAACATACTAAGTAATCTAAATATTTAAAGATATGAAACAAATATATCATAATACTAATTAGATTAGTCCAATTGTCACATATATGATCCATGTTTACGTATACACATTTCTGGATATTAATATTGTTAAATAGAGAAAACACAGCATAGTGCTCACCAAAAACTAGGTTCTTAACACTAGTTTAGCCTATTTGCAAATCTAAATCATAGATATCCCTAGTAAGGTATACTAATAAATAAACATATTGAATCTCGATGACTAAATATAATTATATTATATAAGAGAAACATAATAACATTTCAAGATATAACCTATAGAACTCTGCAATAAAATAGTTGAGTACGTAAAACTTGATAAATACATATATTTATAACATAGTTGGGAATCTAAAATTGATATCAATAGAGAAAACATGAAATAAGATCCTAGGAAAAAGATCTAATCTAAAATAAGTCAAACTGAACAAACAAACACTTAATTACTAACCAATTAGTAATAAGTTTATTCTACTGTATAGCCCAGTTAATCAACTTATGGAGAAAATCATATTCCGTCTTATGTAAACTTGGAACTCCTACTGATATAAAGGTACCAGATTCTCAATTATATTTTTGATCTATTATTTTATTCCCTCTTAAATATCGTTCAACATAATTTTGGCAAAAGTAGTCAACCAGATTTTGTGTTAGCTTGTCCCTCTCTTGAAGGTCGCCATAAATAGTTTGGATTTTTGAAATTGCTAAATAATTGAATAAAATGATTGGGTTTGACATTGGTACAAAAATTGTATATTGACTAATATCTTTGCTCACTAGATTCAGCAGATCATATCCCCTAACACTCCACAGTGGATAATGGACATAGAGGTCCCCTAGTACTGGTACTCCCACAAGAGAAAAAGTGTCTTTCTCTCATAGAGGGGTGAACACTAGGCACCTAGCCCTAATAAAAAAATGTATTAGATTCCTTGTGTCAATGGATAAATTATTTCATTTTGAATAATTTGATATCTTGTTATTAGTTTTGAGAATCTTTTTATTGTTTTCAATTAGTTCTTTGAATTGTTGTACCCTTTTTAAATTGAAATTATAGGATGGAGAGAAAATTATAGTTGGTCAAACTAAAAATGAAGCTATTAATAGGTTGAGAGGCACTTTTACACTCCAAACCATGAAATACAAGAGTATCCTTGTGCAAAAGAAGGCTCAATAAATAATTTGTTATAATTGGATCCACATGAATGCAATATTTTGTTGACAACATTGATTTAACATTGATGTAGATGTAGCTTAAATGTTTGGTGCCTAGTATCAGTGATTAAGCACATGTTTGTGACAACATTGAGTTTCATACAATAGTGTAAAAAAAAGTAGGACCTTATTTTTCCAATTTAGAGAGTTTTGTGCCTAGATCACCTGCTAATTTGATTATATCCAAATGTAAAGCACATTATTAATCACTTCTTAGGCCTAGAAAATACTAATGTAAATACTAACTACTAATGTGCCTACAAGCACACAATGAGTGCATAGTTTTTAGATGTTTGTGTCGAGATAACTTATTAATGTGCCTACTCTCCATTGATGCATCTAAAACCATATGCTGAGTGCATAGTTTGTGGTCTTTTGCACCTCAATCACTTATTAATGTGCTTATTGTCTAAAAATGTGCCTACATCCAAAATTTAAGTGTATAGTTTGCGGATTTTTGTACCTATAGCACTTAGTAATGCACCTACTATAAATAAAGGCACATACTAGGACATTTTGATAGTATGTAATTGAGTTTACTTACAACACCTCCTACTTTGGAATACAACAAATGGTAGGCTTTACATACAAAATATGATTGGCTTTGCATACAAAATAGGATTACCTTTAATGGGAAAAAAAAAGATTTCCTTGATGTTTTATAACATGCTACTTGTTTTGGAATTTTTGAGTTTTGAACATTCTCCCATTATAAGACTTCAACCTTCTCTTCTACGGTCGACCAACTTGATCGAACACATATGGATTTTGAATGTCTTTATCAGTTTGTGGTTGGTCAACTTATAGTTCAAATGAATGACTTATATGAACTTATACAACTAAATATTTAAATCATTGCACTTTTATGAACTTATATGATTCAATAATTAATATCTATAGTGTATGCTAGAACAACATCCCTAAAAGTAATGGATGAAAACACTATGAGGGAAACTGCTTCCCGGAGAGGCGGTAATGGTAGTTACAACCATCATTCGACAAGAATTTGTGGAAGGGGATGACATGGTTGTTTGGGAAACGATAATATGTTGTGATGTTTAGACAATGTAACATATATAGAAACTCCAATGGAAAATTCATCCATATGAAGATGCAAATGTTTATGATACTAATATGAGTGTCAGTATGCACATTGTCCAATTTCTTAGAGTGGTATGCGGAGGTCACTCCCAACAACAAAACATCTATGTGGATGACTCCAAATTCCACATCAGATTTATTTCAACTCCATAAAATTGATATCCAATTTAAATATCATGGAATGGGGGCAACTATGGACCTTATTCTGCTTATGCAGAGGATTCACATTCATTTCCATCTCGGCAAATACGTAATGCACAATATCACATATACCAAAATAAATTTGATTCCTCTACCAATGAGACATTGATGGTTACTCCCCATGTTTGGTCATTTCGTGATGTTGTGACAAGGATTGCAACACAAGGTCATAATACCTGTATCGACGTCAATGAACCTTTAGTAGTCGACCCAAAATACGTATTTATTATTAGGGAGCATGGTTTTTCTAAAGTTTTCATTACCCCTAAGGCATATATGGTGTTACACAACCCATCACACGTGACAGTTATTATTAAGCTCATTTAGAAGTAAATTGGGTACATGACATTGAGGGACCAGATTAGGCTTCGATGAAAACTGACAACATGTTGGCGTATGTACAAAGTGGGTATGATTTACTATGTTGTGCAACTAACCTGCAACATGGATTACCTTCAGGCCTTAACTGATGCTCCTTTGGAAAACTTTAGCTTCCCTATCCAGAATGTACAAACATGATTTGCACCTTTGTTTCCTTCTCAACTTACTACCATGAAGATCCTTCCATATTACCTCAAAGTATACAATACTCTTAAAAGAATGGGAGCCAATACGACTCTAGGTTCATACAACATTGATGTTGAATTTCTTATTCACCATTTGAATATAATTTTATCATCACTCCTCATTTTTGTTCATAATGCTCTCCCAAGACTTCCTTCAAACCAAGATTTATGCAATACTACTATGGTTCTTATTACAAAACAAAAGTATGTCATGGAATGCTCCCAATTGCAGCCTATAATATTAACCAATGTCTACTTAAATTTGATTAGTAAGGTCATTTTTAAAAAATGAAACCTTTTATGCCATCATGGATCTCTTGGAGAAGAATCTTAGATAATGTCATATTAGTCCTAGAGTTAATCCATAATATGGGACGACATATTTCATCAAAGTGCATGGCTATTAAAGTGGACATATCCAAAGAATGTGACAAAACATCACGCTGATTTGTGTTGGACACTTTTGCTAAAACGGGTATACAAGCACTATCATTACCTACATTATGAATTTTTTTTATATGTGAAAGAATTAGTATACTATGGAATGGAGGAAAACTAAAGAGCTTTAACGATAACTGTGGCATGTGCCAGGGAGATCCACTATATCCCTATTTATTTGTTTTGTCTTGAACATATTAAGTCAAATTATTGACGACCATGTATCTATTGGGAACTAGGATTTGACCAAATTATCACAACGAGGACCTTTAATTTCAGACATTGCTTTTGTAAACGATATCATTTTGTTTGTAAAAACCACAACAAATAACATTATGTCCATCATGTAGTGTTTCAAAAATTTTGAAGAGGCATCTAGTTAAGCTATTTCTACTGAAAGAAGTGTTATTTCTCCAAATTAGTAACACCAGCTACAACAGTTTCTATCTATACACGGGCAACTATGAGGTCGATGTCAAACATAAGCAAATATCTTGTTGTTCCTATTATTCATGGGAGAATTAATTAAAGTACTTACACATACATTCATGATCAAGTCCAGTCCCTGATAAGTGGATGGGACACAAACACATTAGGATTCACATGCCATGTTTTCCTAGCTAAATATGTTTTGGGTGCTATACCTACATACACCTTGTAAACATGTTTTATTTTAGGAAACATATATGATATCATCGACCACACGATACATAAATTCATCTAGATATGAGGGCCAAAATAGCCTCCTTTATCCTTGGTGTCTTGGGAACAAATTATTGTTGGCAAAAGACACAGAGGTCTAGATATTCCTTCTATGTATATATGGAATCAAGACTTTATTAATGAAGACCTTATGGTAGGTACTTACTAGTTGATGCTATTCTTGGGTGACATGATTACTACATAAGTATAAATATTTTCAAACAAGATCACATGGTTGATGTAATTATTCTAGAATAATGTTGAGAAACTAAATCTAATAATGCAGGCTAATAGAACCATTATCATATGTAAAGGGACCAATACTTCAATGTGAGATGACCTCTAGATACAAGGCACACACCTTCTTTGTGATTATATTATTTGATCAGTTCATACTGACCTACATGGACTATGTAACATACTCAATATTAGTACTAAATGTAATCTTGAGCCATTATACATGATCCTCCAAAATCAAAATTCTCTTTTGCTAAATTTGCATTTATATTTACACTTCAATTAATTATCGTGAAATTTGAGCAAAAAATGTAATTTGTCCTCATTTTGATCTAATCACCCCTTCAAGATCCACAATTGAAAGATTGAACTCAAATATGAATTCTTGGAATTGGAACCACACAAAAGAAAAAATTAGAAGACTATATTATTGGCCACCTTAGAAATAAATATTGGATGTTAGTTTTTTAATACATTGTATAATACTTTTGGCATGGTTATGATCTCATGTAAATTGGACTACTAACATAGGATATATTAAGCATTGAAGTTAATTAATAGGAATAACACCTTAAAATGAACTAAATGGGTGTGTGTTACTAACCATTTAATTATATTTAATATTACATTGATAATTAGAATGAAGTTGTGTCATCCTACTTAGGTAGAACTCCCTCTATCAGTTACATAAGGGAAACACCAAGGTCGTTCTCCTTGACCAAGCCTTCTCTTATCATGGAAACCAAACCAGACATCCACTCCTTGCCATTAGAAACTTCACTTAAATGGCCATTGTCTGCAACTAGCTGGCCACCACCATCTACAGCAAAACCTCCATATGTTACAGAGTTCTCCCAATAGACTCCAAGATTACTCCCTCTCCTCCTTCAATAGATATACCACCTGATAACCCTAGATCCATACACCATTGTGGTCCTGTAAGACTCTTCAGTCCCAATCCAGGATCATCATCAACCTATAAGATATTCCCATGATCAGAAGCATACGACCTTGTATATGCTTGCTCCCATATATCGAAGATAGGTCACATATAGAGAGCAATGGATTCAAATGACAAATCCCATCACCTCCTCCTTATATAACATACTTAATCTACAAAAGCCTTCAACACAACTACCAATATTTACTCCAAATCCCAGTCACTCACCATCCCAGACACCACAGATCTACATCTCCCCCAACCTAATATCACTTAACCATTGTGCTACCTATTGCACTCCTTAGCAACATGCAAACCAACCACATCTTCTATTTCTTATTTTGACTCCTTGCAACCCTGCATATCTACAACCATGAGCATGAAGTTTCCTACATTAGTCAGAAAGGAAGGCAACGGTCAACAATGTTGATTCACCACCGTCCTTGTTAGTTGACAACGCTATCGATCCCTCCTAAACCTGCATCCCCACAAAGACTCAATGACACTGATTATGAACTCCATATATTGGGGATGCTCATTACCAACTTGATTCCCACACCTCCTAACCATCCCTTAAATCTCCACTAGAAAATTGATCCCAACATCGATCTTCATACCCCAAGAAAACTCTTTGATGGTGATGATGATGATGATACGCTGAATGTTTAAACCTTCCTACTCATCATCAAACATATATTCAACCACTACCACCTCAAATCCACCTCCTTTGACTTCTCCACCATCACAAAGACCTACAGAAACTTGCCTGCAAAGGTTTAGAATATCTCTAGTAATATGAGGCAAGCTGGAGAGGAGATTTGGGATTGTCTCTATTCACCAAGCTTGGATGGAATTGATAAAGGCAGATTAGCAGTAGCATCGACTGTCTGTATCTTTTCATATGTTTATAGTAGTTTGAAATCAAATTGAAAATTAGAATATCCAAGGGACTAATAATACTTATAACTAAAATAATACATTATGCATTTATATGACTTAGACAATGAACTTCATAAAATTAGTATACACATACAATACTAATAGATTTGCAATTTAAGTAACCTATGGTAGTTCAGATTCTAACATACTAAGTAATCGTAACATTTAAAGATATGAAACACATATATCATAATACTTATTAGATTAGTCCAATTGTCACATATATGCTCCATGTATATGCATACATATTTTAGGATATGAATATTGTTAAATAGATAAAACACAACTTAGTGCGCACCAACAACTAGGTTCTTAACACTAGTTTAGCCTATTTGCAAATTTAAATCCTAGATATCCCTACTAAGGTATACTAATAAATAAACATACTTAATAACAATGACTAAATATAATTATATTATACAAGAGAAACATAATTGAATAAAATGATTGGGTTTGGCATTGGTACAAAAATTGTATATTGACTAATAGCTTTGTCTCACTAGATTCAATGGGTCATATCCCCTATCACTCCACAATGGATAATGGACATAGAGGTCCCCTAGTACTGGTTACCCCCACAAGAGAAAGTGTCTTTCTCTCATAGAGTGGTGAACACTAGGCACCTAGCCCTAGTAAAGACAAATATTAGATTCCTTGTGCCAATGGATAAATCATTTCATTTTGAATAATTTGATATCTTGTTATTAGTTTTGAGAATCTCTTTATTGTTTCCAATTATTGCTTTGAATTGTTGTGCCAATGGTAATTAGCCATCTTTTTGTTATTATCATAGTCCACCAAGCAAACTTGCCTATATTTGATCACATAAATCCTTATTTTTAAATAGCTCAATAATTGGATTTAGTACTAGCCTTGCTTACTAATGTTTCCCTTCTTGGGGTCCATGTGTGATTTTATTCCCTTTGGGAATTCATAGATAGGTGATACAAAAAAGACCTAGAAGAGACATGCATGAGTTGTCTCCTATTGAAGAGTATATAGGACACATTTGCGTTCTTAATTTTGTAATCATATATGTAAGCTTATGCTACTTTGATATAAAGCATGATTGTAAAAAGCCTTGTTTATATTTTTAGATACAATTTTGTAATTATTCGATCGTAAAGATCAAGTTTTTACAACATGGTATCAAATTTCTGAACAACCGATACTCATGCATGTCTCCTAGAAGTTAGGTTTAAAATAACTAGTATACCAAGAACTTAGGAAAGCCCTAGATTGTTGCCCCTCTCTAACTAAGATAGAAGTAGAAACTTAGGTGAAATTAATTTTCTCAAAATTGTCTAGCACGTCGATTAGTGAAGACAAAACATCACCATCTAAGAGGAAGAGATGAGGTTTCTAAGGAAGGATGTATAGTAAAGTTTCTAGCGTAATTAATTCTAATCCACTTAGGTGGAGGTGGGGTTTCCTCACTTTACATACCAACCTAGACATGGCAATCTCTAGTACTTGGGAAAAATATAAAACACAAATTGAGTCACAAACCCAAATTAATATGTCAAAAAAATGCTAGAGTATGTGAAAAACCTAGAAATTGGAAGGTGATTGGTGACACTAGAATCCCCAATTTGAATTTGTAAAACTCCTTTTGGTAGAGAACATCGTCCTTTTCCCCTACGCCATAAGTGAATGTACTCTAGTAATCCTTCAAGTTTAATGAAAATTTTGTTTTCACAAATGAGTCCTACAATTGGCATGGTGAATGTTCGTAAGAGGTGATTGTTAGCTAGTTTTCACATTGATTTTTTTCATTTTTCAATTTTTGCATTGAAGAGTTTTCTCATCAAAAATATTATTTCTATATAATACTAAATGTATAAAAAATGGTTTTATTGGATTTTATCCATGATTTATTTAGCTAAGTCACAACCGAGAAGAACCCTAGAGGGAGGTCACATGGATGGATACTGAAACCTTGGAAAAACTTGAATTTGGTGGAAGGTGATGACACAAAGGATACTACATTACAATTGACCTGCCCATAAATCTTCTACTTGAACCTATTTAATGGGTGGAAGGTGGAATAGGTTAGATCATGTATGTACCAATTTGGAGGATGAAATCCCCTTTAACGGTCATATTGAATTTTGGTACTAAAATTAATCTTGAGCTATCATACATGATCTTCCAATATTGAAATTCTCTTTTGATAAATTTGCATTCATATTTGTAATTCATTAAATTATCTTGAAATTTGAGTAGGTAAATGCAACTTGTCCTTATTTTGATCTAACCATTCCATTTGAGACCAACAAATGAAAGATTGAAGTCAAATATGAATTCTTGGCATTGGATTCGCACAAATATACAATTTGATTATTATGTAATTATATTTTAAGTAATCAGGAAGAGTAAATTTATTGGCCACCTTGGAATCATAAACATAGGATCTAGTATTTTTAGAACATTTTTAATACCAATTAAAGGTGTGGTTAAGATCTAATGTCAATAGGGCTACCAACATAGGAAATATAGATTATTGAAGTGAATAGGAATAGTACGTAAAAGATAACTAAATTGGGGGAGGGTTGTTACTAACCATTTATTTAGATTTAATATAATGTCGATGGTCATGAGGAAGAAGTTGTGTCTTCCTCCTTGGATGGACTCCCTTCCTTGGTTACGGGAGGAAAATACCAATGTCGCTCTCCTTGACCAAGCCTTCTCATATCACATAAACCAAATTAGACCTCTATTCCTTGACATTAGAAACTTCTATTAATGGCCATGGTCTACAACCCTATTTGGACACCACCATCTACAAAAAAAACCTCCATCCATTATAGAGTTCTCCCAACAGCCGCCATTCATTACTCCCTCTCCTCATCTTCAATAGATACACCACCTCATAACCCTAGATCCATCCATGGCCATGGTCTTATAAGTCTCTTTAGTCCCAATCCAAGATCGTCGTCAACATATAAGATATTCCCTCAGTCAAAAATAGATGACCTCGTGGATGCTTACTTCCACATCTCGGTGATCGATCACAATCAAAGGAATCAATGGACGAGTTTCATCATCTCCTCCTAATATCACATATTCAATCTACAAAAAACTTCAATGCAACTATTATCATCTCCTCCAAATCCAAGTCACCACCATCACAGACGCCACATATTTGCAACCATGTGAAACCTCCACGATCTACAACAAGACTTCCAATCTCCTCAAACCTACTTCTGCTTAACCATTGTGCTACCTACTGCACTCCTTAGCAACCTACAAACCCGCACCCTCTTCTATTTCTTCTTCAAACTTTTTGTGACCCTCCAAACCTACAACCATGAACATGAGGTTTCCTATGATAGCCAACAAGGAAGGAAATGGTCAGCAATGTTGATCTGCTACCATCCTTGTATCTGACAATGCTATGGATTCCTGTAGAACTTGCATCCACATGGAGATTCGATGGCAGTGATTGTAAACTCCCATATCTTGATGATACTCCTTTCCTACGTGATTCCAACACCTCCTAACCATCCCTTAAATCTTCTCTAGAACATTGATCCCAATAATGATCTTTAGACCCCAAGTAAACTCTTTGACGATGATGATGACAACCTTAATATTCAAACCTTCCTACTCATGGTCAGTCATATACTCAACCAATACTGCCTTGAATCCACCTCCGTTGACTTCACCACCATCACAAAAATCTACAAAATTTGCCTGTAATGGTTTAGAATGTCTCTAGCCATTTGAGGCAGGCTGAAGAGGAGATTTGAGATCATCTCCATTCACCAAACTCAGCTAGAACTAACAAAGGCATTTTAGTAGTAGAATCAACCATCAAGAAGTTTTTTCGATATGTTTACAATAGTTTGATGTTTAAATTGAAAATTAGTATATCCAAGGGACTAATAATACTTATAAGTAAGATAATACATTATAGATTTATATGACTTAGACAATAATCTCCATAAAGTTAGTATATACACAATATACATGGATGCGCGGTTTTAGTAACCTATGATAGTTCAGATTCTAACATACTAAGTAATGGTAATATTTTAAGATCTAAAACATAGATATCCCAATACTAATTATATTAATTCTAACATACTAAGTAATTTTAATATTTTAAGATTTGAAACATAGATATCATTATACTAATCATATTAGTTGAATTGTTACATATATGCTCCGTGTTTATGAATACACATTTCAATATGTTAATATTGTTAAATAGAGAATATAGAAGTTAGTGCTCACCAACGAATAGGTTCCTAACACTAGTAAAGCCTATTTGCAAATTTAAATCGTAGACATCCCTATTAAGGTATACTAATAAATTAACATATTTAATCCTAGTGACTAACTATAATAATATTATATAAGAGAAACATAATAAAATTTTAAGGTCTAACCTAGAGAAAATGCAATAAAGCAATTGAGTTTGTAACACTAGATATATATATGTATATATAAAAACCTAGTTAGGAATCTAAAATTGACATCAATATAGAAAAATATGAAATAGTAACCCTAGTGAAAAGACATATCTAAAATTATTCAAATTGAACAAACATTCAATTCCAAGCCAATTAGTAATAAGTTTGTTCTACTTTGTAGCTCCCCTCACCAATTCATGGAGAAAATCAATTTTCCTTTTGTGCAAACTTGGAACTCTTGCTTCATATATATATTGATTAAATTTTTGAGCTATTTTATTCTCTTTTGAATGTTGTTCAATAGAACTTTGGCAGAAGTGTTAGATTCGATTTGTTTTTAGACTTTTCCCTCTCTTGAAGGTCACCACAAATAGTTTGAATTTTGGATATTGTGAAAGAATTGAATAAAATGATTGGATTTGATTTTGGTACAAAAAATTTGATATTGTGTAAGAAATTTGGCTCAATAGATTCATTGGGTCATACCCCAACCCTACATAGTGGATAATGTACATAGATGCCCCCTAATACTGGTTATCCCCACAAGCGAAAGTGGCATTCTCTCATATAGGGGAGAAAACTAGACACTTGACCTTAGAAAAGACAAAATATTAGATCGCCTGTACCGATGGATAAATCAGTTCATTCGGAATAATTCAATATCTTGATATTAGTTTTGAGAATCTCTTTATTGTTTCCAATTACCACTTTAAATTGTTGTACATTTCTGAAACTACCATGGTAACTAAACCATCTTCTTGTTGTAAGAACAGTCCACCAATCAAACTTGCCTATATTTGATCATGTAAATCCTTATTTTCAAATAGACCAATAATTGGATTTAGTAATAGTCTTGCTGACTTATGTTTCTCTGCATGGGGTCCATGTGTGGTTTTATTCCCGTTAAGAATTCACAGACAAGTGATACAAAAAGACCTAGAAGAGACGTGGAAGAGATGTTCCCTATTGAAGAGTAGATAGGACCAATTCCTAATCATTATTTTGTAATCATATATGCAAACTTCCACACCTATGATGTAAATCATGATTGTAAACAAATATGTTTATAATTTCTAATAAAAAAATGTAAATATTTGATCCAAAAGATTGAGTCATTACAAGTTGTGAGTTTCTTCAATAGTCACTTTCTCTAGAGTTTCAAATGACTCATTCTTGAAGTTGTATTTGCCTCCTGTATTGGTTGAAAAATATTAAGCTTAGATTATTCATTGGATGAAAATCCTTCTAATAACTGGGCTTGGAATCTGACTATGGTGGACAAGTTCTCCACTTAATGTGCTTATATTCTACTAATTCAGGAATTGCACGTGTCAAATCAACCCATGGAAATTATTGTGGCATCTACATATTCCTATGAAATATAAGCATTTTTCTTTGGATTATGATGAATGAAGCTCTTATGACAAGCATTTGAAGATAAAAATGTCACTACACAGACAAACTTGAATGTACTCTCTATAGTGCCTCCATTGAACATAGTGGTCATGCTTTAGGGAGTGTCATGGAGATCTAGAAGTATGAAGCAATCTTAAACTACATGACCTTATTCCTATTTTGATACAACAACCTTACAACATAGGGTGGAAGGATGTTTGCAATCATCAGAGCCTTATGTAACAATATTCATTGTTGCTTGTCATGATCTTTGGTTATCAAGAAATAACTACATCTCCATTGGACATGCTTGCGATTCCAATAGGATGAACACAGAGATATGGAGAATAATTTCTAATATAAAGGAGGCTTATCACATTATTAAAGAAACTTCATAGGCACATAATTATCAACCTCCAAATAAATGGTGGCTACACCCCCTGACAATGTAGATGCACTTAGATAGCATTGGGGTAAATGGATCACTGCCTAGTTGAAGACAATATCAACTACATCAATCCTACTTTCTAAGTTATCGTCTACGAATTGGGGATGGTTAAGTCATTGTTTGAGGGATGGGAGAAAATCATATTAGAATTAGACAATTCTATTGTGGTAGATGTTATTTTGCAGACAAATGAAGTGTGGCCAATCGCTACAACTTGGTTATCCATAATTAGGGTTTTATTGTCTGGACAGTGGGAACTTCAACCCATTCATATTTTGAGGTAGAGGAATCCAGATGCTGATGCTCTAGCAAATACACACTTAACAACTAATTCCAATTACATTATCTATCAGGAAGCCCCTCCAAGTTTTGCCATAATGCATTTGTAATCCTAATGTAAATTTCTCAGTAGAACTCTTATGATGCTAGTATGTGTATACACTTGATCTCTGCTTAAGACAAGATAATGCTAATATGTGTATACAGTTTGATCCCTACTTAATACAAGCTAATTAAGTGAAATTTCCTTGAAATTAAAGAAAAACGTCCCTTTTTAGTTTCTTCAAGCCTTGCATAATTGTATCAAATTTACACATAACATGGTAGATGCCTCACTCAACAGCTGGTAGTTTTGTATTATTGCATACATTAACTTAGTTAGTATGGTCAACTGTTTCTATGGTATCTAGTTTTTCTTGTAATTGTTTTGACATCCTTATTCATCTATCAATAAAGTGATACTTCTCATTCAACTTGTTAATCCCAAACAAATATTTAGACATGAAACATGTGTTTACATATAATGTCTGATGATTCAATCATCAAACAATGATAAACAACTTTATGCTTTCAAGTGCTAAAAACAACACTAAATGACTTAACACATGGAAAGAAAACATAAGAATCAACATAAATCCTGTTTCTTTCAAGAACTTCAAGGAAAATCCATTATGCAACAATGAATGTGTGAACTGTGTTGCAATACATGAGATCCAATGTCTCTATTTGAAACTTCTTATAAATGTTCAAACCATACCATTCAACAAGCCATCCTTTCATTTCAAATGTAGTCCTTCCATTTCTTTCTTGAACTCGAAGAAACGTACCGCAAGTTCAAATTGTTGAACAAACTCCTTGAATTCCATTCTTTATTTAAAATATACCTTAAAAATGCATTTACATATTCACTCATGTGTGTTGTAGACATTCCTGTCCAAAATGATTTCTTACAAAACATGGTAACCACATGTCCCCGGTAGGGTACATCCATTGAACCCATATGTTTTTTTGTAAGTTGTTATCAAATGAGACCACCAGGATTCAAAATAAGATATAGTGATTGAGTCATATACAAATCCTTTTATTGATATTCGTGCTTCTTCTCTATTCTCAAACATCGGAGGTAGCTTCTTCATTATGTGACATAAGCACAACCTATGTTTGCTATTAGGAAATACTTCAACGATAACATTGATAATAGCTTGTGCTTGGTTTCTAATTATGCCTTTTTGGATGCATGCCTAAAACATTTATAATAATATATCTTTTAGTATGTCCTAAACTTTCACAATTAAATAGTAAGATTAACATGTTTTGAGTTACCTTGCATGGATGACAACCAAGCTTTGACTAACAATATAAATTTGTGTATTGTCTCTTCACATAAAATCTCACAACCATTAAAGATTATTTTCCCATGCTGGTTGACTCAACAAAATATGTGAATGACATCTCATATTTGTTATTGAGATATGTATTATCAACAGACAAAAAATCCCCAAAGTATTTTTAGGAACATCATGCTCTTAAATCCACCCAAAAGATGTTCCTTAAGACGCCATTGTCATCTAAATCCATGACATAGAAGAAAATAGGGATTATGATGCACACTCTACATTTTTATACAATACTCTTTCTTCGCTTTTGTGTCTCCTTTCCCAAGGCTTAGTCTGCCAGATTGGAGTATAAGAGTTTTTGCATCCCTCTCTTTGAATTTTATGGACACCCACCGACTTCAATAATAAGTGCATCCATTGACTATGATGTCGACCTACCATCCTGGTCATTAATAAGAAGCCTTTTCTACCACAATGAGGAGGAACTCCTCATGGATGGTAAGAGTATTATATGTTCTACTCCAACCATAACATGGATACGCTCATCATTATAGTTGTCAAAAATATACTCCATGTTCTTCAATTGAATAACTATGTGAACCGAGCAGTTCTGTGCATCACTGCACCTCTGAGAGTAAGACAAATTATTGTTACTCCTATTAGTCATTATTTGTTTCACATAAACCATATTCATCCTAGATATTTCACCCTTCCTATTCTTCCAAAAAGACAAAACTCTAGCACCAAAGTCTTTGGATATTACCAAACTTTTTGTAAAATTCTCTGACTTCTTCAATAGTAGTAATCATCACTCCAACACAAGGGATACTTGATCTACAACATTACAACAAGATAACGTTATTCACACTATATGAAGTGAACGTAGACATGCAAACAAACATCAAAATCAAAACATAATCTTCATTTTTTGAGTAATGCCTTGTTTCAATTAATATGCACCTCATTAGTAATTATGCACCTTTTTTGCCAGAAATGCACAATGTTTATTTGAATATGTGCCTCAATAGTCAATTATGTGCCCTGTTTTCCAAAAATGTGTCTGTTTGAATATGTGCCTATGTGTTGAACAATTGTTTATACACCACATCAAATCATATTTGTGGTTCATCAGTCAACTATGTGCCTCGTTTGTCAAAAATGTCACAACATATGTTTGAAATTGGTGTGCACACTATATCAACATTTATTTTATGACTTTGATTTATTATTTACATGCCTCATTGCAATGATGTGCCTTGTTTGTCAGAGATGCTCGAGGTTTGTAAGATTCTACCGCACCCACTATGTAATGTGCTTATTTATGTGACACATTTTTTACACACCTCATTATTTTTGGTTACGTGCCTCATTTCAATAATACACCCCTCATTAGTCAAATATGCGCATTATTTCTCAAATATGCACTTTGTTTTTGTTTTCATACCTCATTTTTTGAATGTACGTCTTATTAATCGAAAATCTGCAATGCTTCTTTAAATATGCGCCAACAATATTAAACCCTTATTTATGCACCATATTTCAATTAATACACACCTCATTTTTATTTACACGCTTCGTTCTGTATTATGCGCCTTGTTTCAAATAATGTATGCCTCATTAGTTAAATATGTGCTTTATTTGTCCCTTAATTTTGTTTGTGCGTTTCATTTTCTGATTATGTGCATAGTTTCGATTAATATATATCTCATTAATAAAATATATGTATCATTTTTTTCAGAAATGCGCAACTTCAGTTTGATCCTCACTATTATTTCTGAATATTTGACAATATTAAATACTAATTATGATTAAATTTCTAACCTTGATCAGAAGGGGCTACTACTTCTTGGACATCTTCTACCTCTTACAGATGAGCAATATTTACATTAAAAGCATTGACACATTGTTCATTACCTTAGTGATATGCATTTATATTCTCTTAGACATCTAGTTCTTTTACATCTTCATTACTTCCTCACGATAACTTCCATAATAAACTTTACCATCTTCATCATTTAGAGTGTGATTGCTATCATCTTCAGAATATTTTTGTTCATAATCACGTCCAAATTCAACATCTATGTCGAAGCAAGAGAAAGGAGACAATGGAAGCAAAAATGATATAACTATGAGTTTAACGAGTGGGAAAAATTGTCCAAGTGTGATGAGTTGTTTGTGTATAGATAATGAGACACCGATTTGAAACTCTATTTTTCCCCAATAATACTCTAACCAAATGATCTCGCACCAAGAACGATGTGAAGTAATTAATGTTCTCAAACTAATGAGCAAGTGGCTCATATGAGCAATTAATGAAGAGGTAATCTCCAACAATAGAGATGTCAATCAAGAAGTTAATGGGGAGCTGGACAATGACCATCAATAAAAGTAAATGCTAATAGAAGGTGAGTGTTCCACGATCAATAGGGAGTAGAGGTAAAATTTAAGAAATTATATGACCCAATGGCAAATTCTCCCCCTCAATCTCGGTTACCATCGAACACAATCCCGTTTTCTCCCATTGCCATTTCCCCCCACCTAAAAGTATCACAACTAATGAATAATCGTTGAGACATAATTAGAAATTTGAATTCGTCCAACACATTTGTATATATTTATTTTAATAATATACATATATGATTATCACATTTGATTACTCGAAGACTGAATAGTAATATCTGAAATCTATTTTGAACATTTTGGATCTAAAATTAGTTCCGGATCCACCAAATAACACGATTTTAAGAAAAACAGAAAGCGAATGCCATTGAAATGGTTGGAATCTGGACACCTATTTACAAAACATATTTGGATCCAACTCCGATTGAGACTAAATTAGTTAGTTCGGTACGCGTTGGGGTGCGCATAGCCCGACCCAACGTCCCCTAGTACAAATCCTACACTTGCAGTTAAGTATTTAATTTCCCTGCTACTTTATTGGCTCAGATTTCATTTATCCATGAACTTTACTAGCAAACCAGGGGCTTACTATTTCGACTAGAGATCTACTATGCAGATCAAAAGTTGAATCCAAAATGGAAATAATTTTGAATTCTACCATGCTAAATAAAAAAAATAATGAGATAAGCATGTTGCTTACCTAATTATTTTTTTGTTTAACATAATAGAATCCAAAATTAGTCCCTTTTTTGGTTCAGATTTTGATTTGTGTAGCATTATTCTTTCAACTAACTAACGAGAGTGAATAAACACTTGTGTCTCCAAAATATTTAGATTCTTGGTGTCGCCGTTCTGCTTTCCACTCACACAGTGTCCTGGTAGAATATAAGAAGAAAAGAGGAGAAATATTATGTGTTTGGGGTCTGTCCCGGCTGCAGCCACGCCCTTATTTGCTGAATGTCACCACCAAAGGCTAATGGCAGTACGGAGAAACTTTCCTTCTGCTCTGCTATGTAACTTCAACAACACCGTTCTAGCACCTCCTTCCAAGTCATACGCTACCACTACTGGCTGCAGCTGCAGTGGTTCCGCTGATACTCGGATAGAACATCACCCAGCAGCTCCCTGGTACCGTAGGAAGCCTAAATCATCTGCATGCTATAGCGCTAAGCAAACCCCACCAAACGGCAACAACGATGATAACATGAACGATGGCGGGAGCAATAACACCGCCAACAACGAGGTTGCTTCACGCCCCGCCACTTCTTCTTCCTTTACACTACATCTTCTTCACTTTGTGTGCTTTGACAGGAACAACCAACATCTGTAGTTGACTCCCAGTCTCCAACTATTGCTGAAAATCCAGATCCTGCCCAAGTTGATAAAGTCATGAATTCTTCACCCACAAAGGAGGATCAGGTTTTTACTCTCATCGCCCTGAAAAGCTTATGCATCCGCTTACCTCACCTACTTTTCATTTTGTGAAATTCCAACTGAACAAGCTTTCCGAGTATAATAAGTACTAACTGATCAATCTGGTCCAATATGATCCATGGCAGAGAAACAGTCGTTATTCTGGGCAAACTACTTTCAGTATCTGATTTGACTCACTCTATTACGAAGGAATTAGTACCTTTTGGTAAAAGATTGATCAATTGCTTTTACATTGTGGGATGGGTGTATCTTGCCGTGTGAACGTGGTAAGCTTAAGCCAACCCCTATGCACAAATCCCCACTCCATTTAGTATCTTAGGAGGCCCTATGTACCTCAAATTCCACTTTCGTTGATTTTTTGACATGGCAGTCCACTTCACTGACACGATGTTCAGGAACGTCTGGTACACGCACTAGGATTCCAGATGTTGCCAATTTGTATGTAATGGAGAGCCTAATGAATAAAATCTAAGACTAATTATCTAGATCTAAACTAATCTAAAATAACGAATCAAAAGGAATAATAATCATCAAAAGATTTCATTCATCAAGTCTGCTTTTCTGAGAGCATCACAAAGACTATATATAGGTGTTTAAACCCAACTCACTATACAACTAGCAAATGTGAGACTAAACCACATGCTTTACAAGACAAATTGGAAAAATATCAAATAACCCCCAAAATACAAAGAAACTAATAAAACATTATTAAACTACTAAAAAATACTATATAAAAAGCTATGCTCGTCCGACATCAGAATGTCATTTTTCTCCTCTTCTACGATTGAAGTGCCTACCTAGATAGTCCTAGGCCTGGTTTGGGTAAAGATTTTGGAAATCCCGGTAGTCGCTTGTGTAATTATACAGATTTTGATATTTGGCGGTAGAGAAGCTGAGCCAAGGATGGGAAAGCGACCCGTTCTGCATGGGGAAGGACATGCAAAATGGGTGATAAGCAAGCAGAGAACTGGCACCGGACTGCAATTGCAAAGCCCACCGTTCATGGCGTACTTCACGATTACCATGTTTCTGCTAAAATATATACACAACGGTAATTAACAAATACTGAACAGCAACCGTTTATGTTAATCCGCTGTGTATGTCGTGCATCAAATACAGGAAGTTTGAATTAAAGCGGCCAAACTAGGCCCTAATGTAGGGGCGATGCTCACGGTCATCTATTTCAAATATTAGAGAAAGGCACAACACCAACATCACCCTGGTAACTATTGCTATAAGTAAACTTAGAAAGGAGCATGTACGGGTACAATATACCTTCCCAAGCAATAATGCATGCTCGAACCAAAATTTCTAGAATTTTGATATCAAACGTATATAATGGCTAGGAGAATTGCGATGCAAGAGTGCAGTTGTCGTGAAATGTGCATCCAAGATATGAGTATAATTAGCCCAGTTCTCAAGGACCAAACTTTAACTTTATTATCCAAAACCTTAGGACGCACGCATCGAAACACGAGGTCGAAGTAGTGAAACATGGTCGAACACAAGGATGTGAGAAAATTTACTTGCCTAAGATTTAACTCTTACTTAGCTAAACAAAATAAATCTGCTAGTATATGCATGGAATTAAAACTACATGACAAAACAAAACAAAGTAAAATAAAGAAAGCAAATTCCTAAAAATCATATTAGACGGGAGGAGTTTCAAGATGTGCAACCACAAATTGAACTGTTTATGTACCTCGTTCTTTGGCGTATGACTCTATCTACATATTTCTAGTTGACACCCTACTTCCTGTTTCTATTGAGTTTGCTTCACAAAAACATGATTCTGCTCCTCTCAAAGTTTGCCAAAGGCACCGCAAGCTCAAAACTCCCTCCATGACCCCTCCCTCAGCCAATCCTCCCCCTTCATTGGTAGATTGAGACACCAATCAGGTAACTTCTGAATTGGATCTTCGAATTGGCTTGTGGAAAGGAGTGTGCTCTGGTACTGTACATCCTATCTGCATTTTTTTTAATGCTAGCCTTGGCATTAGCTTTTCCAACTTTCACTGTTGCTCTCTCTACAATCTTTGTTCCTAAAACTGCTGCTGATGCTCTGTAGCATCCTGCTCGACACCATGTCATGGAGGTGGAAATGAGCGTGCTTAATGCTCAAAATACGTGGGATCTGGTGGAACCTCTTTCCCATATTCTTCTGTGGGATGCCGATCAATTTTTACTGTCAATTAACTTCAAAAAGTTTATCGACTAGTAATCATTGTTTAATACTCCAAACTTCATTACTGCCTTACTGACCTATAGATGCAGATTGTCACAACTAGGTTAATGTTCAATATTGCTTTCTATTTTCTCTCTTTCTTAATATTGTAGTTTTCGGTAATATAATGTAGTTTTATAATGGCCATGTGGTGCGCTTTGGACTGCCTTGGGTTACAACTAGCCAATTAGATTTGAGTAGATGCAACTTAGGCAAACACACTTGGATCTTTTGAATTTGTATAAGGGGCCTAGTCTAACACACTAGCTTAGACTATTCACACTTTGCCCACAAGCGCACAGGGTCATGTTGTAGTATAGGCAAACGGTAAGAAAATGGTCGATCCTGAGAGAGAGAGAGAGAGAGGATACTAGAGCTGAGTTAATGTGAGCTACGTTCCTAAAGCGGAGTGTAAGGTTTTTAGGGTTTAAAGGTTGGCTTTAGTTTATTACGCTGAGATTGCAAGCAATTAACGACAAGAATAAAACTAGATTACCAAAAACCCTAAATTACCCTAACCAAGTTAAAACTAAGAGGCTAGGCAAAACAATCAACTGAGCAAGAGCAAGGAATTACAACTAAACTACACTAGACTAGCAACTCAAATTAACAACTAAGAGGCAAGTGAAGCACAAGAGCTAGCAAGACCTAGGTTATCACTAGCTAACAAGATTAACACAAGCAAGTTCGAAAGATCACTAACTACTCACGCAAGTCCTAGCTATCAAGAACTAAGCAATTGGCTAAGAAGCAACAAAGGCAAGTAACTAAACTAGCATTAACAAGTTAAGAGGACAAGATGGGTTTCAAGCAAGTATATGGATAAGTGGGCTGTTTGGGAATGAAACTATGATATTAGTTGGGGGAATGTTAACATAGCATGCAAATCTTATATCTTCAATCTAGATTGCCAAACCAAATAACAAGGTAAGTGCTATTTGAATCTACCCTATGCTACTAGTTGGGGAACTAGGGCTAGGTGTAATTCCAATAGGACTTGCAAGTCTAAGTTTCTAGGGTAAGTGGTATTAGGTCAATTGAGAGCCAAGGGTAATAATGAGGGTAGAGATGAGGGTGTTCCACTTCATGTTACTCACCATCTAGCCTTTAGAAAACTCTAGGCAATTGCACTAATCACTCTTACACTAGTTACTTAGATTTCATACCCATTTGTAGGAGAAGGGAGTTGTATGCAAAGGGTGTTAGCTAAGGATCCACTAATTGGACCTAGGAGCAATCCCTAAGATAGCCACATACAAACCATTTTTCTCTAGAAGCTAGGTGTCTTCAAGCATCATATAACAAGCAATCCATGTTTAAAAGCACAAATCACAAACAAGATAATAGGAAATGAGATAGAAGCAAGAGGCAATCATCATAAAATAGAAATATGTTCAAAACAAGTTATTTTCCCTCAACATGGTATCAAAGTAACATTTTAGCCCCAAATAATCCACCAAAAGGGGCTTAGCTAGACATGATTATGAAAAAGAGCAAAAAGGAAAGAAGAAAAAGGTAGAAGGCCATGGAGCTCATGGAAGCTTCTTCTCCTTCACCTCCTAGCTATTGTAGAACGTCCTCCCTCCTCCAAGATGGCTAAAGAGCATGGAAATGTAGGAGATTATGGTAGAAAACTTAGAAAACTAGGGTTTTATGGTGGAAATGGAGTGAAAATGGAAGGTAGGGAGGTTTGAAAGCAAGGAAATGGCTAAGGAGTAGCTAGAGCAGTTGTAGGGTGCTAAGGGAGCTAACCTTTATGATGTGGCTGCCACCTCTCTATATATATATATATATGTGTGTGTGTGTGTGTGTGTGTGTGTGGTGGGGAGACAGTAGGGTAAGTAGGGGCAAAAAGGAAAAAACTGTGGAAAAATAGGTAGGGTTAGGTGGTCACCAATACCGTAGTGGGGGTTAGATGGAACAGTCGTGGGCCATGGGAATGGCCAAAGTGGAAGGTGGAGGTGAGGTATAAGTATATGATGGGTTGCCACGACCGTGGAGGGTGCCATGGTTGTGTTGGGTAGAGGGTACGACGGTTGTGATGGGTAGCACGGCCGTGTTCGAGGAGGTTGCTCTGCGGGTCATCTTGTCTTCAGATCGCCACGGTCGTGGCGATCACCACAGGTGAGGTGGCCTTCAAGGGCCACGGTCGTGCTGATGGCCACGACCGTGGTCATTCACGTACAAATTCAACTGAGTTACTATTGGTTTTGGGGTTTTGGTGAATAATTTGCCACGGTTGTGGCGTGGGACACAAGAGAGTTGGAGCTCCCTGGCCACGACCGTTTTGATGACCACGACCGTGGTGTCTTCAGTGACCACGGATGTGGTCATTGATGTACAAAATTGGCAAAGTTTCTGTAACTTTTGTGGAATAATTCACCACGACCGCGGTGGTTTCCCACAGTTGTTTTGTGGCTTCCTTCTGCTGACTCCATCTTTAACTTCTTTATTTGACCTCCTTTTGCTTTGGATTGATTCTTGTTCATCCAAGGATAGCTAGGGGAAGAGTTAGGTCCAATCTTGGGTTGCAAGGACCCAAAGATGTTCTTCATCTCTCTCCCTTGCATCAATGCATGCGTACCTTGAAAAACACATAAAAGGAGGTATATGTGCATTTGACATAAAAGTTCATATTGGAGGAAATAACTTGCAATCTACAATGTTTAGATGTGATTATAATACAAAAAGACACAAGGAAGCCCCAAAATAGGACTGCATCACCACCCCAAACTTTAAACATACTTGTCCTCAAGTGTGTTCCAACTTAATCTCTCTCTCAATTCAATCAAGGAGCAAGGATAATGCAATCATTGTAATGTTTATTGTCTAAAATGAGTTCACATGAGGAATTAGACATGCAATCCTCTACTCTACTCATTTTTATTTTTTCAAGTTTGAATTAAGCATAGAGCACAAGAACTTAGAATATGGGTCACCATTCACATATGCAAGTGATGCAGTTTTTATAATGCTCCAGTTAAATCGTATCATGCATGAAATACATTTCAAATGTTAAAACTACTGTTTCACTTGCTAGAGCTACCTCATACACTTCATTTCACTGCTCATGACCCACTTGGCATGTATAGGAGGATGAGGGCTAGAGTTGATTTACCCTAGCCCTACTAGGCATACAAAGAGAAGAAACGGTTATGAAAGGGAGTGGAGTGCTATTACACTCATCTTTTCTTTATTTAGATGCTCTTAAACAGGAGCACCCTTTATTTTATTTTTGCTTTTTCCTTTCTTTTTCTTTTCTTTGCCCTTGGTATAGGTAGGGCATATGATGACAAGAGTGAAGCCGGTGGGGGGTAAAGGTCTGGTCACCCCAAACTTTTGGGGATGGCCTAGGCTGATATGTGCACTTTGGCATCTTTTCATGAGGCAGAGAGGTAAGAAGATGATGGCAGAAATGTCGGGTCAAAGAGGGGTCACAACTCACAACCAGTGGAAATTCATGTATAATCATATTTAATCAAGCTAGTCCATGTAACATTCACCAATCAAACAAGTCATGCATAAAATGAACAATATGGTAGATTGCATCCTTTTCATATAAAACAAATAAATCCCAAACATTCAAGACTTGCAAGAATCACCCTTTTATTCAAAACAACAAATTATTGCAAGAAGCCACATGCAAAATTCCTACATAGGACTCATTCTAGCCAAAAACACCAAAAGCAAGTTGCATTATCCAAGATTTTATCATTTCATTACAACGGATAGAGATTCAATTGAAACATACTATTGAGCAAGAATATTCAAGTTTGGGCAAAATTTGGCCAAAATGGTGCTAATTTGCATTTTAATCACATCTAAACCTACTTTAGGGAAATTAAAACATAAAACAACAAATCCAAGTTAAAACACACAAAAATTATCAAAATCTATATGAGAATGCAATGCATAACATGGAAGAAAAAAAGAGCAAAATTTTTGAAAAATTACGTAAAAATGCATGAAGTTAAACTACATGATATGAATGAATGCAAACAAAAGGAAATCTACACTAGATAGGGTGAAGTCCATAAATCCAAAATCAGGTGAAACAAACATAAACAAAGTGAGAGTGAGGGCGGTGCATATCACCCTACCACCCCAAACTTTTGAATCATGTTGTCCTCAACATGAACTAAAGCTTAGGGATAGTAGAGTAAAGATCATGGCTAGTGTGACTGATAAAATGGCAGGTCTCCCTACTGTGGCTAGTCTGGATGGTACTGATGAGGGCTTGCTTGAGGAGGTGGAGGATGAGTAGATTTGACTCGGCAAAACCGGAAGATACATCCAAACAGATTTTAGCACCTAGCCAGATGATGAAGACCCATAGAATCTCACTGATGCTGACAACATCTGGGTTGTGACCCCAATTAGCATACTGAGGAGGGTAAGTTGTTTGGTATCTCGAGATACCAATCTAGAAATCTTCACCCCATTCGGGGTTTCTCTGTGCCTGAGCATGGTGGTAGTGGTACACGTGGTTGACCTAGTAATGCATCTGTTGTTGGTCGTGTCACATGTATTGCTAGGTGAGTTGCATCTCTTGTTGTGTCTTTTGGATACCTTCAAGCTGTGCTTGGATAGATGACATGTCGTAGGCATTAATTGAAGGTTGTTGTAGATGGGATGTTGCCTCATCCCTTTTTCTCACCCTTCGGGCTTGTCTTCTCCGCTCTTCTTCTTCTTCTTCTTCGGGTTTAGAATATCCTTAGTAGTTTGAGGCAAGCTGGAGAGGAGATTTGGGATTGTCTCTATTCACCAAGCTTGGATGGAATTGATAAAGGCAGATTAGTAGTAGCATCGACCATCTGTATGTTTTTATATGTTTATAGTAGTTTGAAACTCAAATTGATAATTAGAATATCCAAGGGACTAATAATACTTACAACTAAGATAATACATTATGCATGTATATGACTTAGACAATGAACTTCATAAAATTAGTATATACGTACAATACTAATAGATATGTGATTTAAGTAACCTATGGTAGTTCATATTCTAACATACGAAGTAATCTAAACATTTAAAGATATGAAACAAATATATCATAATACTAATTAGATTAGTCCAATTGTCACATATATGATCCATGTTTTCATATACACATTTCTGGATATTAATATTGTTAAATAGAGAAAACACAGCTTAGTGCTCACCAAAAACTAGGTTCTTAACACTAGTTTAGCCTATTTGCAAATCTAAATCATAGATATCCCTAGTAAGGTATACTAATAAATAAACATATTGAATCCCGGTGACTAAATATAATTATATTATATAAGAGAAACATAATAACATTTCAAGATATAACCTATAGAACTGCAATAAAATAGTTGAGTACGTAAAACTTGATAAATACATATATTTATAACATAGTTGGGAATCTAAAATTGATATCAATAGATAAAACATGAAATAATATCCTAGGAAAAAGATATAATCTAAAATAAGTCAAACTGAACAAACAAACACTAAATTACAAACCAATTAGTAATAAGTTTATTCTACTGTATAGCCCAGTTAATCAACTTATGGAGAAAATCATATTCCGTCTTATGTAAACTTGGAACTCCTATTGATATAAAGGTACTAGATTCTCAATTATATTTTTGATCCATTATTTTATTCCCTCTTGAATATCGTTCAACATAATTTTGGCAAAAGTGGTCAACCGGATTTTGTGTTAGCTTGTCCCTCTCTTGAAGGTCGCCTTAAATAGTTTGGATTTTCGAAATTGCTAAATAATTGAATAAAATGATTGGGTTTGACATTGGTACAAAAATTGTATATTGACTAATATCTTTGCTCACTAGATTCAGCGGATCATATCCCCTAACACTCCACAGTGGATAATGGACATAGAGGTCCCCTAGTACTAGTACTCCCACAAGAGAAAAAGTGTCTTTCTCTCATAGAGGGGTAAACACTAGGCACCTAGCCCTAATAAAAAAATGTATTAGATTCCTTGTGCCAATGGATAAATTATTTCATTTTGAATAATTTGATATCTTGTTATTAGTTTTGAGAATCTCTTTATTGTTTTCAGTTAGTTCTTTGAATTGTTGTACCTTTTTTAAATTGAAATTATATAATGGAGAGAAAATTGTAGTTGGTCAAACTAAAAATGAAGCTATTAATAGGTTGAGAGGCACTTTTACACTCCAAACCAAGAAATACAAGAGTATCCTTGTGCAAAAGAAGGCTCAATAAATAATTTGTTATAATTGGATCCACATGAATGTAATATTTTGTTGACAACATTGATTTAACATTGATGTAGACGTAGCTTAAATGTTTGGTGCCTAGTATCAGTGATTAAGCACATGTTTGTGACAACATTGAGTTTCATACAATAGTGTAAAAAAAGTAGGGCCTTATTTTTCCAATTTAGAGAGTTTTGTGCCTAGATCACCTACTAATGTGATTATATCCAAATGTAAAGCACATTGTTAATCACTTCTTAGGCCTAGAAAATACTAATGTAAATACGAACTACTAATGTGCCTACAAGCACACAATGAGCTAGTGCATAGTTTTTAGATTTTTGTGTCGAGATAACTTATTAATGTGCCTACTCTCCATTGATGCATCTAAAACCATATGTTGAGTGCATAGTTTGTGGTCTTTTGCAACTCAATCACTTATTAATGTGCTTATTGTCTAAAAATGTGCCTACATCCAAAATTTAAGTGTATAGTTTGTGGATTTTTGCGCCTATATCACTTAGTAATGCACCTACTATAAATAAAGGCACATACTAGGACATTTTGATAGTATGTAATTGAGTTTACTTACAACACCTCCTACTTTGGAATACAACAAATGGTAGGCTTTACATACAAAATATGATTGGCTTTGCATACAAAATAAGATTACCTTTAATGCAAAAAAAAAATCCTTGATGTTGTATAACATGCTACTTGTTTTGGCATTTTTGAGTTTTGAACATTCTCCCATTATAAGACTTCAACCTTCTCTTCTACGGTCGACCAACTTGATCGAACACATATGGATTTTGAATGTCTTTATCAGTTTGTGGTTGATCAACTTATAGTTCAAATGAATGACTTATATGAACTTATAAAACTAAATACTTAGATCATTGCACTGTTATGAACTTATATGATTCAATAATTAATATCTATAGTGTATGCTAGAACAACATCCCTAAAAGTAATGGATGAAAACACAATTAGGGAAACTTCTTCCCGGAGAGGCGGTCATGGTAGTTACAACCATCATTCGACAAGAATTTGTGGAAGGGGATGACATGGTTGTTTGGGAGACGATAATATGTTGTGATGTTTAGACAATGTAACATATATAGAAACTCCAAAGGCAAATTCATCCATATGAAGATGCAAATGTTTATGATACTAATATGAGTGTAAGTATGCACATTGTCCAATTTCTTAGAGTGGTATGCGGAGGTCACTCCCAACAACAAAACATCTATGTGGATGACTCCAAGTTCCACATCAGATTTATTTCAACTCCATAAAATTGATATCCAATTTAACTATCATGGAATGGGGGGCAACTATGGACCTTATTCTGCTTATGCAGAGGATTCACATTCATTTCCGTCTCGGCAAATACGTAATGCACAATATCACATATACCCCAATCAATTTGATTCCTCTACCAAAGACACATTGATGGTTACTCCCCATGTTTGGTCATTTCGTGATGTTGTGACAAGGATTGCAACACAAGGTCACAACACATGTATCAACGTCAATGAACCTTTAATAGTCGACCCAAAATATGTATTTATTATTAGGGAGTATGGTTTTTCTAAAGTTTTCATTACCCCTAAGGCATATATGGTGTTACACAAACCATCACGTGTGACAGTTATTATTAAGCTCATTTAGAATTAAATTGGGTACATGACGTTGAGGGACCAGATTAGGCTTTGATGAAAACTGACAACATGTTGGCGTATGTACAAAGTGGGTATGATTTACTATGTTGTGCAACTAACCTGCAACATGGATTACCTTCAGGCCTTAACTGATGCTCCTTGGGAAAACTTCAGCTTCCCTATCCAAAATATACAAACATGATTTGCACCTTTGTTTCCTTCTCAACTTACTACCATGAAGATCCTTCCATATTACCTCAAAGTATACAACACTCTTAAAAGAATGGGAGCCAATACGACTCTAGGTTCATACAACATTGATGTTGAATTTCTTATTCACCATTTGAATATAATTTTATCATCACTCCTCATTTTTGTTCATAATGCTCTCCCAATACTTCCTTCTAACCAAGATTTATGCAATACTACTATGGTTCTTATTACAAAACAAAAGTATGTCATGGAATGCTCCCAATTGCAGCCTATAATATTAACCAATGTCTACTTAAATTTGATCCGTAAGGTCATTTTTGAACAAATGAAACCTTTTATGCCATCATGGATCTCTTGGGTACAAAGAAACTTTGTACCTAGGAGAAGAATCTTAGATAATGTCATATTAGTCCTAGAGTTAATCCATAATATGAGACGACATATTTCATGAAAGTACATGGCTATTAAAGTGGACATATCCAAAGCATGTGACAAAACATCACGCTGATTTGTGTTGGACACTTTTGCTAAAACTGGTATACAAGCACTATCATTACCTACATTATGATTTTTTTTATATGTGGAAGAATTAGTATACTATGGAATGGAGGAAAACTAAAGAGCTTCAACGATAACCGTGGCATGTGCCGGGGAGATCCACTATATCCCTATTTATTTGTTTTGTCTTGAACATATTAAGTCAAATTATTGACGACCATGTATCTATTGGGAACTAGGATTTGACCAAATTATCAGAACGGGGACCTTTAATTTCAGATATTGGTTTTGTAAACGATTTCATTTTGTTTGCAAAAACCATAACAAATAACATTAAGTCAATCATGTAGTGTTTCAAAAATTTTGAAGAGGCATTTAGTTAAGCTATTTCTACTGAAAGAAGTGTTATTTCTCCAAATTAGTAACACCAGCTACAACAGTTTCTATCTATACATGGGCAACTATGAGGTCGATGTCAAACATAAGCAAATATCTTGTTGTTCCTATTATTCATGGGAGAATTAATTAAAGTACTTACACATACATTCATGATCAAGTCCAGTCCCTGATAAGTGGATGGGACACAAACACATTAGGATTCACATGCCATGTTTTCCTAGCTAAATATGTTTTGGGTGCTATACCTACATACACCTTGTAAACATGTTTTATTTTAGGCAACATATATGATATCATCGACCGCACGATACATAAATTCATCTAGATATGAGGGCCACAATGGCCTCATTTATCCTTGGTGTCTTGGGAACAAATTATTGTTGGCAAAAGACACAGAGATCTAGATATTCCTTCTATGCATATATGGAATCAAGACTTTATTAATGAAGACCTTATGGTAGGTACTTACTAGTTGATGCTATTCTTGGGTGACATGATTACTACATAAGTATAAATATTTTCAAACAAGATCACATGGTTGATGTAATTATTCTAGAATAATGTTGAGAAACTAAATCTAATAATGCAGGCTAATAGAACCATTATCATATGTAAAGGGACCAATACTTCAATGTGAGATGACCTCTAGATACAAGGCACACACCTTCTTTGTGATTCTATTATTTGATCAGTTCATGCTGACCTACATGAACTATGTAACATACTCAATATTAGCACTAAATGTAATCTTGAGCTATTATACATGATCCTCCAAAATCAAAATTCTCTTTTTCTAAATTTGCATTTATATTTACACTTCAATTAATTATCGTGAAATTTGAGAAAAAAATGTAATTTGTCCTCATTTTGATCTAATCACCCCTTCAAGATCCACAATTGAAAGATTGAACTCAAATATGAATTCTTAGAATTAGAACCACACAAAAGAAAAAATTAGAAGACTAAATTTATTGGCCACCTTAGAAATAAATATTGGATCTTATTTTTTTAATACATTGTATAATACTAAAGGCATGGTTATGATCTCATTTAAATAGGACTACAAACATAGGATATATTAAGCATTGAAGTTAATTAATAGGAATAACACCTTAAAATGAACTAAATGGGTGTGTGTTACTAACCATTTAATTAGATTTAATATTACATTGATAATTCGAATGAAGTTGTGTCATCCTACTTAGGTAGAACTCCCACTATCGGTTACATAAGGGAAACACCAAGGTCGTTCTCCTTGACCAAGCCTTCTCTTATCATGGAAACCAAACCAGACATCCACTCCTTGCCATTAGAAACTTCACTTAAATGGCCATTGTCTGCAACTAGCTGGCCACCACCATCTACAACAAAACCTCCATATGTTACAGAGTTCTCCCAATAGACTCCAAGATTACTCCCTCTCCTCCTTCAATAGATACACCACCTGATAACCCTAGATCCATCCACCATTGTGGTCCTGTAAGACTCTTCAGTCCCAATCCAGGATCATCATCAACCTATAAGATATTCCCATGATCAGAAGCATACGACCTTGTAGATGCTTGCTCCCATATATCGAAGATAGGTCACATATAGAGAGCAATGGATTCGACTGACAAATCCCATCACCTCTTCCTAATATAACATACTCAATCTACAAAAGCCTTCAACACAACTACCAACATTTACTCCAAATCCCAGTCACTCACCATCCCAGACACCACAGATCTACATCTGCCCCAACCTACTATCGCTTAACCATTGTGCTACCTATTGCACTCCTTAGCAACGTGCAAACCAGCCACATCTTCTATATCTTATTTTGACTCCTTGCAACCCTACAGATCTACAACCATGAGCATGAAGTTTCCTACATTAGTCAGAAAGGAAGGCAATGGTCAACAATGTTGATTCACCACCGTCCTTGTAGTTGACAACGCTATCGGTCCCTCTTAAACATGCATCCCCACAAAGACTCAATGACACTGATTATGAACTCCATATATTGGGGATGCTCATTACCAACTTGATTCCCACACCTCCTAACCATCCCTTAAATCTCCACTAGAAAATTGATCCCAACATCGATCTTCATATCCCAAGAAAACTCTTTGATGGTGATGATGATGATGATACGCTGAATGTTTAAACCTTCCTACTCATCATCAATCATATATTCAACCACTACCACCTAAAATCCACCTCCTTTGACTTCGCCACCATCACAAAGACCTACAGAAACTTGCCTGCAAAGGTTTAGAATATCTTTAGTAATCTGAGGCAAGCTGGAGAGGAGATTTGGGATTGTCTCTATTCACCAAGCTTGGATGGAATTGATAAAGGCAGATTAGCAGTAGCATCGACTGTCTGTATCTTTTCATATGTTTATAGTAGTTTGAACTCAAATTGATAATTAGAATATCCAAGGGACTAATAATACTTATAACTAAAATAATACATTATGCATTTATATGACTTAGACAATGAACTTCATAAAATTAGTATACACATACAATACTAATAGATTTGCAATTTAAGTAACCTATGGTAGTTCAGATTCTAACATACTAAGTAATCGTAACATTTAAAGATATGAAACACATATATCATAATACTTATTGGATTAGTCCAATTGTCACATATATGCTCCGTGTATATGCATACACATTTTAGGATATGAATATTGTTAAATAGATAAAACACAACTTAGTGCGCACCAACAACTAGGTTCTTAACACTAGTTTAACCTATTTGCAAATTTAAATCCTAGATATCCCTAGTAAGGTATACTAATAAATATACATACTTAATAACAATGACTAAATATAATTATATTATACAAGAGAAACATAATTGAATAAAATGATTGGGTTTGGCATTGGTACAAAAATTATATATTGACTAATATCTTTGTCTCACTAGATTCAATGGGTCATATCCCCTATCACTCCACAGTGGATAATGGACATAGAGGTCCCCTAGTACTGGTTACCCCCACAAGAGAAAGTGTCTTTCTCTCATAGAGTGGTGAACACTAGGCACCTAGCCCTAGTAAAGACAAAATATTAGATTCCTTGTGCCAATGGATAAATCATTTCATTTTGAATAATTTGATATCTTGTTATTAGTTTTGAGAGTATCTTTATTGTTTCCAATCATTGCTTTGAATTGTTGTGCCAATGGTAATTAGCCATCTTTTTGTTATTATCATAGTCCACCAAGCAAACTTGCCTATATTTGATCACATAAATCCTTATTTTTAAATAGCTCAATAATTGGATTTAGTACTAGCCTTGCTTACTAATGTTTCCCTTCTTGGGGTCCATGTGTGATTTTATTCCCTTTGGGAATTCATAGATAGGTGATACAAAAAAGACCTAGAAGAGACATGCATGAGTTGTCTCCTATTGAAGAGTATATAGGACACATTTCCATTCTTAATTTTGTAATCATATATGTAAGCTTATGCTACTTTGATATAAAGCATGATTGTAAAAAGCCTTGTTTATATTTTTAGATACAATTTTGTAATTATTCGATCATAAAGATCAGGTTTTTACAACATGGTATCAAATCTATGAACAACATATACTCATGCATGTCTCCTAGAAGTTAGGTTTAAAATAACTAGTATACCAAGAACTTAGGAAAGCCCTAGATTGTTGCCCCTCTCTAACTAAGATAGAAGTAGAAACTTAGGTGAAATTAATTTTCTCAAAATTTTCTAGCACGCCGATTAGTGAAGACAAAACATCACCATCTAAGAGGAAGAGATGAGGTTTCTAAGGAAGGATGTATAGTAAAGTTTCTAGCGTAATTAATTCTAATCTACTTAGGTGGCGGTGGGGTTTCCTCACTTTACATACCAACCTAGACAAGGCAATCTCTATTACTTGGGAAAAATATAAAACACAAATTGAGTCACAAACCCAAATTAATATGTCAAAAAAATGCTAGAGTATGTGAAAAACCTAGCAATTGGAAGGTGATTGGTGACACTAGAATCCCCAATTTGAATTTGTAAAACTCCTTTTGGTAGAGAACACCGTCCTTTTCCCCTACGCCATAAGTGAATGTACTCTAGTAATCCTTCAAGTTTAATGAAAATTTTGTTTTCACAAATGAGTCCTACAATTGGCATGGTGAATGTTCGTAAGAGGTGATTGTGAGCTAGTTTTCACATTGATTTTTTTCATTTTTCAATTTTTGCATTGAAGAGTTTTCTCATCAAAAATATTATTTCTATATAATACTAAATGTATAAAAAATGGTTTTATTGGATTTTATCCATGATTTATTGAGATAAGTCACAACCGAGAAGAACCCTAGAGGGAGGTCACATGGATGGATATTGAAACCTTGGAAAAACTTGAATTTGGTGGAAGGTGATGACACAAAGGATACTACATTACAATTGACCTACCCATTAATCTTCTAATTGAACCTATTTAATGGGTGGAAGGTGGAATAGGTTAGATCATGGATATACCAATTTGGAGGATGAAATCCCCTTTAACGGTCATACTGAATTTTGGCACTAAAATTAATCTTGAGCTATCATACATGATCTTCCAATATTGAAATTCTCTTTTGATAAATTTGCATTCATATTTGCAATTCATTAAATTATCTTGAAATTTGAGTAGGTAAATGCAACTTGTCCTTATTTTTATCTAACCATTCCATTTGAGACCAACAAATGAAATATTGAAGTCAAATATGAATTCTTGGCATTAGATTCACACAAATATACAATTTGATTATTATGTAATTATATTTTAAGTAATCAGGAAGAGTAAATTTATTGGCCACCTTGGAATCATAAATAGTGGATCTCGTATTTTTAGAACATTTTTAATACCAATTAAAGGTGTGGTTAAGATCTAATGCTAATAGGGCTACCAACATAGGAAATATAGATTATTGAAGTGAATAGGAATAGCACCTAAAAGATAACTAAATTGGGGGAGGGGTTGTTACTAACCATTTATTTAGATTTAATATAATGTCGATGGTCATGAGGAAGAAGTTGTGTCTTCCTCCTTGGATGGACTCCCTTCCTCAGTTACGGGAGGAAAATACCAATGTCGTTCTCCTTGACCAAGCCTTCTCATATCACATAAACCAAATTAGACCTCCATTCCTTGACATTAGAAACTTCTATTAGTGGCCATGGTCTACAACCCTATTTGGACACCACCATCTACAAAAAAAATCTCCATCCATTATAGAGTTCTCCCAACAGCCTGCATTCATTACTCCCTCTCCTCATCTTCAATAGATACACCACCTCATAACCCTATATCCATCCATGGCCATGGTCTTATAAGTCTATTTAGTCCCAATCCAAGATCATCGTCAACCTATAAGATATTCCCTCAGTCAAAAATAGATGACCTCGTGGATGCTTACTTCCACATCTCGGTGATCGATCACAATCAAAGGAATCAATGGACGAGTTTCATCATCTCCTCCTAATATTACATATTCAATCTACAAAAAACTTCAATGAAACTATTATCATCTCCTCCAAATCCCAATCACCATCATCCCAGACGCCACATATTTGCAACCATATGAAACCTCCACCATATGCAACAAGACTTCCAATCTCCTCAAACCTACCTCTGCTTAACCATTGTGCTACCTACTGCACTCCTTAGCAACCTACAAACCCGCCCCCTCTTCTATTTCTTCTTCAAACGTTTTGTGACCCTCCAAACCTACAACCATGAACATGAGGTTTCCTATGATAGCCAACAAGGAAGGAAATGGTCAGCAATGTTGATCTACTACCATCCTTGTATCTGACAATGCTATGGATCCCTGTAGAACTTGCATCCACATGGAGATCCGATGGAAGTGATTGTAAACTCCCATATCTTGATGATACTCCTTGCCTACTTGATTCCAACACCTCCTAACCATCCCTTGAATCTTCTCTAGAACATTGATCCCAATAATGATCTTTAGACCCCAAGTAAACTATTTGACAATGATGATGACAACCTTAATATTCAAACCTTCCTACTCATGGTCAGTCATATACTCAACCAATACTGCCTTGAATCCACCTCCGTTGACTTCACCACCATCACAAAAATCTACAAAAACTTGCCTGTAATGGTTTAGAATGTCTCTAGCCATTTGAGGCAGGCTGAAGAGGAGATTTGAGATCATCTCCATTCACCAAACTCAGCTAGAACTAACAAAGGCATTTTAGTAGTAGAATCAACCATCAAGAAGTTTTTTTGATATGTTTACAATAGTTTGATGTTTAAATTGACAATTAGGATATCCAAGGGACTAATAATACTTATAAGTAAGATAATATATTATAGATTTATATGACTTAGACAATAATCTCCATAAAGTTAGTATATACACAATATACATGGATGCGCAGTTTTAGTAACCTATGATAGTTCAGATTCTAACATACTAAGTAATGGTAATATTTTAAGAACTAAAACATAGATATCCCAATACTAATTATATTAATTCTAACATACTAATTAATTTTAATATTTTAAGATTTGAAACATATATATCATTATACTAATCATATTAGTTGAATTGTTACATATATGCTCCGTGTTATTGAATACACATTTCAATATGTTAATATTGTTAAATAGAGAATATAGAAGTTAGTGCTCACCAACGAATAGGTTCCTAACACTAGTAAAGCCTATTTGCAAATTTAAATCGTAGACATCCCTGTTAAGGTATACTAATAAATT
This sequence comes from Alisma plantago-aquatica, assembly GCA_963693085.1. Lineage (NCBI taxonomy): Eukaryota > Viridiplantae > Streptophyta > Magnoliopsida > Alismatales > Alismataceae > Alisma > Alisma plantago-aquatica. Next base: position 1,997,860,779 of record OY856409.1, read on the forward strand.
AACATATTTAATCCTAGTGACTAACTATAATAATATTATATAAGAGAAACATAATAACATTTTAAGGTATAACCTAGAGAAAATGCAATAAAGCAATTGAGTTTGTAACACTAGATATATATATGTATATATAAAAACCTAGTTGGGAATCTAAAATTGACATCGATATAAAAAATATGAAATAGTAACCCTAGCGAAAAGACATATCTAAAATTATTCAAATTGAACAAACATTCAATTCCAAGCCAATTAGTAATAAGTTTGTTCTACTTTGTAGCTCCCCTCACCAATTCATGGAGAAAATCAATTTTACTTTTGTGCAAACTTGGAACTCTTGCTTCATATATATATTGATTAAATTTTTGAGCTATTTTATTCTCTTTTGAATGTTGTTCAATAGAATTTCGGCAAAAGTGTTAGATTCGATTTGTTTTTAGACTTGTCCCTCTCTTGAAGGTCACCACAAATAGTTTGAATTTTGGATATTGTGAAAGAATTGAATAAAATGATTGGATTTGATTTTGGTACAAAAAATTTGATATTGTGTAAGAAATTCAGCTCAATAGATTCATTAGGTCATACCCCAACCCTACACAGTGGATAATGGACATAGATGCCCCCTAATACTGGTTATGCCCACAAGCGAAAGTGACATTCTCTCATAGAGGGGAGAACACTAGGCACTTGACCTTAGAAAAGACAAAATATTAGATCGCCTGTACCAATGGATAAATCATTTCATTTGGAATAATTCAATATCTTGATATTAGTTTTGAGAATCTCTTTATTGTTTCCAATTACCACTTTAAATTGTTGTACATTTCTGAAACTACCATGGTAACTAAACCATCTTCTTGTTGTAAGAACAGTCCACCAATCAAACTTGCCTATATTTGATCATATAAATCCTTATTTTCAAATAGATCAATAATTGGATTTAGTAATAGTCTTGCTGACTTATGTTTCTCTGCATGGGGTTCATGTGTAGTTTTATTCCCGTTGAGAATTCACAGAGAAGTGATACAAAAAAGACCTAGAAGAGACGCGGAAGAGATGTTCCCTATTGAAGAGTAGATAGGACCAATTCCTAATCTTTATTTTGTAATCATATATGCAAACTTCCACACCTCTGATGTAAATCATGATTGTAAACAAATATGTTTATAATTTCTAATAAAAATTTGTAAATATTTGATCCGAAAGATTGAGTCATTACAAGCTGTGAGATTCTTCAATAGTCACTTTCTCTAGAGTTTCAAATGACTCATTCTTGAAGTTGTATTTGCCTCCTGTATTGGTGGAAAAATATTAAGCTTAGATTATTCATTGGATGAAAATCCTTCTAATAACTGGGCTTGGAATCTGACTATGGTGGACAAGTTCTCCACTTAATCTGCTTATATTCTACTGATTCAGGAATTGCACGTGTTAAATCAACCCATGGAAATTATTGTGGCATCTACATATTCCTATGAAATATAAGCATTTTTCTTTGGATTATGATGAATGAAGCTCTTATGACAAGCATTTGAAGATAAAAATGTCACTACACAGACAAACTTGAATGTACTCTCTATAGTGCCTCCATTGAACATAGTGGTCATGCTTTAGGGAGTGTCATGGAGATCTAGAAGTATGAAGCAATCTTAAACTGCATGACCTTATTCCTATTTTGATACAACAACCTTACAACATAGGGTGGAAGGATGTTTGCAATCATCAGAGCCTTATGTAACAATATTCATTGTTTCTTGTCATGATATTTGGTTATCAAGAAATAACTGCATCTCCATTGGACATGCTTGCGATTCGAATAGGATGAACATAGAGATATGGAGAACAATTTCTAATATAAAGGAGGCTTATCACATTATTAAAGAAATTTCATAGGCACATAATTATCAACCTCCAAATAAATGGTGGCTACGCCCCCTGACAATGTAGATGCACTTAGATAGCATTGGGGTAAATGGATCACTGCCTAGTTGAAGACAATATCAACTACATCAATCCTACTTTCTAAGTTATCGGCTACGAATTGGGGATGGTTAAGTCATTGTTTGAGGGATGAGAGAAAATCATATTAGAATTAGACAGTTCTATTGTGGTGGATGTTATTTTGCAGACAAATGAAGTGTGGCCAATCGCTACAACTTGGTTATCCATAATTAGGGCTTTATTTTCTGGACAGTGGGAACTTCAACCCATTCATATTTTAAGGTAGAGGAATCCGAATGCTGATGCTCTAGAAAATATACACTTAACAACTAATTCCAATTACATTATCTATCAGGAAGCCCCTCCAAGTTTTGCCATAATGCATTTGTAATCCTAATGTAAAATTCTCAGTAGAACTCTTATGATGCTAGTATGTGTATACACTTGATCTCTGCTTAAGACAAGATAATGCTAATATGTGTATATAGTTTGATCCCTACTTAATACAAGCTAATTAAGTGAAATTTCCTTGAAATTAAAGAACAACGTCCCTTTTTAGTTTCTTCAAGCCTTGCATAATTATATCAAATTTACACATAACATGGTAGATGCCTCACTCAACAGCTGGTAGTTTTGTATTATAGCATCATACATTAACTTAGTTAGTATGGTCAACTGTTTCTATGGTATCTAGTTTTTCTTGTAATTGTTTTGACATCCTTATTCATCTGTCAATAAAGTGATACTTCTCATTCAACTTGTTAATCCCAAACAAATATTTAGACATGAAACATGTGTTTACATATAATTTTTGATGATTCAATCATCAAACAATTATAAACAACTTTATGCTTTCAAGTGCTAAAAACAACACTAAATGACTTAACACATGGATAGAAAACATAAGAATCAACACAAATCCTATTTCTTTCAAGAACTTCAAGGAAAATCCATTATGCAACAATGAATGTGTGAACTGTGTTGCAATACATGAGGTCCAATGTCTCTATTTGAAACTTCTTATAAATTTTCAAACCATACCATTCAACAAGCCATCCTTTCATTTCAAATGTAGTCCTTCCATTTCTTTCTTGAACTCGAAGAAACTTACCGCAAGTTCAAATTGTTGAACAAACTCCTTGAATTCCATTCTTTATTTAAAATATCCCTTAAAAATGCATTTACATATTCACTCATGTGTATTGTAGACATTCCTGTCCAAAATGATTTCTTACAAAACATGGTAACCACATGTCCCGGGTAGGGTACATCCATTGAACCCATATGTTTTTTTGTAAGTTGTTATCAAATGAGACCACCTGGATTCAAAATAAGATATAGTGATTGAGTCATATACAAATCCTTTTATTGACATTCGTGCTTCTTTTCTATTCTCAAATGTTTGAGGTAGCTTCTTCATTATGTGACATAAGCACAACCTATGTTTGCTATTAGGAAATACTTCAATGATAACATTGGTAATAGCTTGTGCTTGGTCTCTAATTATGCCTTTTTGGATGCATGCCTAAAACATTTATAATAATATATATTTTAGTATGTCCTAAACTCACAATTAAATAGTTAGATTAACATGGTTTGAGTTACCTTGCATGGATGACAACCAAGCTTTGACTAACCATATAAATTTTAGTATTGTCTCTTCACATAAAATCTCACAACCAATAAAGATTATTTTCCCATGATGGTTGACTCAACAAAATATGTGAATGACATCTCATATTTGTTATTGAGATATGTATTATCAACAGACAAAAAATCCCCAAAGTATTTTTAGGAACATCATGCTCTTAAATCCACCCAAAAGATGTTCCTTAAGACACCATTGTCATCTAAATCCATGACATAGAAGAAAATAGGGATTATGATGCACACTCTACATTTTTATACAGTACTCTTTCTTCGCTTTTGTGTCTCCTTTCCCAAGGCTTAGTCTGCCAGATTGGAGTATAAGAGTTTTGCATCCCTCTCTTTGAATTTTATGGACACCCACCGACTTCAATAATAAGTGCATCCATTGACTATGATGTCGACCTACCATCCTGGTCATTAATAAGAAGCCTTTTCTACCGCAATGAGGAGACACTCCTCATGGATGGTAAGAGTATTATATGTTCTACTCCAAGCATAACATGGTTATGCTCATCATTATAGTTGTCAAAAATATACTCCATGTTCTTCAATTGAATAACTATGTGAACCGAGCAGTTCTGTGCATCACTGCACCTCTGAGAGTAAGACATATTATTGTTACTCCTATTAGTCATTATTTGTTTCACATAAATCATATTCATCCTAGATAATTCACCCTTCCTATTCTTCCAAAAAGACAAAACTCTAGCACCAAAGTCTTTGGATATTACCAAACTTTTTGTAAAATTCTCTGACTTCTTCAATAGTAGTAATCATCACTCCAACACAAGGGATACTTGATCTACAACATTACAACAAGATAACATTATTCACACTATATGAAGTGAACGTAGACATGCAAACAAACATCAAAATCAAAACATAATCTTCATTTTTTGAGTAATGCCTTGTCCGTTTGAATATGTGCCTATGTGTTGAACGATTGTTTATACACCACATCCAATCATATTTGCGCTTCATCAGTCAAATATGTGCCTCGTTTGTCAAAAATGTCACAACATATGTTTGAAATTGGTGTGCACACTATATCAACATTTATTTTATGACTTTGATTTATTATTTACATGCCTCATTGCAATGATGTGCCTTGTTTGTCAGAGATTCTCAAGGTTTGTAAGATTCTACCGCACCCACTTAGTAATGTGCTTATTTATGTGACACATTTTTTTACACACCTCATTATTTTTGGTTACGTGTCTCATTTCAATAATACACCCCTCATTAGTCAAATATGCACGTTATTTCTCAAATATGCACTTTGTTTTTGTTTTCATACCTCATCTTTTGAATGTACGTCAATCTGCAATGCTTCTTCAAATACGCGCCAACAATATTAAACCCTTATTTATGCACCATATTTCAATTAATACACACCTCATTGTTATTTACACGCCTCGTTCTGTATTATGCGTCTTGTTTTAAATAATGTATGCCTCATTAGTTAAATATGTGCCTTATTTGTCCCTTAATTTTGTTTGTGCGTCTCATTTTCTGATTATGTGCATGGTTTCGATTAATATATATCTCATTAATAAAATATATGTATCATTTTTTTCGGAAATGGGCAACTTCAGTTTGATCCTCACTATTATTTCTGAATATTTGACAATATTAAATACTAATCATGATTAAATTTCTAACCTTGATCAGAAGGGGGTACTACTTCTTGGACATCTTCTACCTCTTACAGATGAGCAATATTTAGATTAAAAGCATTGACACATTGTTCATTACCTTAGTGATATGCATTTATATTCTCTTAGACATCTAGTTCTTTTACATCTTCATTACTTCCTCACGATAACTTCCATAATAAACTTTACCATCTTCATCATTTAGAGTGTGATTGCTATCATCTTCAGAATATTTTTGTTCATAATCACCTCCAAATTCAACATCTACGTCGAAGCAAGAGAAAGGAGACAATGGAAGCAAAAATGATACAACTATGAGTTTAACGAGTGGGAAAAATTGTCCAAGTGTGACGAGTTGTTTGTGTATAGATAATGAGACACTGATTTGAAACTCTATTTTCCCCCAATAATACTCTAACCAAATGATCTCGCACCAAGAACGATGTGAAGTAATTAATGTTCTCAAACTAATGAGCAAGTGGCTCATATGAGCAATTAATGAAGAGGTAATCTCCAACAATAGAGATGTCAATCAAGAAGTTAATGGGGAGTTGGGAAATGACCATCAATAAAAGTAAATGCTAATAGAAGGTGAGTGCTCCACGATCAATAGGGAGTAGAGGTAAAATTTAAGAAATTATATGACCCAATGGCAAATTCTCCCCCTCAATCTCGGTCACCATCAAACACAGTCCCGTTTTCTCCCATTGCCATTTCCCCCCACCTAAAAGTATCACAACTAATGAATAATCGTTGAGACATAATTAGAAATTTGAATTCGTCCAACACATTTGTATATATTTATTTTAATAATATACATATATGATTATCACATTTGATTACTCGAAGCCTGAATAGTAATATCTGAAATCTGTTTTGAACATTTTGGATCTAAAATTAGTTCTGGATCCACCAAATAACACGATTTGAAGAAAAATAGAAAGCGAATGCCATTGAAATGGTTGGAATCTGGACATCTATTTACAAAACCTATTTGGATCCAACTCCGATTGAGAATAAATTAGTGAGTTCGGTACGCGTTGGGGTGCACATAGCCCGACCCAACGTCCCCTAGTACAAATCCTACACTTGCGGTTAAGTATTTAATTTCCCTGCTACTTTATTGGCTCAGATTTCATTTATCCATGAACTTTACTAGCAAACCAGAGGCTTACTATTTCGACTAGAGATCTACTATGCACATCAAAAGTTGAATCCAAAATGGAAATAATTTTGAATTCTACCATGCTAAATAAAAAAAATAATGAGATAAGCATGTTGCTTACCTAATTATTTTTTTGTTTAACATAATAGAATCCAAAATTAGTCCCTTTTTTGGTTCAGATTTTGATTTGTGTAGCATTATTCTTTCAACTAACTAACGAGAGTGAATAAACACTTGTAAAATCTTTCTTGGTTCACAGTAGTTTCGATTGACTCACCGTGTTTTTTCACCATATTGCGTGTTTTCCAAAGGCGCCAAACATGCCATTTTGGGTGGAACTTTTCTTTTCCTCCACGGCCAGAAGACTCGGGAGGGAAAGGGCGCAGAGAAGGATAAGGCTTTGAGGTGCTTCCGGCGCTACTAGTGGACTGACGGTCTTCAAGTGCCAGGGAGGAGCCTGCCGCTTGCTGTATGTTGACACAAATAGATGCACCCGTCCTGCTCCCCAGTTTTGATATCTACTCGGTACATCAACTAGTTGATAAGACGATTTTGCTCCCCAGTTTTGCCTGAGCACACCCGTTGAGCCTGCCATACTCTTATCACATTGTGGGAAGAAAGAGATAACAAAGAGCTGAATTGAATGGGTCTTATGCGGAGTGATGATAACTGCGGAAGAAGGATAGTTAAGAAGTGAAAGCTCCAAAATATTTAGATTCTTGGTGTCGCCGTTCTGCTTTCCACTCACATAGTGTCCTGGTAGAATATAAGAAGAAAAGAGGAGAAATATTATGGGTTTGGGGTCTGTCCCGGCTGCAGCCACGCCCTTATTTGCTGAATGTCACCACCAAAGGCTAATGGCAGTACGGAGAAACTTTCCTTCTGCTCTGCTATGTAACTTCAACAACACCGTTCTAGCACCTCCTTCCAAGTCATACGCTACCACTACTGGCTGCAGCTGCAGTGGTTCCGCTGATACTCGGATAGAACATCACCCAGCAGCTCCCTGGTACCGTAGGAAGCCTAAATCATCTGCATGCTATAGCGCTAAGCAAACCCCACCAAACGGCAACAACGATGATAACATGAACGATGGCGGGGGCAATAACACCGCCAACAACGAGGTTGCTTCACGCCCCGCCACTTCTTCTTCCTTTACACTACATCTTCTTCACTTTGTGTGCTTTGACAGGAACAACCAACATCTGTAGTTGACTCCCAGTCTCCAACTATTGCTGAAAATCCAGATCCTGCCCAAGTTGATAAAGTCATGAATTCTTCACCCACAAAGGAGGATCAGGTTTTTACTCTCATCGCCCTGAAAAGCTTATGCATCCGCTTACCTCACCTACTTTTCATTTTGTGAAATTCCAACTGAACAAGCTTTCCGAGTATAATAAGTACTAACTGATCAATCTGGTCCAATATGATCCATGGCAGAGAAACAGTCGTTATTCTGGGCAAACTACTTTCAGTATCTGATTTGACTCACTCTATTACGAAGGAATTAGTACCTTTTGGTAAAAGATTGATCAATTGCTTTTACATTGTGGGATGGGTGTATCTTGCCGTGTGAACGTGGTAAGCTTAAGCCAACCCCTATGCACAAATCCCCACTCCATTTAGTATCTTAGGAGGCCCTATGTACCTCAAATTCCACTTTCGTTGATTTTTTGACATGGCAGTCCACTTCACTGACACGATGTTCAGGAACGTCTGGTACACGCACTAGGATTCCAGATGTTGCCAATTTGTATGTAATGGATAGCCTAATGAATAAAATCTAAGACTAATTACCTAGATCTAAACTAATCTAAAATAACGAATCAAAAGGAATAATAATCATCAAAAGATTTCATTTATCAAGTCTGCTTTTCTGAGAGCATCACAAAGACTATATATAGGTGTTTAAACCCAACTCGCTATACAACTAGCAAATGTGAGACTAAACCACATGCTTTACAAGACAAATTGGGAAAATATCAAATAACCCCCAAAATACAAAGAAACTAATAAAACATTATGAAACTACTAAAAAATACTATATAAAAAGCTATGCTCGTCCGACATCAGAATGTCATTTTTCTCCTCTTCTACGATTGAAGTGCCTACCTAGATAGTCCTAATGTAGGGGCGATGCTCACGGTCATCTATTTCAAATATTAGAGAAAGGCACACCAACATCACCCTGGTAACTATTGCTATAAGTAAACTTAGAAAGGAGCATGTACGGGTACAATATACCTTCCCAAGCAATAATGCATGCTCGAACCAAAATTTCTAGAATTTGATATCAAACGTATATAATGGCTAGGAGAATTGCGATGCAAGAGTGCAGTTGTCCTGAAATGTGCATCCAAGATATGAGTATAATTAGCCCAGTTCTCAAGGACCAAACTTTAACTTTATTATCCAAAACCTTAGGACGCACGCATCGAAACACGAGGTCGAAGTAGTGAAACATGGTCGAACACAAGGATGTGAGAACATTTACTTGCCTAAGATTTAACTCTTACTTAGCTAAACAAAACAAATATGCTAGTATATGCATGGAATTAAAACTACATGACAAAACAAAACAAAGTAAAATAAAGAAAGCAAATTCCTGAAAATCATATTAGACGGGAGGAGTTTCAAGATGTGCAACCACAAATTGAACTGTTTATGTACCTCGTTCTTTGGCGTATGACTCTATCTACAGATTTCTAGTTGACACCCTGCTTCCTGTTTCTATTGAGTTTGCTTCACAAAAACATGATTCTGCTCCTCTCAAAGTTTGCCAAAGGCACCGCAAGCTCAAAACTCCCTCCATGACCCCTCCCTCAGCCAATCCTCCCCCTTCATTGGTAGATTGAGACACCAATCAGGTAACTTCTGAATTGGATCTTCGAATTGGCTTGTGGAAAGGAGTGTGCTCTGGTACTGTACATCCTATCTGCATTTTTTGTTTTAATGCTAGCCTTGGCATTAGCTTTTCCAACTTTCACTGTTGCTCTCTCTACAATCTTTGTTCCTAAAACTGCTGCTGATGCTCTGTAGCATCCTGCTCGACACCATGTCATGGAGGTGGAAATGAGCGTTCTTAATGCTCAAAATACGTGGGATCTGGTGGAACCTCTTTCCCATATTCTTCTGTGGGATGCCGATCGATTTTTACTGTCAATTAACTTCAAAAAGTTTATCGACTAGTAATCATTGTTTAATACTCCATACTTCATTACTGCCTTACTGACCTATAGATGATTGTCACAACTAGGTTAATGTTCAATATTGCTTTCTATTTTCTCTCTTTCTTAATATTGTAGTTTTCGGTAATATAATGTAGTTTTATAATGGCCATGTGGTGCGCTTTGGACTGCCTTGGGTTACAACTAGCCAATTAGATTTGAGTAGATGCAACTTAGGCAAACACACATGGATCTTTCGAATTTGTATAAGGGGCCTAGTCTAACACACTAGCTTAGACTATTCACACTTCACCCGCAAGCGCACAGGGTCGTGTTGTAGTATAGGCAAACGGTAAGAAAATGGTCGATCCTGAGAGAGAGAGAGAGGGGATACTAGAGCTGAGTTAATGTGAGCTACGTTCCTAAAGCAGAGTGTAGGGTTTTTAGGGTTTAAAGGTTGGCTTTGGTTGATTATGCTGAGATTGCAAGCAATTAACGACAAGAATAAAACTAGATTACCAAAAACCCTAAATTACCCTAAGCAAGTTAAAACTAAGAAGCTAGGCAAAACGATCAACTGAGCAAGAGCAAGGAATTACAACTAAACTACACTAGACTAGCAATTCAAATTAACAACTAAGAGGCAAGTGAAGCACAAGAGCAAGCAAGACCTAGGTTATCACTAGCTAACAAGATTAACACAAGCAAGTTCGAAAGAGCACTAACTACTCACGCAAGTCCTAGCTATCAAGAACTAAGCAATTGGCTAAGAAGCAACAAAGGCAAGTAACTAAACTAGCATTAACAAGTTAAGAGGACAAGATGGGTTTCAAGCAAGGATATGGATAAGTGGGCTGTTTGGGAATGAAACTATTTTATTAGTTGGGGGAATGTTAACATAGCATGCAAATCTTATATCTTCAATTTAGATTGCCAAACCAAATAACAAGGTAAGTGCTATTTGAATCTACCCTATGCTACTAGTTGGGGAACTAGGGCTAGGTGTGATTCTAATAGGACTTGCAAGTCTAAGTTTCTAGGGTAAGTGGTATTAGGTCAATTGAGAGCCAAGGGTAGGAATGAGGGTAGAGATGAGGGTGTTCCACTTCATGTTACTCACCATTTAGCCTTTAGAAAACTCTAGGCAATTGCACTAATCACTCTTACACTAGTTACTTAGATTTCATACCCATTTGTAGGAGAAGGGAGTTGTATGCAAAGGGTGTTAGCTAAGGATCCACTAATTGGACCTAGGAGCAATCCCTAAGATAGCCACATACAAACCATTTTTCTCTAGAAGTTAGGTGTCTTCAAGCATCATATAACAAGCAATCCATGTTTAAAAGCACAAATCACAAACAAGATAATAGGAAATGAGATAGAAGCAAGAGACAGTCATCATAAAATAGAAATATGTTCAAAACAAGTTATTTTCCCTCAACATGGTATCAAAGTAACATTTTATCCCCAAATAATCCACCAAAAGGGGCTTAGCTAGACATGATTATGAAAAAGAGCAAAACGGAAAGAAGAAAAAGGTAGAAGGCCATGGAGCTCATGGAAGCTTCTTCTCTTTCACCTCCTAGCTGTTGTAGAACGTCCTCCCTCCTCCAAGATGGCTAAAGAGCATGGAAATGTAGGAGATTATGGTAGAAAACTTAGAAAACTAGGGTTTTATGGTGGAAATGGAGTGAAAATGGAAGGTAGGGAGGTTTGAAAGCAAGGAAATGGCTAAGGAGTAGCTAGAGCAGCTGTAGGGTGCTAAGGGAGCTAACCTTTGTGATGTGGCTGCCACCTATATATATATATATGTGTGTGTGTGTGTGTGTGTGTGTGTGTGTGTGTGTGTGGTGGGGAGACAGTAGGGTAAGTAGGGGCAAAAAGGAAAAAACTATGGAAAAATAGGTAGGGTTAGGTGGTCACCACGACCGTGGTGGGGGTTAGATGGAACGGTCGTGGGCCATGGGAATGGCCAAGGTGGAAGGTGGAGGTGAGGTATAAGTATATGATGGGTAGCCACGACCGTGGAGGGTGCCATGGTTGTGTTGGGTAGAGGGTAGCACGGCCGTGTTCGAGGAGGTTGTTCTGCAGATCGTCTTGTCTTCAGATCGCCATGGTCGTGGCAATCACCACAGGCGAGATGGCCTTCAAGGGCCACAGTCGTGCTGATGGCCACGACCGTGGTCATTCACGTACAAATTCAACTGAGTTACTATTGATTTTGGGATTTTGGTGAATAATTTGCCACGGTCGTGGCGTGGGACACAAGCGAGTTGGAGCTCCCTGGCCACGACCGTTTTGATGACCACGACCGTGGTTTCTTCAGTGACCACGTCCGTTTTACTGACCACGGCTGTGGTCATTGATGTACAAAATTGGCAAAGTTTTTGTAACTTTTGTGGAATAATTCACCACGACCGTGGTGGTTTCCCACAGCTGTTTTGTGGCTTCCTTCTGCTGACTCCCATCTTTAACTTCTTCATTTGACCTCCTTTTGCTTTGGATTGATTCTTGTTCATCCAAGGATAGCTAGGGGAAGAGTTAGGTCCAATCTTGGGTTGCAAGGACCCAAAGATGTTCTTCATCTCTCTCCCTTACATCAATGCATACATACCTTGAAAAACACACAAAAGGAGGTATATGTGCATTTGACATAAAAGTTCATATTGGAGGAAATAACTTGCAATCTACAATGTTTAGATGTGATTATAATACAAAAAGACACAAGGAAGCCCTAAAATAGGGCTGCATCACCACCCCAAACTTTAAACATACTTGTCCTCAAGTGTGTTCCAACTTAATCTCTCTCTCAATTCAATCAAGGAGCAAGGATAATGCAATCATTGTAATGTTTATTGTCTAAAATGAGTTCACATGAGGAATTAGACATGCAATCCTCTACTCTACTCATTTTTATTTTTTCAAGTGTGAATTAAGCATAGAGCACAAGAACTTAGAATATGGGTCACCACTCACATATGCAAGTGATGCAGTTTTTATAATGCTCTAGTTAAATCGTATCATGCATGAAATACATTTCAAATGTTAAAATTAATGTTTCACTTGCTAGAGCTACCTCATACACTTCATTTCACTGCTCATGACCCACTTGGCTTGTATAGGAGGATGAGGGCTAGAGTTGATTTACCCTAGCCCTACTAGGCATACAAAGAGAAGAAATGGTTATGAAAGGGAGTGGAGTGCTATTACACTCATCTTTTCTTTATTTAGATGCTCTTAAACATGAGCACCCTTTATTTTCTTTTTGCTTTTTCCTTTCTTTTTCTTTTCTTTGCCCTTGGTATAGGTAGGGCATATGATGACAAGAGTGAAGCCGGGGGGGGGTAAAGGTCTGGTTACCCCAAACTTTTGGGGATGGCCTAGGCTGATATGTGCACTTTGGCATCTTTTCATGAGGCAGAGAGGTAAGAAGATGATGGAAGAAATGTCGGGTCAAAGAGGGGTCACAACTCACAAGCAGTGGAAATTCATGTATAATCTCATTTAATCAAGCTAGTCCATGTAACATTCACCAATCAAATAAGTCATGCATAAAATGAACAGTATGGTAGATTGCATCCTTTTCATATAAAACAAATAAATCCCAAACATTCAAGACTTGCAAGAATCACCCTTTTATTCAAAACAACAAATTATTGCAAGAAGCCACATGCAAAATTCCTACATAGGACTCATTCTAGCCAAAAACATCAAAAGCAAGTTGCATTATCCAAGATTTTATCATTCTCATTACAGCGGATAGAGATTCAATTGAAACATACTATCGAGCAAGAATATTCAAGTTTGGGCAAAATTTGGCCAAAATGGTGCTAATTTGCATTTTAATCACATCTAAACCTACTTTAGGGAAATTAAAACATAAAACAACAAATCCAAGTTAAAACACACAAAAATTATCAAAATCTATATGAGAATGCAATGCATAACATGGAAGAAAAAAAGAGCAAATTTTTTGAAAAATTACGTAAAAATGCATGAAGTTAAACTACATGATATGAATGCATGCAAACATAAGGAAATCTACACTAGATAGGGTGAAGTCCATAAATCCAAAATCAGGTGAAACAAACATAAACAAAGTGAGAGTGAGGGTGGTGCATATCGCCCTACCACCCCAAACTTTTGAATCATGTTGTCCTTAACATGAACTAAAGCTTAGGGATAGTAGTGTAAAGATCATGGCTAGTGTGACTGATAAAATGGCAGGTCTCCCTACTGTGGCTACTCTGGATGGTACTGATGAGGGCTTGCTTGAGGTGGTGGAGGATGAGCAGATTTGACTCGGCACAACTTGAAGATACATCCAAACAGATTTTAGCACCTAGCCAGATGATGAAGACCCAGAGAATCTCACTGACGCCGACAACATCTGGGTAGTGACCCCAATAAGCATCCTGAGGAGGGTAAGTCGTTTGGTATCTCGAGATACCAATCTAGAAATCTTCACCCCATTCGAGGTTTCTCTGTGCCTGAGCATGGTGGTAGTGGTATACGTAGTTGACCTGGTAATGCATCTGTTGTTGGTCGTATCACATGTATTGCTGGGTGAGTTGCATATCTTGTTGTGTCTTTTGGATACCTTCAAGCTGTGCTTGGATAGATGACATGTCGTAGGCATTAATTAAAGGTTGCTGTAGTTGGGATGTTGCCTCATCCCTTTTTCTCACCCTTCGGGCTTGTCTTCTCCGCTCTTCTTCTTCTTCTTCTTCCTGCCCCTGTGCATTTGATTCTCCCACCTCTTTATGTGCAGCAGTGGCATTATAGTTCTCCCTTGGGTTCTTTTGTTCTCATTATAGATCAACAAATTGAGCTCCCTCATCCTCTGTGAGACCTGAAACATCACACCCCAGGGCTATTGCAATTGAAGCTACAATTCCTCCCATGACAAATGAAATTTTGCTCTTGGAAGGAATTGATCTCACGTGATCTATCAACAGTGCTCCTAGGTTGATATATTTTCCTTTAATAATCCCGTCTAACATGAGAGGTCTTTCTGTGAGATGCTCCCCCCTGACTATCATATCTTCCCACAATAGTATTAGCAATGTTTTTTTGCACATACCGGATCAAGGGATCGTTGATTGCTATGGTCTTTGATTTTCCAGCTGTGTACCCTTGAGTCCAAGTCAGTTTATACCAAAAGTCATAATACTCAATGTCAGTGTCCCTTCTCAATCCAACCATCACTCATCTTCTTGACCTCCTCAAGGTCCCTGACAAACATGCAATTCAACTCGGAAGCAGTAAGCGTGTGGATCTTATTAAGCATTCGAAATTTGATTGCCTCTTTTCCCTGAGCTCTAAACCTTTCAAGTGTAGCGAAGAACTACCTCGTCAAACTCCACGTAAGTGGTTTGTGCTGCGAAAAGCACTTTTCACAACGCAACGCCAATTAACACGTCCTCCACTGCTTCCTTGTTGCCCAAGTCATGAATACCTTCTTGCATCCATATCTTGTTGTTATGATCCTCCTTGTCATGCATTTAGGTAGAGGGGGGTGATTTGCATCTCTCTTTTGCCCCTGCCATAAGGTGTCCCCTTAGGAGCTTTGCTAAACCCCTTCAATCTATCCGCCTCCAGGTAGGCCAATGTGTCCTCCGGCTCAGAATCTAGCTCCTCCTTATTAGTGTCATCTTCTTCTTCATCAACACGGTATGATCTTGACCTCGAGCTCGTGTCAAGATTGAGCGGTACCCGTTGCTTTGGGTATCGATGTTGTGCTTCATCTTCTTCAATGATCAACTGCTGCCTCGCCTGTGGCTGCTGCTGTGGTCTCTCTCCTTGTGAAGAGGTAGAGTGGCAAGCTGGCGTAGGCATGGAGGGATCCTCGACGAAGATGGGGCTGCTGCCCCCTTTCCTCGCTTTGTGCGACTGGTGACTTCTTACACATTGCCACATTTTTATCACCACCAGTAATGTGACGCTTGAATCTAGTAATTCCCCCACCACCAATTGTTGTCTTACAATAGTTGCAGATAATCTTTGCCCTATTCCCAGTACCAAGTACAGACGTGCAGTGACTCCGTACGAAATCCACATCCTTTGATGCAGCATGACCAACCCCAACACCTTCAACATCACTTGACGAAGACATCTTCTCAAAAGTCAAAAGTCAACACCGAAAAATACAAAGACAAAGAAGCAAAGCATATGATGTAATAGTAACTTAGCATTTAGTAAAAAAGTACTAGTAGACATGTACATTGTACAATATTAGTAATATAAAATCAAATAAGCCATTAAGTGAACAAAATTGATTTCTTTTATGTATTATAAAATAAAAAACAATGTTTTAAATGTATAATACGTGCTTGTCATTATAGAATCAAACACAATATTTTTTAAGATTTTTATTTTGAAGATAAAATATTTTAAAAATGAATAAAGTTTGAAATTATATTTAAATTATAAAATATGATATATACTTATTAAAAAGACAAGTGATATGTTTCCAAATGCTAATTTCATCTTATACAACTTACACACACATTTCAACGGAAAAAAAGTTTGCTTTTTTATTTTCAACATTTTTGAAAAATAAAAAAAGAAATATTTAAATAATTTGAGTATATTTTTGTTTATATATGTTCATGTTAGTCTTTGATAGAACTTCATCTACTAAACCTAAATTAAATACCTGTTACTAATAGTACTAATTGTATTATTATTATTAATTGGTGAAATTACATGGTAATGTTAATTATTAGTGAGCTAATTAGCTAGATCTAGTGAAAAATCAGTAGATCTATATAATATAATCATAGATCGAGTGATAAATAGCATTGATCATACGTATTTTGGAGTAGATCTAGGATTTGGGGGTATTTGGTGAATTCTTTTGAGTGAGAGTAGAAAGAAATAGAGAGGGGAGAGGTTGGAAATGGTGGGAAAATGCAAGAAATTATGTAGACATACCTTGATTAGGGCTGATTTGAGCTCCGATCTTAAAGCGCCCAAAATCCCCCAAGCTTTTCCTCTTCAAACAACAACAACAATGCAAACTCGGAAATCGGGTAGTATACCGCCTGTGCCGCCTTATACCGGTTGGTAAGTGGTGCATTTTGCATCAGTACCCCCGATATTTGGCGGTATTGGCTGAAGCCCACCGAAATACCGGTATTTGCAATCCTAACGACAAACTTGTGTGTATCTGTACCGGTACCCATCAATATCGGTATTTTGACCGCAATACCACTAACACCGACGATACCTCATTCCTTGGCGCATCGTAATGAAAAACTTGATTTATCCAAGGAAGTTTTATCCTTGATATCTTAAAAAAAGCTAGTTTGCTTGAAGTTTCCCCTACACTCCTATTGATACTGCTTTGGATTTTAATGAAATTCATGGCACCACATCATGTTTTTCTAATAATTTGTTATAAAAGCTGCAAATGAATCGCTGGACGGAAAGTTTATTTGATGTCACACAATATTGCTTTTGTTCATCATCATCATCATCATCATCATCATCTAAGCCTCAGTCCCAACTATGTTGGGGTCGGCTACATGGATCCTTGGTTTCCATTCAACTCTATCATGGGCCATATTCTGGTTGAGATGTAGAGATTCAAAATCTCTCTTTATAAGCTCATCCCATGTTAATTTAGGTCTTCCTCTTCTTTTATTTATTGTGCTTGACTCAATAGCATTGCTTCGTATAGGCGCATTAGTCGGTTTGCGTTGCACATGTCTGTACCATCTGAGCCGGCCCTCGCGCAACTTGTCCTCAGTGCTCGCCACCCCCACTTTAGTCCTAATATAATCATTTCTCAAGCGATCTTTTCTGGTCTTCCCACACATCTATCTCAACATACGCATTTCAGCCACATTATCTTGTTGAGACCTTGTTTCTTCACCGCCCAACATTCACTCCCATAGAGCATGGCTGGTCGTATAGCTGTTCTATAAAACTTACTTTTTAACCTGAGAGGGATCTTCCAATCACATAATACTCCAGTTGCACTCCTCCATTTCAACCATACTGCAGTGATCCTGTGACAAACGTCATTTTGGACATCCCCATCTATTTGAATAATAGAACCCAAGTAACGAAATTTATCACATTTTAGTATATCTACTTCGTCCAACTTGGCTCCATCATTCACACTGCGGGATTGGCTGAAATTGCAATGCATATACTCAGTTTTGCTCCTGCTAATCATCAATCCATTTGATTTCAATGCCTCTCTCCACCATTCAACTTTATCATTTAATCTATCTTTAGTTTCGTCAATCAAAACAATACCATCAACAAATAATATACACCAAGGAATATTATCTTGAACATTCTTTGTCAGCTCATCCATAACAAGAACGAACAGATATGGGCTGAGTGTGGATCCTTGGTGTACCCCAACTGTGATAGGAAAAGTTGGTGTCTCTCCTCCAGGAGTCCTCACACTTGCAGTAGAGCTGTCAATTGTCATACATGTCTTTGATCAAGTCAATGTATTAGATAAGCACACCCTTTTTCTTCAAAACCATCCACAACACTTCTCTGGGTACTCGATCATAAGCCTTTTCCAAATCAACAAACACCATATGGAGATCTCTTTTGCTTTCTCTATACTTCTCCATAAGCCTCCTTATCAGAAAAATAACATATGTTGTTGATCTTCCAGGCATGAAACCAAATTGGTTGTTTGATATCTGTGTTATAGATCTTAGCCTCTGCTCAATAATCCTCTCCCAAAGATTCATAGTGTGACTCATCAACTTGATACTTCTGTAGTTTGTGCAACTCTGAACATCACCTTTGTTCTTGTGGATGGGGACTATAGTACTATTTCTCCACTCATCCGGAATCTTCTTGGTCTTCATGATCTTGTTAAAGAGCTTTGTTAACTACACAATTCCTTCATCCCCATACACTTCCATACATCAATGGGAATACCGTCTAGCCGCATGCCTTTCTCATTTTCATCTTCTTCAAAGCATTCTTGACCTCAAATGGTGAAACTCGTCGTGTGTAAATGATATCTCTTGTATTCATGTCACACGAGTCTCTAACATTATTTGCAGTTGCTCCATTGAAAAGCTTATGGAAGTAATTTCTCCATTGGTTCTTGATATCATCGTCCTTCACCAACACCCTGCCATCTTCATTCTTGATGCATTTCACTTGACTCAAGTCTCTTCCTTTCCTTTCTCTTATACGAGCCATTATATATATATCTTTTCCCCTTATCCTGTGTCCAACTTCTTATAAATATCATCAAAGTATCTAGACCTTGCCTCATGAACAACCTTTTTAGCTTCTTTGCTTGCTTGTATCTTTGGAATGTTGCATCATCTCGAGATTTCGGCAAGCTCCTATAGATCTCCCTTTTCAGTTTAATAACCTTCTGTACTTCATCATTCCACCACCAAGTCTCTTTTGTTGACTCAAGGTCAATTAGGTCAATGTTGACTCACGTCTAAATTGACTAAACCCGTGTTTTGATGATGACTAACCATTCCACATTTTGGTGTCTAATGCCTCTACTTGAGTGTTTTCAGATTAGGTATAGACACACTCCAATTGCCCTAACTTGCGCATCTCAAATTGGAGAAAAGACAAGTCAAAGTCATACAAGTGGACGTTTTTGTAATATGATGTATATCCATTAGAATCATGTTGTAAATCACTTGTAATGATTGTATGACTTGTAATTAAGCTTAGAAAAATATCAGGAACACTTAGTTCGAATATTAGAGCACTTTTAATGCAACTTTGAAAATCAATTACAGGCACTTGTTCGGTCGAGTTTCCAACCCTGAAACTCGACCGATCAACCTTGGTCGATTTTCTGAAGATTGCATCGGTCGAGTTGTGCACCCACAAAACTCGACCGATCGGGTTGCAGGCCATTTCCAGTTGAAATGGTCGGTCGAGTTTCCTCAGGACAAACTCGACCGATCCTTTGAATATCGGTTTGCCTGTTACTTGATCGGTCGAGTTACATCCATTAGAACTCGATCGAATGCACTGTACGGAAAAGTGCAGAAAAGTGTTTCTAGCCATTGTGGAGTTGCAACAAGTGAAATAGATCCGTTGCAAGTCACAAAACGACTAGTTTTCGTTCACAAGTGTTCCCAAAGGCTAAGAGGCATCCCCAGCTATAAATAGGACCCCTTGGGCTTCATTCCAAGGTTGAGCATTCATTGCAAACTCTATGTGAGGCTCCTATTCTATAGTTGAGTGCTTCCTACAACCTCCTCTCTCTCTCTAAGCTTAATCACTTGCTACATCCATTAGAGTGAGTAGGAAATCTGTAAGAGAGCTAGTCCTATATGTATATCTTGTGAGACTCTCACTTCCACCACATCCTATCTCTTCTTTCAATCATGAAGATGAAAGTTCTCTCTCTTGTCCAAGAGAGGTGAAGAAGAACAAGGGAAGGCGTCCCTTGGTGAAGATCAAGGCTAAAGACTTGGAGCTAGAGTGGGTAAGCCCTTGGAGAAGACAGAAGACTCAAGCTCAAGTGGGTAAGACCTTGGTGGAAGCTTCTCCGAGTGAAGGTGAAGTCAAAGGCGGAAGATCCAAGAAGAGTAGGTAATTCCTGCAAGGCCGAAGACTTGTGCAAGAGTGGGTAAGTCCTTGGAGAAGGCCGAAGACTCTTGCAAAGTGGGTAAGTCCTTGGTAAGGTTGAAGACTCTTTGTATTAGATAGGTAAGTCCTTTGTTGGTCATGTATTGTATGTCTTATTAATGAATATAAGAGTGCAATTGTTTGAAGTCCTAGAGGTTGACCACTCTAGGCAAGTGGAATGACACACTTCTAGTTTGAAGTGTGGAACCACTCTAAATAGCTTGTCTAATTGGTGCATGTTCAATCTCTCTTATCCTTGCTATGCATGATTTAGTTGCACTCAAATTACCTATTTAGCAACCTTATCTTGTCATATATTTTGAAGGTTTAATGAATTTTGTGTAAGTGCTTTCAGCTCTATTCACCCCCCCTCTAGAGCATCTAATCACCCATCTAGGATCCAACATCTTTCTGTGGAGGCCCCTAACCTTTGGACTCCCCCAAAACCTCTTTGGAAATTTTTGTTATGCAGGAGCTCATGTTATACCACATAGTGTTAACATCAGACTCCAACTTCCAAGTTCCCTCCTTGCTGAGTTTATCATGAAAAGCCAATTTTTTTCTCCTTTAAGATTCCACCACTTGACCCTGCTATCTTGGTTTCCATTATGTTTGCCTTTATTGATCTTCATGTTAATATCCAAAACCACCAACCTATGCTGGGTGGTGAGTTCTTCGCCAGGAATCACTTTACAATCCTTGCATATATTACGACCCACCCGCCTTGTAATGAGATAATCAATTTGGCTACAATTGTGCCCACTCTTGAAAGTAATCTTATGAGATTCTCTTTTCTTGAAATGGGTGTTTGCCAAAATCATCTCATATGCATATGCAAAATCTAAAATCCTCTCTCCTCCATTTCTGCTGTCATATCCAAAACCACCATGAACTCTCTTGTATCCATCATTGCTACTCCCCACATGGCCATTTAAATCACTCCCAATAATAATCTTCTCCTCTGTCGGTATTCCCTGCATCAATTCATCCATGTCATCCCAAAAATCCTTCTTAACTTCCTCGCTAAGGCCAACTTGAGGGGTGTTAACATATATTCCTGCTTTATGTATTCTGTTATTTATTTTGTTATTTCCATATTATATGTGGACCTCTCTGTAAATGTTTTAGTTTTATATATATGAGGGTGCACACATTGTGCAACTCTACGTTTCCCAAAATTACTGACTTTGTCGCATGGTAACAGAGCAGTAAGATCCAGCCGCCGCCCTCCCTCCCTTCCCCCCCTCTCTCTTCTTCCCCCCCTGCCGCCAGCTCTTCGCTTCCCGGCGCTCGCCCGCCGTCCCTCCTCCCCAAGCTGCGCCGCGACAGCAGGCTGTCGGGGCCGGCCGCCCACCCAGCCGCAGGGGCTGGTGTGCCTCCGCGGTTGAACGCCGCCGGATCGTTGGCTCCGTGAAGCTCCGCAACCGTCCGGTGGCTTGAGTTTGTCGTGACGTAGACCGATCCTTTGGTTTTTTGCCTGCCTGCCCGTGTAGGCCGTAGTGCCACCGGGTTCTCTACTGCGCTTCGGCGTAGGTTGTATGTGAGAGGTTCCACCTTGGTTGATCTGTGCCTATTTTTTGCCTGCTTGACGGTGTAGTCCGTCTTCTGCCTGCTCGTGCCTACCTTTGCCTGTCCGTCTACGCTCCGAACCCACTGCCTGCTTGTGTTTGTTGCTCTCATGGCATCCTCGGGAGATGACTTTCGCCGTCAAGTTACGACTGTGAAACTTGACGGGCGAAATTACCAGCATTGTGTATGCTCCATGGTGATTTATGCAAAATCCCAGGGAAAATACTCACACCTGATCTGTGCCGGCCCGACACAACCTGTAGCGGACGCCGATTCTAAAGATGTGAAGGCGTATGATGACTGGGTCCGGGATGAATCGACGGTGATGACATGGATTCTCAATAGCAGCATTGAGAAGATCAGTGTCACCCTGCTTCACCTGCCTACAGCGAAATAGATGTGGGATCAGCTCGCCGACACATACTCGCATAGCCAGAACCCCAAGAAGGTCTTTGACATCACCAAGCAGCTGGGACGTCTCCACTTCACGGGGTCCGATATTGCGGACTACTTCTGTACCTTTACTGGACTGTGGGGGGAGCTGGAGTCCTACCACCCATTGTCTACTGATTTGGCCACTATGCAGCGTCAGAGAGCAGAGCTGCAGTTGGTTCAGTTTTTATGTGGACTGTCAGAGTCCTATGCTGGTGTCGTTGACCAGATTCTAGCGAGCGATCCGCTCCCTACTCTGCAGAGTGCCTACCAGCGTCTTCAGCGTCTGCCTTCGTCGACTCCGACACTATCTTCGGAGACTGGAGACTCCACTGCCCTTGCAACTTGGTCGGGCCGTGGTCGCGGTCGTGGCCGTGGCCGTTCTGCTGACAGCCGTCCTCCACTGGGTGCAGGACGAGGACGTGCCTCTTCTGGTCGGGGAGCCCCTTCTGCTGCTCCACCCGCTGCTGCGCGTCCTCAGTAGGGACAACACATCTGTACTTTCTGTGGTCGGTCCAACCATATCGAAGAAAAATATTGGGAGAAATATGGTAAACCGACATGGGCCAACGCAGCTGCTGACTCTTCTACTACCGCACCGGGGGGAGCCACTCAGCCTACTGAGTCTGACTCTTCGGGTGCGACTGCGGATTACATCCGTGCTGAGGTGGAGCGCTTGCTACTTGAGCGGGCTGGCTCGTCGTCTACTACAACTGGTGGAGCTCATGCTGCCACTTATTCTGGTTATGACACTGCCTTCCGAAGTACCTCTTCTTCTACTCCTGGTAATACTAAATGGGTCATAGACTCCGGTACTTCTTCGCATATTTCTAGAAATCGATCTTTATTTAAAAAGTTATCTAAATCTTCTCATCCTTCATCTGTTATGCTTGCTGATGGTTCTAAGTCTGCGGTGTCAGGAGTAGGGGATATTATTTCTGAGTTTTTGCTGAAATCTGCCTTATATGTACCTCGATTTCCTCTGAATCTATTATCGGTCAGCAAGATATTGAGAAGTCTACAATGTAGCCTGACATTTATTCCTGGTTCATGTGTTTTTTAGGACCTTCGCACGAGGATGAAGATTGGTGGGGGTATGAAGGTGCTGATGTACTATACTACCTTGATCATTTGCCGAAAGCAGAGAAAGCGGCAGTGGCCTCTGCACTATCTACATCTGTTTCTGCATTACAGTGGCACTACCGACTGAGACATCCATCATCTGAAAAGCTTCATCATTTAGTTTCTGATATTGGCACTTGTAGTTTTCAGTGCGAGTCATGTCAGCTAGGAAAGCAGACTAGAGCTGTTTATCCTAGACACAGTCATATTAGTAGTAAAAACATTTTTGATTTAGTGCATTCTGATGTATGGGGCCCTTGTCATATGCCGAGTTTATCTGGTCACAAGTACTTTATTCTGTTTATTGATGATTTTTCTAGGACTACTTGGTTGTTTATGATGAAAAGTAGGTCGAAGTTATGTCTACTATCAAATTCTTTTTTGCTGAGGTGAAAACACAATATGGTGTGCCTGTAAATTTTTTTCATACTGACAATGCGCTTGAGTTTGTTAAAAAAGATGTGGATGTTTTTTGCAAATCTGTTGGTACGTTACATCAGACTTCATGTGCTTATACACCTCAACAAAATGGTGTGGCTGAGCGTAAAAATAAACATGTGTTAGAAGTTGCCAGGACTATTATGATGCATATTCATGTTCCTCGCTCGTTTTGGCCTGAGGCTATCTTGACTGCTTGTTTTCTGATAAATAGAATGCCACTCTATGTGATTGGAAACAAAATACCTATTCAAGTTCTTCAACCAAATATTTAGTTATTTACTGTGCCTCCTCGGATTTTGGATGTACTTGCTTTGTAAGGTTGCTTGGACCAGCTTCTGATAAGCTTTCTCCTCGTGCTGAGAAGTGCATTTTTCTGGGGTATTCTCGCACCCAAAAGGGATACAGATGTTACAGTCCCACTGCGAAAAAATGATTTACTAGCAGTGATGTTGTGTTTTTTGAGGATACACCTTACTATTCTACTCGAGGAGAAAGTTTACAGCCTGACCTTATTGCCTCTCCTCTGCCAGTTACTACTGATTGTGTGCCTGATATTACTGATACATTGACTACTGGGCATACTACTATTATTGTTTATCAACGCAGGAATAGAGCACCTCCTACACAAGAACCCCCCAGGAAAACCAATCTTCACCTCCAGAAGGTTCTGCTACACCTGAGGTAACTTCTGACCTTGACATACCCATCGCTCTTAGAAAGGGTACTCGTTCCTGCACATCTCATAGTATTGCTCAGTTTGTTTCCACTGATCATCTGAATGTCCATTCTAGCAATTTTGTATATGCCTTATATGCTGTGACTGTTCCAAAGAATGTTCAAGATGCCTTAAAGAGTACTGCTTGGACGTCTGCTATGAAAGAGGAAATGTTGGCTCTAGCTGAAAGAGATACTTGGGAGTTGGTGGATCCACTCCTCAGTGTAAGCCTGTAGGCTGCAGATGGGTATATGATGTGAAATACCAACCTGATGGCACTGTTGAAAGGCTGAAGGCACTGTTAGTTGCTAAAGGCTACACACAAACCTATGGTCTTGACTACTTCGAGACCTTCTCTCCTGTTGCTCGTCTTAACTCTGTCATAATTCTTCTTTTTGTTGCTGTTAATCTTGACTGGCTACTGCTGCAGCTAGATGTGAAAAATGCCTTCTTGTATGGTGATTTACAAGAAGAGGTCTATATGGAGCAACCTCCTGGGTTTGTTACTCAGGGGGAGTCTCACAAAGTTTGCAGGTTAAAAAAGTCTATTTATGGACTCAAGCAGAGTCCCCGTGCTTGGTTTGACAAATTGAGCAAAATTATGATTGAATTTGGGTTTCTGAGATCTCAGGTGGATCATTATGTTTTCACCAAGAAGACTTCAACTGGTATTATTATTCTGATTGTCTATGTTGATGACATTATTATATCTGGCAGTGATTCTCTTGGTATTCAGGCTACTAAAGCTCATCTAGGCAAGCACTTTGCTACCAAAGATTTGGGCAAGCTTCGGTATTTTCTGGGCATAGAGGTCTCTAGAAACTCTAATGCTCTTGTGTTGTCTCAGAGAAAATATGTCTTAGATATACTGCAGGAGACTGGTATGCTGGGAGCGAGTGTTGGGTTTTTGTGGAGAAAACATGCGCGGCGGAAGCGATAAATCCACGCAACCCGTAACAGGATCTCGTCGATAACAGCGTATTCGGAAATAGGTTTGCGGGATATACCTTATCGCGGAGCAAGTCCGGCGATGTCCCGCTGCACGACGGTGCAACACTGCTTGTCAAACACGGACGGATCTTCTCTCCCGTTCGCTGTCGCAGGTTGATCCGGCAATGCTCCTCTGCGGCAGTGATGTACGTTGCTCGTAGCACGTACAGGTGGTCGTTGACGTCCTCCGAACGCAGGCGTCAAGGCGTCTGCGTCTCTACTTCGTCCACGCGGATGGACGGAACTCCACGTCGCGCTTCTCAAGCCGGCGGGAAGGAGCGTGTCTCTGCGGCGGCGTGCTAGCGCCGCGTTGCTCTCCTTTCTCTCCTAAGGACGACGACGGCTAGGTTTTGTACGTGAGAATAACCTAAAAGCGTCTCTCTATATCTTATATAGATATCGGTCGTCTATCCTCCTTTAAATAGGATAATAAGAGAAGTAGGGTTTCCTAAACCCATCGGTAAACAGAAACGTTGCGTTAATTAAAACGCTCGTGGATTAATTAGAATATTTCGGAATTCATTAATTAACCAAATAATCGCATTAATTGATTAATTAATATCCGACTCCATGCAATCGCTTGGGATGGCTCTACGGGCATACATATACCAACAGACTCCCACTTGCACTTAGAGCCAGTCACTCCAATATTATTCTAATCGATTACATAAACATTTTAGTAATCAATGTGATTCGAAGCAATTTCAATCAAATCCACAATTATACTCCTATTCCAACACATCCTGTGCGTGTGACCCGGTAGGCTCCAAATTACGTTGGCAGTGATATCCATAATCATATTATGATTTCACAAGCAATGATTGGTATCTAGCAAGACTTCATTGCTACCCAAGTAATTGGAGAAGTTGGAGAACAACTTAACCTATCATACATGACTGGTGTTACAGTGATTGTACAGTTCCTTTGTCGCTGATATCCGGATTGAACTCAAGTCATGGAATTGTTATCCTCTTCAATGTTCAATCCATGTTCCTTGAACTAGAGCAGACTGTCTGAGATATATGTAAGCTCAATATCACATATTGACTCACATCAGCATGGCCATGCATTTCTCAGTCTCGCTTATCAAGTGGCCGGAATATCAAACTCCCGTAGGAAGGACAAATTCCATCTACATCACTCACAATCATCCCCATGTGTCACAGTGCACCCAAGCACCATCTTTATAGCAATCCTTATTCAGGACCACGATGGATGATGTCAAAGTGCACCAAACGTCATGTGATAAGTGTAGTGACTTCAGGTCTAAGAACCACAATCACCACCATCATTATGGGATGTGACTCTAACTACCAATCATGGTATCCATGTGTCACTCTCAAGGTGGGTCTATCCGATACACTGTTCCCTAACAAGTATCTATGTATTTGGTTTGATATCTCCATATCATGGATAATGAGATTCTTCCATCAACCAACATACATTCTAATCTTATGTGTTATTGATGTCTATGGATATTTCCACAATAACAACCGATTAGGGACAAAACAAGAATACATACTCTTAGCATACATATGATCTCACTGTTCAGGTCATCAACCCGAAGACATATGTCATTGAGTATATTATTCTATAGGCATCTATAAGTTTTATGGTCATCTCACAATATAAAACACAAACATATAGATTGGAAACTTGCCTTTATTGATATGATCAATGTAGTATTACAAATCATTTACATAGTATCCCATTACAATCATCGAATGATAGTCTCTATGGGCATACATACCAACAGATTCCCACTTGCACTTATACCCAATCACCCATGAATCTCAATCCAAGTGATCGAACATGCCCGTCATGTTTCTGCTGTGAAAGTGCTTTTGTGAGCGGGTCAGCCACATTGCTTTCTGTAGGTACTCTGCAAATCTTCACATCTCCTCGTTGTACGATCTCTCGTATGAGATGGAACCGCCGTAGAATATGTTTGGAACGTTGGTGCGATCTTGGTTCTTTAGCTTGTGCAATTGCTCCATTGTTGTCGCAAAACAACTCAATTGCATCACCAGCGCTTGGAACCACTCCAAGTTCAGAAATGAACTTCTTGATCCACACAGCTTCCTTTGCAGCATTAGATGCGGCAATATATTCGGCCTCTGTTGTAGAATCCGCAACCGTCTCTTGCTTGGAACTCTTCCAGCTCACAGCTCCGTTGTTCAGGCAAAACACAAATCCAGATTGCGATCTGTAGTCATCTTTGTCAGTTTGGAAGCTAGCATCGGTGTAACCCTTTACTACGAGCTCTTCCTCACCACCGTATACCAAGAATTGATCCTTAGTCCTTCTCAAGTACTTTAGGATGTTCTTTACGGCTGTCCAGTGACATTCACCTGGATCTGACTGATACCGGCTCGTCATGCTCAAAGCATACGATACATCAGGACGAGTACATAACATCGCGTACATGATAGATCCAATTGCTGATGCATATGGAATCTTACTCATGCGTGCCCGTTCATCACATGAACTAGGACATTGGGATTTAGAGATTGTAACCCCATGGGACATGGGCAAGTTACCTCTCTTAGAACCCTCCATGCTAAACCTCTTTAGCACCTTGTCAATGTATGTGCTCTGGCTTAGGCCTAGAAGCCTTCTAGATCTATCTCTATAGATCTTGATCCCTAGTATATAGGATGCTTCACCTAAATCCTTCATAGAGAAAGTCTTCCCTAGCCAACCTTTTACTGTCTGAAGAGTAGGGATGTCATTTCCCATCAATAGTATGTCATCCACATACAATATGAGAAATACGACTGTGCTCCCACTAACCTTTTTGTAAACACAAGGTTCATCTTCATTTTGACTAAAGCCAAACTTTTTGACTACTTCATCAAAACGTAGATTCCAGCTCCGAGATGCTTGCTTCAATCCATAGATTGACCTTTGTAGCTTACAGACTTTATTGGCTTCCTTTGGATCGATAAAACCCTCTGTGTCATGTACACATCCTCGAGTAAATTCCCATTAAGGAATGCTGTTTTAACATCCATCTGCCAAATCTCATAGTCATGATAAGCTGCAATGGCAAGCATGATCCTGATGGATTTAACCATGACAACTGGTGAGAAGGTCTCGTCATAATCAACACCTTGAATTTGACGGAATCCTTTCGCAACCAATCTACCTTTATAGGTTTGAACATTTCCATCCATGTCAGTCTTCTTCTTGAAGACCCACTTGCACCCTATGGGTCTTACCCCTTCGGGTGGATCCACCAAGGTCCATACCTTGTTGGTGTACATGGATTCCATCTCAGATCTCATGGCTTTGAGCCATTTCTCAGATTCTGGTCCCTTAGTAGCTTCTAGATAGGAAGTTGGCTCATCTGCTATGCCCAATTCGTCACTGTCTTGAGTCACGAGAAATCCAAATCTCTCAGGCTCAAGTCGTGTCCTACTAGATCTACGAGGTTCCTGTGTTACATTTGGAACTTGAAATTCCACAACAACTTGTGAGTCCTCATGTTCCTTATGTACCTCCTCAGGTTCTCTGCTTTCTTGTTGGTCTCGAACTTCTTCGAACTCTACATTCCTCCCACTAATTCCTTTGGAAATAAATTCCTTTTCAAGAAATACAACAGTCCTAGCAACAAACACTTTGTTGTCAGTTGGTGTGTAGAAGTAGTATCCCCGAGTTTCCTTGGGGTATCCAACAAAATAGCATTTTTCCGATTTGGGTCCAAGCTTTTCAGGAAATTGTTTCCTAACATAAGCTTCACATCCCCAAATCTTTAACATAGACAAATTGGGACGATTCCCATTCCATATCTCATATGGTGTCTTTTGAACCGATTTGGAAGGTACACGGTTAAGTGTAAACGCTGCAGTTTCAAGAGCATATCCCCAGAACGATATTGGAAGTTCGGCTGAACTCATCATTGATCGTACCATGTCTAATAATGTACGATTCCTTCTTTCTGACACACCATTATGTTGTGGTGTACCAGGTGGAGTCCATTGTGATACAATACCACGGTCTCTCAGAAGGTCCTCAAACTCTTGGCTTAAGTATTCGCCACCTCGATCTGAACGGAGTGCTTTAATACTCTTACCAAGTTGCTTCTCTACTTCATTCATGAAAGTCTTGAACATTTCAAGAGTTTCTGACTTGTGTTTCATAAGATATACATAGCCATACCTACTGAGGTCATCAGTGAAGGTAATGAAGTATTGATAGCCTCCTCTAGCATTTGATCTAAAAGGTCCACATACATCAGTATGTATGAGCCCTAGCAGATCACTGGCTCTCTCACTGTGTCCAGTGAAAGGAGTTTTGGTCATCTTCCCTAATAAACATGCCTCACATGTCTCTAATGATTCAAAATCAAAAGAGTCTAGATAACCATCCTTATGGAGTCTAGATATGCGCTTCTCGTTTATATGCCCAAGACGACAATGCCATAAGAATGTTTTGTTTGAGTTGTCAAGTTTTAACCTTTTAGTATTTACGTTATATATGCTAGTCTCAAGTTCTAACAAGTAGATACCATAAGACATAGGGGCATTGCCATAAAAGATCTCATCTTTAGATATAGAAATAATTCCATTCTTAATGTGAAATTCAAATCCACTCTTGTCCATACAAGATACAGAAATAATATTTCTATTAATGGCAGGTACATAATAGCAATTCTCTAATTCTATTACAAGGCCCGTAGGCAAAGATAAACTAATAACTCCAACTGCGGTGGCAGCAACTCTTGCTCCATTAGCAACCCGCAGCTCGACTTGGCCCTTTTGTAAAGGCTTACTTCTTATCAGATCCTGCATATTAGAACATATGTGAGATCCACATCCGGTATCCAGTACCCATGATGAAGAAGTATTTAAGTTTATCTCAATAACGTATATACCTGAAGTGGAGATCTCTATCCCCTGCTTCTTCTTCCTTAGTTCCTCCAGGTAGAGAGGACAGTTTCTTTTCCAATGTCCAGGCTGGTGACAATGGTGACAACTGCCTTCTTTGGAGATCCCACCTTTAGCTTTGAGCGCGGATGACTTTGGCTTCTGCCCGGCTTTAGAACTTTTCTTAGCCTTGCCTTTGCCTTTTGACTTTCCCTTTGTCTTGCTGATCATCATCACAGACTTGGGCTTGTCTTTCTTCATCTGTGCTTCGGCTGTCCTCAACATGCCCAACAATTCTGACAACGGCTTGTCAAAATTGTTCATGTTGTAGTTCATGACAAAATGATTATATGATTCAGGCAACGATTGTAGAATCACATCAGTGGCCAACTCTTGACCTAGGGGAAATCCTAGCTTGGATAGGCTTTCCACGTACCCAATCAAGGTGAGTATATGGGTGCCAACTGAGTCTCCCTCTTTCATCTTGCTTTTGAACAACGCCTTTGAGACATCATATCTCTCCTGTCTTGCTTGATGTTGATACATGTTCTTGAGATGTGTTACCATCTCCATGACATTCATGTTCTCATGTTGCTCTTGCAACTCATAGTTCATTGAGCACAACATTAGGCACTTGACATCCACGGCATCATCAAGGTGCTTCTTGTAAGCATCCTTTTCAGCCTTGGGCGCATTTACGGCGGGCTCCTCTGGCTCTGGTGTTTCAAGGACATAGAGCTTTCGCTCATGTGTGAGAACAATTCTCAATGTCCTAAACCAGTTTTGAAAGTTGGTTCCGGTAAGTTTGTCCTTCTCAAGGACCGATCGCAACGAGAACGTGTGAGTGTTGTTTGCCATTTGATTGCTACAAAAGAAAAAAATTTGCATTTAGTCCAAAACATTTTGACTTGTAAAGATTTGATAAACGAGATTAATTAGGCCTTTAATTAATTACGCTCCCACTATTTTATTCAAATTGATAGCCCTCACTATCAACTCGGAAGATTGCAACGCACAACCTTCTAGTGAGCCAAGACCCAAAATAATTGGATCAATGCCCAGCCAACGCTGGCGTCAAAGACCAAATACTAAGGTAGGCAACTTTTGCCAATTGCATCATATGCAACTCTTGGATAGATGATCATACACAACTCCTTGCCATGATGCATCTGTGTGCCTCTAGGTACTTGATCCTATCAAGGTTCCCTAGTTAAGTCCAACCCATAAGCCAACACGATGAGTGTGCACCCTGCGGAGGCAGACCCACACACCCACCATCACACTTCCACGAGATAGACAGTGTACCACGCGGAGGCGTGCCCACACATAGTCGATCAAGCTTTTCATGTGTGTTGCTTTATGGAAGGCAACTAAAACTTAATATTATTAATTGAGGGATTTTATTAATACATATATATATATATCCAAACACCACATACTTATAGTACGTATCATATACTACTATATCCCCAACCACAAACGATAGACATGCAATCACAAATACATCAGTTATGGCCATACTATTGTAATCCTTTGGAGCAACAAAGGATTACGGTCCACCTATGGTCTTATGCATCTCATGCAACACCTGTGAAAACAACCTGTAAGCCTATAATGATCAACATTACAATGAACAACTTCATGGATGCTTCGTGAGGTTGGAATGTCAAGTTGCTTCTTGGAATGGGATCTTCTTGTTGCTTCTCCATGGACGCTCCTTGGAGTGGGATCTTCAGGTTGCTTCTTGGAATGGGATCTTCTTGTTGCTTCTCCATGGACGCTCCTTGGAGTGGGATCTTCAGGTTGCTTCTTGGAATTAGATCTTCATGGTGCTTCTCCATGGACACTCCTTGGAGTTGGATCTTCAAGTGGCCTCCTTACATCAAGATTACAAAGACTAAAACTAATCCTATCTTTATTACATCATATGATTACAAAATTAAAGAGAAAGAATTAATTACACTTTGAAATAAGAGATGAGGCTCGGCATGCAAGCCGAATACATTATACAAAGGATCCATATGCAACGATTATACATCCATAACATTCACAAACAACCATATCCACAAGATCAACATCCACATCCATTCACAACATTCACAAAAGGGGATACTAGGCCATAACCGTGCATGCACTCACCACATAAAACAGATTTTAAAGGCGACGTGTATGCTATCATAGGTATATCTACATATACGTATATACATATTAAAATTGCAGTACTTTTAATGCGGGACATTCCCCATTAAATGAATTTTGACTCCCACGCAGACAATGCGGGGTACACAGGGGCAGCGCCCCTGTGCGGGGATCCCACTGCCCGGTCAGCGGGCGGGGGTCGAGGGGAGGCCGCCCCTCGCGGGGTCTCAGGGGCAGAGCCCCTGAAAGGTCTACGGAATTTTACTTCCGTGCACTTAGGAAAATCACTATTTTCCACAGTCGACCCCGTCCAAAACGTCAAAAACAATAGCCTGCGGCGTATGTGGAATTAGGTTTAGATTTGCACATTAACAGGTTTAATTCGCATCGTATGCAACATAAAACAGTATACAGCGATTCGATCATATCGAAACGAATCCAAATACGCCGTAGATCGACGCTGCTCTGATACCACTGTTGGGTTTTTGTGGAGAAAACATGCGCGGCGGAAGCGATAAATCCACGCAACCCGTAATAGGATCTCGTCGATAACAGCGTATTCGGAAATAGGTTTGCGGGATATACCTTATCGCGAAGCAAGTCCGGCGATGTCCCGCTGCACGACGGTGCAACACTGCTTGTCAAACACGGACGAATCTTCTCTCCCGTTCGCTGTCGCAGGTTGATCCGGCAATGCTCCTCTGCGGCAGTGATGTACGTTGCTCGTAGCACGTACAGGTGGTCGTTGACGTCCTCCGAACGCAGGCGTCAAGGCGTCTGCGTCTCTACTTCGTCCACGCGGATGGACGGAACTCCACGTCGCGCTTCTCAAGCCGGCGGGAAGGAGCGTGTCTCTGCGGCGGCGTGCTAGCGCCGCGTTGCTCTCCTTTCTCTCCTAAGGACGACGACGGCTAGGTTTTGTACGTGAGAATAACCTAAAAGCGTCTCTCTATATCTTATATAGATATCGGTCGTCTATCCTCCTTTAAATAGGATAATAAGAGAAGTAGGGTTTCCTAAACCCATCGGTAAACAGAAACGTTGCGTTAATTAAAACGCTCGTGGATTAATTAGAATATTTCGGAATTCATTAATTAACCAAATAATCGCATTAATTGATTAATTAATATCCGACTCCATGCAATCGCTTGGGATGGCTCTACGGGCATACATATACCAACAGCGAGACCTGCTGATACTCTAGATCCCAATGTGAATTGGGATGATGATTCTTCTCCATTTTTTACTGATAATAAAAGGTACAGGAGGATGATTGGTAAGCTCATTTACTTGACTGTTACGAGAGCTGATATTTCTACTGCAGTGGGCCTTCTTATTAGGTACCTTGATATACCCAGACAGTGTCACTGGGATGCGCTATGTCATATTCTGAGATATTTGAAGAAGTCTAATGGCAAGGGACTTCACTACAGAAAGAATGGACACTGTTCTCTTGAAGGGTACTCTGATTCTGATTATGCAGGAAGCAAAGCTGACAGAAAATCTACTTCTGGGTATTGTACTTATGTTGGAGGCAATCTTGTTACTTGGAGGAGTAAAAAACAAAATGTTGTGGCCAGGTCTAGTGCTGAAGCTGAATACAGGGCCATGGCCCATACTGCATGTGAATTATTGTGGGTGCACTCTCTGTTAAAAGAGTTTGGGATTGACTCTTCTTCTGCTATACCCATGCATTGTGACAATAAAGCTGCTATCTTCATTGCTAATAATCCTGTCTATCATGAGCGCACCAAACACATTGAAGTCGACTGCCATTTTATTCGGGAATCCATTCTTACTGGAAAGATCTGCACTCCTTTCACGCGTTCTGAAGACCAAGTTGCTGATATCTTCACCAAGCTGCTGGCGAAGAAGCAATTCTGCACACTGATGGACAAGTTGGGCATGATTGATATCTATGCTCCAACTTGAGGGGGAGTGTTAACATATATTCCTATTTTATGTATTCTGTTATTTATTTTGTTATTTCCATATTATATGTGGACCTCTCTGTAAATGTTTCAGTTATATATATATGAGGGTGCACACATTGTGCAACTCTACGCTTCCCAAAATTACTGACTCTGTCATAGGGGGCAGAAGCGCTAATAGTGTCAAAAATATTTCCCCCAAGAACAACCTTGATAGCTATGATTCTATTGTCCATCCATATGATCTTTACAACATCATCCTTCAACATCTTATCAACAATAATACCTACACCATTTCTATGTTTATCATACATGTATACTAGATTTTGTAACATGTGTCTCCAATCTCTCTACAACGTTCCTCCGTCCACTTGGTTTCCTGCAAGCAAGTTATATTGACTTTTCTTCTCATCATGGTATCCACTATCTCCAAAGATTTCCCTGTTAGAGAGCCAATATTCCAAGATCTAACTCTAATCCTTTTTTGTTGAACCTGCTTCTTTACTTGCCTTCTTTGGAAATGTTGCCCTTGTAAATTTTTCACTACATCAGGGTAATGATGTTGCAGGACTAGCTTCTTTACCCACACCCGTCCAAGATGTAGAAACCCTTGCACATTTTTCACTACATTCGGGCGATGATGCAGCGGGACTAGCTTCTTTACCCACACCCATCCAAGATGTGGAAACCCTTGCCTGTCCTTCAACACAACTGGGGGTCGTTGTGCTTGCATATTTATCACTGCACCTGGGTGCCGATGCAGCGCGTCGCTAGGTAGGGACACTCCAACGAATTTTTTGAAGGATCCATGTCATAGAAAGAGTGACAAAGTTTTTATGGCTGGCTATCAACCTACCACCAACCCTCCTCCTTTACCCCGGATTGGGACCAGCTATATTTGCACAAAAGGTACGAAAACATAGGCGGAGTTATATTGCTTTTGTTGTTGTAAGTAAAATATACATATAACCCGTTTTTCCCACTAGTTTGCTATTTTTCCTATATCAAGAAATCTAAAATGGAATTCCAATATCCATCTAGTATATAAAAAATGCTGAAAGACGTGCATTTTCTCCAACTTTTGCTAAGGGCGAACACACCAGCTACGTTCAGTTGAAGAGCTCGGCCAATCAGTTAGACGTACTCATTTTCTATTGTTACTGAGAAAATTTTAGTGTCACAGATTTGAATCACCACCTTTTGTGTGCACTGAGATTAAGACACAATTACGACATTACGTGGCTTTTGGCCACACCCCTTGAGGTCATAGAGATTAGTATCCGACCCTTAGAACTGCTTATGAGCTTGTCTAAATTGACGTGCCAACTACTAAAGGAGCTCCTATGTCACCACATCTTATTCCCTTTTCTTCTATAATTTGTGTATCTGAGAGGAAATGGTGTATCAAGCCTTTGGGGTGCGCTTTACTATCTCTATTATCTATACTCTTACCATCATCATGACATTTCTGTGTTATTTGTCACCTATATTGGGGATTTTGTCGCATCCAGTATAGCAGGTGTGTTAGTGGCAATGGGTGATTTCTCATATGCTTGTTCATTTCTAATGTGGTTTTCACTGCTCAATTGTTTGCATAAGGCTTCTCGGAATCCTTGTTGGCCCACAAAATTTCTCTGTTTCGACAGTCCCAGTCATCACAAACTGATGTATCTGCTTCTTAAATGCTATGTTGATAGCTTCCTGGATCCAATCTACTTTTGCTTATTAAACTTTGGTTATTGCTCATCCCGATGGTAAGCCCATATGTAATCCTTTGCTCCATATCA
Source organism: Alisma plantago-aquatica (assembly GCA_963693085.1). Taxonomy (NCBI): domain Eukaryota; kingdom Viridiplantae; phylum Streptophyta; class Magnoliopsida; order Alismatales; family Alismataceae; genus Alisma; species Alisma plantago-aquatica. Next base: position 1,997,896,941 of record OY856409.1, read on the forward strand.
CTTGTTAGATGATGTAGAATATCGTGTAAGGAATGGTGTTGAGTGTTTTGTGCATTTGCTTATGCATTTTTTAATGGACATGCAAATTTCATCACGGCTCTCCATTTGCTTTATGGGCATTCTGGACTTATTACAATTGAGTCTGATCATTTTGTGCAATACATTAGTGATATTGCAAAAAACCCACACTTTGTTTGCATGTTTAGAAATTTATTAGCTGATATCTTTAGACACTGCTTGAGCGATGGTTAAGAAGTTTCAATCTTGTTGTGAAAATCAGCGCTCCGTTGATTTCTGAATTCCTGCTTGAATTGGGGAGTGTTAGAATACTAGTTTTCTTTGTAGTTTCTAGGGATCTCAAATATACTATTTACTCTTCTAGTTTTTGATTCATACTTCGTTATTTATTTGTTGCTCTGCATATATAGGTTTACTGTTTATGCTGATTAATAACTGAGAAAGCAATACCCTATTTGATCTCCTTTATTTTCATGGCACAAATTTGTTCCTCTCTTAATCTCATGTTTTAAAAAACGTAAAGTGGTAAACCTTGGAACATCATTGAGAATGGAGAAAACCCTTAACTCACTCACGGTGAGGGTGTTAGTATTCATATATAGAAGAAATTTACAGACTTTATACATAGGTCCCTAACCTTTTTTTACAATACAACTAGGTCCCTACACATACATATTAACACACCCCCTCAAGCTGGAGCATATATATCATATGCGCCCAACTTGTTACATAAGAATTGAACCCGACAACCATTTAAAGACTATGTAAATTATTAGTATATGTCCTTTATTGCTTTATGTTTATTAGTGTGTTCTGTATTATGGGCTTTAGACTTGACTTGTCTCTAGTCATTTGTTTTATCCCATGTTGCCTATCTCTGACAATAGGCCTACTCTCTTGTCCTATAAAAGATAGCCCTCTGTATCTTGTTTAATCATTGAATAGTAAACACCCTCTTTATTTTCTACGGTATTAGAGCATGATCCACCCTAGCTGCCGTGTACCCTTCTAGCCCTAGCCGCCACCTACCCTCTCCACCCTAGCCGCTGTCCATCTCCCCTCTCCTTGCTGCCACCGCCGCCCATCTTCTCCCCTGCTCCTGCCACCCCCTCCTCTTCTCCTTCTGCCCTACTCGCCGTCGCTGCCACCTCTCTTTCCACCTGTCGCCGCTAACCCCCCCTTCTCCCACTTGGGCCATCCCTCTGCTGCAAAGATGAATCATTCATTTCCTGCTATTTCTGATTCTGCCTTTCAATGTGAAACTTGTACTTTGGGCAAACAAACTCGTGCGTCTTTTTCTAAGAAAAACTGTATTGGGTCCAAAGCTCCTTTTGATATTATACATGCTGATGTGTGGGGTCCATGTTCTGTGCCAAGTACTTCTGGTTTCCGCTATTATTGATGATTTCTCTAGAACCACCTTGCTATTTTTGTTAAAAGATCGACCCACCATTCTTGATACTATCATGACATTCTTTGTTGAGATTCATACCCAATTTGTTAAAACCTTCAAAATTCTCCGCATGGATAATGCTTTAGAGTTTGTGCAAATGTCTGTAAGTCAATTTTGTCGCAAATTGTGTACTATTCATCAAACCTCATGCTCCTATACTCCACAACAAAATGGGGTTGCCGACCGCAAAAATCGACATCTCTCAGAAGCCTGCACTCTCCTTTTTCATTATCATGTACCCCAAACCTTTTGGCCTGAAGCTATTTCCAATGCCTGCTATCTGAATAATCGCATGCCCTCGTCTGTTCTTGGAAATCAAATTCCTTATCAAATTCTGTTTCCAGATGCATCTCTTTTTCCTTTGCCTCCTCGAATTTTTGACAGTACTTGCTTTGTCAAAACCCTTCGTCCTAGTTTGACTAAATTAGACCCTCACTCATCAAATGTGTTCTTGGGATATTCTCGGACCCAGAAAGGATATAAATGCTATGATCATGCTACAAAGAATTGGTTTGTCAGTGCTAATGTGGTATTTTTTGAGGACTCTACATACTATTCTTCAGGAGGTTCAAAGCTATCAGCTGATCTGTTACTTGATACACCACTACTGTGTCGATTAAAGACGACTTACCCTCTCCAAATGTGGCCCCGTCCAAGCCTCTGAAGGTGTACCAACACCCAAGAAATCCAACTCCCTCAATGGCCCCTCCATCTTCAGCTCCTCAATCCTGATTTGCAGACCAACCCTCACCTCAGGTATTTTTTGAGATGTTCCTATTAGCCTGCGAATAGGAACCATGCCTTGTACTCAACTTCCTATTAGCAATGTTTGTTCTACTGCTAATCTGAGAATGAATTTTGTGAATTTTACGGCTGCTTTATCTGCTATATCTGTTCCCAAAAATGCTGCTCAAGCTCTACAACATCCTGCTTGGCGCCAAGCTATGAAGGCTGAAATGCAGACACTTACCTATCGTCATACATGGGACTTAGTTGATGCACCTGCCTCCTGCTCTCCTGTTGGTTGTCGTTGGGTCTTTACTGTCAAGTACCAGCTTGATGGTACTGTTGAACAACTGAAAGCTCGTCTTGTTGCTAAAGGATATACCTAGACTTATGGCATTGACCATTTTGAGACGTTTTCTCCTGTAGCACGTCTAATTATGTTCTTCTTATATCTGTAGCACTAAATTGTGACTAGCCTCAGTTTCAGCTAGATGTTAAAAATGCTTTTTTGTATGGAGATTTACATGAGGAGGTATACATGGAACAACCACCTAGTTTTGTCACTTAGGGGGAGACTTCTAAAGTGTGCTGGCTGCATAAAGCCATCTATGGATTGAAATAGAGTCGTCGTGCCTGGTTTGATAAGCTCAGTAATATCCTTCAACAGTTCAATTTTCGTCGTTCTCATTCTGATCAGTCCTTGTTCATTAAGAAAATTGTTTCTGGCCTGGTCGTCTTAAGTGTGTATGTTGATGATATTATTTTATCTGGGAGTGATCAAGCAGACATTCAGGCAACTAGGGAATATCTGGCGAAACATTTTGTCACTAAAGATCTGGTAAATTGAGATATTTTTTGGGTATTGAAGTTTCCCGGTCTTCCTCAGGTGTGTGTTTATCTCAGAGAAAATATGTTCTAGATCTGTTATCTGACACATGACTTCTTGGAGCAAAGCCCACTTGTACTCCTTTAGATATAAATACGAATGGGGACGATGATACTTCTCCATATCCTGACCACCATCTGATATTGTCAACTGGTGGGTAAACTTATATATCTGCAGTGACACAAGCTGATATTACTTCTGCGGTTGGCTTAGTGAGTCGATATCTCGATAAACCTCGACAATGCCACTGGGATGTTGTGTGTCACATCTTGAAATATCTAAAGAATTCTTCTTCCAAGGGCTTATTGTACAAAAATCACGGGCACTGTAAAATCATAGAGTATTCAGATTCTGACTCTACAGGCAGCCGTTTAGACCGCAAATCTACCTGTGGTTACTGCACCTTTTTAGGTGGTAACCTTGTTACTTGGCACAGTAAAAAACAAACTATTGTTGCCCGATCCAGTGCTGAAGCTGAGTATAGAGCTATGGCTCATACTGCATGTGAACTTTTATGGGTCCGCGGTCTTCTGAAGGAATTTGGTATTTCTGACTCTGCTCCTATCTCTATGCATTGTGACAATAGGGCTGCTTTTTTTATTGCTAGCAATCCAACCTTTCGTGAGCGGACTAAACACATTGAGGTGGATTGTCATTTTGTCAGAGAGACTGTTTTCTCTGGTGCTATCTCAACTCCTTACACTCATACGACTGATCAAGTGGCTGACATCTTCAGCAAATATCTTCTAAGGCCAGATTTCATAGCATGGTTTGGGCATGATTGATATCTGTTAGAGTGTCTATTTACTTAAGTTGTTTTGTCTATTTACTTAAGTCATTAGTCTATTTGTAATATGGGCCCAATTGTGTATTGGCTCATTAGGTTTTGTCTAATGTCTGTATGCTTCCCTCTTATCCTATTTATAGGAAAGAGTGGCTGCCTCCTATCAATCAAGAAGGTTCAACAAGTCTTGCTCCGCCTGGTCCATCTATGTCCTTTCATGAAGGTTTTCACTTCTTGTCAGATCTTGCACATCAAGTATGTCAGATCTCTATCTGGCATCATATACCAAGAAGAAGAATCAAATTTATCTTATAACGTTTCTGAAGTGGTGGCCTCAACACCTTCCTTCTTCTTTAGTTCCTCTAACCAGAGTGGGCAATTTCTTTTCCAATGTTTAGACTGGTGACAATGGTGACAATCACCTCTTTTCTTCACTCCTCCCTTTGCCTTGAGATATGAAGACTTGGGCTTTTGACTAGTTTTAGAACTTCTCTTAGCTTTGCCTTTGCCTTTGGACTTCCCCTTTGTCTTGCTGATCATCATCATAGACTTGGGCTTGTCTTTCTTCATTCGTGCCTAGCTGTTTTCAACATGCTCAACAACTCTGTCAACGGCTTCTAAAAGTCGTTCATGTTGTAGTTCATGACAAACTGACTGTATGACTCTGGCAGGGACTACAGTTTCACGTCAGTGGCCAACTCTTGACCAAGGGGAATCCCAGTCTAGCTAGGTTCTTCACATACCCAATGAGCATGAGTACACATGGACCTACTGGGTCTCCTACCATGTTGCGCTTGAACAACGCCTTGGAGACATTTTTTTTTGGTGAACCCAGCATGCATCATATTTCAACCCAAGAGCAGTGATTACAAACGAGTGATCCAGAGAAGATCACAAAGAAAAGAAAACTGTACAGAACAAAAGGAAAAAGCTATCTATACAGACTATGAGTATCTTTAATGCTCAGATCCCAAATCGAATCTGAACCACCTTCAAAGTTCAGAAAAATCCTATGATTCCTCTCACGCCATATATAAAAGAGCACGAAGACAATAGCAATTCTCGCTTCCCCTTTGAGCAACAAAATGTCAGCTTTAGAATTAGGACAGGAGCCATAAGTTGAGTTAAACTTCCTCCAGATAGCAGCACTAAATCTGCACTTAAGAAACACGTGAACTGCATCTTCAGCCTCCTCTTTACAGAGAGAGCACCTCGACACAAAACAGAACCCCATCTTGTTCAAATAATCAATCGTAGGTAATTTTTCCAAGAAAAATTTCCATAAAAAACAAGAACATCTCCTGGGAACTTTCCCTTTCCAAACCCAATCATGCCAATCGACACAAGGACTTTGTAATCTGACAAGATTCCACGCGTCCTTCAGCTTAAAAGAACAAGAGTTCCCAATCAACAGTGAATCTGCACTACCATTCGGCCTGGGCAGACTTTTAAAGAAATCAGCCATCTTCTCCGAGCCTCTAAACTCTGGAACAGACCAGACCCCATTATGGATGCAGCTACTGAACTTCCTTCTAGCTTCATTTCCCATTCTAATCATCAGCTGCTGGCAGTCCAGAATATCTCGCACCTTTTTACCAGTAGGAATCCAGGGATCCTTCCATAAGTAGATGTCCTCACCATTGCCAACAATGAACTTCACATGTGGAATCAGTAAATGTCTATGACTGAGAAGTTTCTTAAACAACCAAGTAAAATTTGCTTTGGTTTTAACCGACTAAATAGAATCATTTTCAAGATACTTGCTATGCACCCATCTGACCCAAAGAGACTCTTTATCTATTGCAATATTCCATAGATTCTTCAACACACCGGCTTTAGACCAGTCTTCCACACGCCTAATACCTAGGCCCCCTTCCTTCTTAGGCCTGCATATATAATCCCAAGAAACAGTGTGAAGATGCTGCTTATCTTCATTATCACCCCATATGAAATCCCGCATCATCTTCTCAATATGTAAGATCACTGATTTGGGAATAGGGAAAGCCGAAGTCCAGAAAATATGATACGAAGACAGAGTAGAAATAACCAATTCAATTCTCCCAGCTTGAGATAACATCTTACACTTCCACGTATCCAACTTGCTTCTAATTTTGTCAAGAATAGGATTGCACATTGATTTTGTTAGCCTGCCAGTAAAGAGGGGTAATCCAAGATATCTCACAGGAAGAGAGGAAATCTGAATGCTTAAACAACTAGAGATGTCCTTTGCAATATCAGTGCTCGTGCTTTTACTAACAAAAAGCTGACTCTTCAAGTTATTTAGCTTTAAACCAGAAATATCTTGGATGGCCTGGAAAACTTCCTTGATCAGAAAAGCATTACTCTTATCAGCCTTAGCAAAAATTAAAAGGCCATCAGCAAAGACTATGTGGGAAACCTTCACATCCTTCTGAGTATGACCAGAATTAATACTGCCTTTGGACACATAAGCATTAATAAGAGCGCTAAACCCCTGCATAGCTATCAAAAACAAATATGGGGCCAAAGGATCCCCCTGTTTAACACCATTAGAAGCAGAGAAGGGCGAGGAAGGATTACCATTGATCAAAACTTTATAAGATGAAGTGGAGAAACAAACATCAATCCATTTCAACCACTTTGGAGGGAAACCCATACTTCTGAGAATGAAAAGAATGTAATCACGTCTAACAGAGTCATAGGCTTTAGCAAGGTCAGCTTTAATGCATAACTTACCAGGACCATGTGCACTTGAGAAGGAACTAAGAATGTCATTAGCAAGAAGCACTGCATCACCAATGGATCTTCCTTTAATGAAAGCAAATTGACTCTTATCAATAAGATCAGGGAAAATAGCACTCAAGCGGTTAGCAAGCACCTCAGTAATAATCTTGTAAATGACATTGCATAGAGAAATGGGCCTGAAGTCATTAAGACAAGAAGCACCCTGACATTTTGGGATTAGAGTAATGAAAGTGTTGTTGCATTCACGAAGAAGCTTTCCCGTTTCAAAGAAGCTCAGAATGGCTTTGCAAAAATCTTCCCCAACTATATCCCAACAGGATTTAAAGAACAGACCATTAAAGCCATCTGGTCCAGGGGCCTTATCCCCCTTTAAGCTATCCACCACAGAAACAATCTCAGATTTAGAAATGTGTTTGTTCAAAATACCAAAATGAAGGTCAGAAATTTTAGGCAACTTCCAACAGTCAGACCACTTAACATAACTATCAGGAGCAGAATTGAATAAAGAGGAGAAAAAATCTTCAATATGAGAACTAATATCCTCATGATCATAAATCTTAGCCCCATTGATAGTAAGACAATGGATATTATTGAAGATCCTCCTAGTCTTGAGCGAAGTATAGAAGAAGGAAGAGTTTTTATCGCCCTCCTTGAGCCATAACACCCTTGACTTCTGCTTTAAAAGAGATTCCTCATCAACAAGAGCTTTTTCAGCCTGCACTCTCAACTCAATAAGCTTCAACTGAAGAGATTTATTAAGCGGGTCATTATCAACCTCCCTTTGGACCTGAGAAGCCAACACCTTTAACTCGTTAGATTTAGAAAGGAAATTACCAACAGTTTTCTTATTTCAATCTAATAAGGCTCCTTTAACATGTAGTTTCCTGTACACCCTGTACATGGGTGCTCCTTCTGGAGAGATACTACTCCACGCTTTCTTAACCACATCATGAAAGTTAGGCTGAGTAACCCAAGCATTGATGAATCTGTATGGTCCTCTTCTCTTCTTAATACTGTTGAAATGAACCCCAATGATACGGTGATCACTGACATTGGTCGAAATAACCTCACCCCAGAGATCAGGGAACACATCAAGAAGCTTCATATTACCCAAGATTCTGTCAATTTTAGAATAGGTAGACTCGCCTTTTTTGCTTCTGCTGTCCCAAGTGAAAAAGGGACCCTTAGGACCAATCTCAACAAGGTTAGTATCAGAGAAAATATCATTAAAATCCTTCATACTCTTACATGATGGAGGATGCTTCCCCACTCTTTCCCTATTAAGACGGACAACATTAAAATCACCCACTAGGCACCAAGGCCTATGAGTGTGAACAGATCGAATAGCGTCCCATAACAACATTCTGTCATTATCATCATTGGATCCATAAACAGCAGAAAGGAGGAAAGAAGAATCACAGAATTCCACCTCACACTGAATAACTTGTTCATTCTCCATAATTTTGTTAACAACAAGGTTAGGATTAAACCATAGAACAACGATACGTGTGTACTTATAAAACCTTGAGTTAGCTAAGAACTTTGAATTCGGCCACATGGAGTTAATAAATTCCTCAATCTCACTACTACTAAGTCTGGACTCCAGAATAATATAGACATCAACTTTGTTCCTATCTAGCTCCTCCTTAACGTGAGAGATTTTATTATGGATCCCTCTCACGTTCCAAGAAATCACTGTGAAAGGTCTATCCATTTGGGAGAAGATTCACAGCCTCTTCACCCCTCACATCCGAATTAGATGCAATCAGAGCTTCCTTCTGTATCTCAGAATCATCAAAATTTGATATTGGAGAATACTTGTTCAAAGCTTCCGTAACCATTCTAGACGAATTTTTGGAAACAACCTTAGGGACAGCTTTCGACCTCTTCCTGCTTGTTCTCCACTCTCCCTCAAGAGGACTAACAGGGGTTGCAGAAGTCTTACTATTCACCTTATCAAGGTTTCCACCAACATGCTCACTCGTCAGCATTTCAGTACCTTTCTCTACCTCAACAGGGCTAATAGGAATTGAAGAAATCTTACCGCTTACAGTAACTTGACTACCTCCAGCACAGCCATTGACTGAACTTTCAGTAAACTCAGAAATAGCTTCAACAACATCCTCGAAGACATCTACTTCTCCATGCTCTACAGATTTTTTAGGAACCCAGGCTTTCGTGTTTCTCTTCTTTGGGGCTCTGCCCTCCATACTGCCTGAAACATCACACAGAGAGGATTCATGGCCATATAGATTACAGCTCGAACACTTAGAAGGCTGCCACTCATATTCGAATTCGATAGTATCCTGATGCCCATCGTCACTCACAATTTGCAAGTCCTTCGGATATGTAAAGTCCGCAGGTATCACCACTTGGATTCTAGCATATTCAAGTCTACAAAATTCCAATGTCATCTTGTCCGGGCGAAGAGGCCTTCCCAACACAGAACCGATGTAGTTAAACATCTCAACATCCCATAATTCGAGAGGAAGATTGTGAATCTTAAGCCAGATCGGTATCTCAGTAAGTTTCATCTTCTCCAGTGGTTCCCCGCGTTCCCATTTCTTGATGATAAGCGGTTTTCCAGCCACGAACCACGGACCCCCATCAATTGCAGTAGACAAGTCTTCATCATTTGAGAACATTACAATGAAAAAGCCCCTATCTCTAGATCTTATTTCAATGGAACCTCTGACCTTCCATAGAAGAGCAAGATGCCGCACAAGCGTCGGCCAGTGAGGCTTGAGTCCGACGACATACCCTGCCGCCATCCTGCTCCACCTAGCCAGATTCCTCTCCGCTATAGATCTCGGATATAGCAACTTTCCTTCAACCAACTTTATCTCCGTCTTGCTTAGATTCACAGGCCCGATGTCATTTCTCCCCTTGAAAAGCTTAGACCAATCCAACGAATTCTGAGCGACGGAAACCCCAGCGGAGACCCCGGTGCTTGGACCTCGTGTAGTGTTTACAGACGAAGACAACGACGACGAGCCCTCCCCGCGCCCAGGATCTGGAGGGTCAGATGCCGCCGCCGACACTGCCGTAGCCCCCTCACTCGCCTGAGCAGTCGCCTGGTCAGTCGCCTTGGAGACATTGTATCTCTCTTGTCTTGCTTGATCTTGGAACATGTTCTTGAGATGTGTGACCATCTCATTCACATCCATGTTTTCATGCTGCCTCTGCAACTCATAATTCATGGAGCATAGCATCAGACATCTGACATCTGACATCCACAACATTCAATATGCTTCTTGTAAGCATCCCTGTCAGCCCTTGGTTGGAAGGGGTTCATGTGGTTCTGGCGTCTCCAGGACATAGAGCTTGCGCTCCTGTGTTAGAACGATTCTCAACGTCCTGAATCAGTCGTGGAACTTGTTCCCATTTAGCTTGTCTTTCTCAAAGATGATCGCAGAGAAAAGTGATTGTTGTTCGTTCGTTGCCTTTTGATTCTACAAAAGAATTTACAATTTTGTCAAATCTCATTTTGATTTGTGTAGATAGCAAATGAGTTGTTTATTCAGTGAGTGAAAAGGTTTACAGGGTACTCTCTTATATAGCTACAAAGAGTTGAGACACATATACAAGCGAGCAATATGAGACTAATATAATAAAGCAGTAGGAGAAAAAACACAACAGAATAAGTAAATAACACATTATTTCTATACTCCCCCTCAAGCTGGAGCGTAGATGTCGAATAAGCTCAGCTTGTCAATCAGAGTCTAGAAGCGAGCTTTAGGTAGAACTTTGGTGAAGATGTCTGCAAGCTGCTTCTCAGTGCTGAGATATGGAGTGCAGATATGTCCAGACATAACTTTCTCCCTAACGAAGTGGCAATCAGCCTCAATATGTTTTGTTCTTTCATGAAAGGTGGGGTTGCTTGCAAAGTTGCAATGAAAATGGAAGCCTTATTGTCGCAGAACATAGGAATGGGGCTAGAAGAGGTGATATCAAACTCATTCAGAAGACCACGGACCCACAGGAGCTCACATGCAGTATGAGCCATAGCTCTATGTTCTGCCTCTGCACTAGATCGGGCAACAACAGTTTGCTTTTTGCTGCGCCATGTAACCATATTTTCTTCCCACAAAGGTGCAATATCCAGATGTAGATTTCCTGTCAGATCGACTTCCTGCATAGTCAGAATCAGAGAATCCAGATAAATTGCAATGACCATGCTTTTTGTACAGAAGACCTTTCCCTGGAGAGCTTTTGAGATATCGTAAGATGTGACAAATAGCATCCCGGTGGCATTGTCGGGGTTTATCAAGATACCGACTTATGAATCCTATAGCAGCAGCCAAGTCAACTCTAGTAACAGTCAAATAGATAAGTTTGCCAACCAGTCTCCTGAACTGTTGATGATCAGCATAAGGAGGAGAAGTATCATTATCCCAATCCATATTGGGATCCAGAGGAGTGTTGGCTGGCTTGCAACCCAGCATGCCTGTCTCCTGCAAAAGATCAAGAACATATTTCCTCTGTGACAGTCATAGTCCTGCAGAAGATCTAGAAACTTCAATGCCTAGAAAATATCGTAGTTTCCCTAGGTCTTTGGGGATGAAGTATTGTGCTAAATACTTTTTGGTTGCCTGTATCCCTGCACTATCACTGCCAGATAGGACAATATCATCAACATACACAATAAGGATGACCAACCCTGCTGCAGTTTTACGAATAAATACAGAATGATCAGATTGTGAACGCCGAAAGCCAACGGTAATTAGATCTGACTGAGCTTGTCAAATCATGCATGTGGGCTTTGTTTCAGACCATAGATTTCCTTTCTTAGTTTACAGATTTTAGAAGCATACTCCCCCTGAGCAACAAATCCCTGAGGTTGCTCCATGTAGACCTCCTCTTGTAGATCCCTATATAGAAAAGCGTTTTTGAAATCAAGTTGAAACAGAGGCCAATCTTTATTAACAACAATAGATATCAGAAGACGAACAAAATTTAAACGTGCGACTGGAGAAAAGGTTTCAAAATAATCAACTCTATACGTCTGAGTATACCCTTTCGCAACTAATCGGGCTTTCAGGCGTTCAATGATACCATCCAGTTGATATTTAATGGTAAATATCCAACGACATCCAACAGTATGGCATGAAGAGGGACGATCAACCAGATCCCATGTCTGTTGATCACAAAGTGCATGCATTTCCTGCTCCATAGCATGTTTCCAGGCAGGATGGCGAAGTGCCTCTTCGGCTGATTTAGGAATTGTCACAGCAGACAAAACAGAAGTGAAACAAGCAAAGCTACCACAGAGATTGTCAGATGAACAGAAATTACTGATAGGATGCTGAGTACATGAGCGAACACCTTTCCTTAAACTGATAGGAGGATCCAGGTCAGAAAATACCTCAGTGGATGGTGGCTCAACCACAGACGCAGGATTTGGTTCGGCCGGGGCTTCAGAAGCATTGATGTTCTTTGACCGGCGCCGATAGACTTGCAATGGGCGTTCTTGAGGCACATCGGGAGCTGGTAATTCCTCAACAACTAATGGTAACGGTGTGGTAGCCATAATATTAACCGACAATTTTTCACCATCCGTAGAATAGTAAAGCATATGCTCAAAAAAGGTCACATCCGCACTAACAAACCACTGTTTTTAATAGGATCAAAATAACGGTAGCCTTTCTGAGTACGGGAATATCCTAGAAACACACATTTGACTGAGCGAGCATCAAGTTTGGTGAGGCCAGAACGAAGATGTTTTACAAAACAAGTACTCCCAAAAATGCGAGGAGGCAGAGAAAATAAGGGTTTATCAGGAAACAAAATGGTGTACGGGACCTGATTTTTCAAAACAGAAGAAGACATGCGATTGATAAGATAGCATGCCGTAGAGACAGCTTCATGCCAGAAGTGATGGGGTACTTTGTAGTGTATGAGAAGGGTGCGAGCAACCTCAAGAAGGTGACGGTTTTTTCTTTCAGCGACGCCATTTTGTTGAGGGGTGTAAGGGCAAGTGGTCTGATGTATGGTTCCTCGGGCAACACAAAAACATGTAACAGATTGTTGCATGAATTCCAGTGCATTATCAGTACGAAAAATTTTAATAGGTCGATTAAATTGAGTGTGAATTTCAGCAAAGAAGGTGCGAATAGTATCTAACACAGTATCCCCACCTTTAAGCAAAACAACCATGTGGTGCGAGAATAATCATCAATAAAGGTTATTAGAATGTGTGGTATTCAGCCCAAAACCAATTGGCAATGGGTGAAGGGACCACACACCTTATAAGCCCAGGACCTATCTCAGAGCTCAGCGGTGTGGGACAATCCTAACATCCTCCCTCAAGTGCAGCCACTTTTGTGTGCTTGCACTTGTTATTTTTTAAGTAGGGTGTGGCACTCACACTTGTCTCATGGGTCCGCTCTGATACCATATTAGAATGTGTGGTATTCAGCCCAAAACCAATTGGCAATGGGTGAAGGGACCACACACCTTATAAGCCCAGGACCTATCCCAGAGCTCAGCGGTGTGGGACAATCCTAACAAAGGTCATAAAATATTTCACACCCGAGTGACTGGATACAGAGCACGGTCCCCAAATATCAGCATGAACCAGGTCAAAAATTTGTTTAGAAGCAATAACTTTCTTAGCAGGAAAAACAGACCGAGTTTGTTTGCCCCAAACACAACTTTCACAGGAAAAAATATTCTCAGATAAAGTAGGAAATAAATGCTTTAATTTGGCAGCAGATGGATGGCCCAGAAAAAAGTGCCACTGTAATCCCGTCACTGAAGTAGATAGCATAGCCGCAACAGTAGGAGGTCCATCCAGATAATACAACCCATCTGGTCCTTCACGACCCGAACCAATCCTCGTCTTCGTGCGGAGATCCTTCAAAATACAGCCAGAAGGATCAAATTTAATATAGCACTTGAGTTGTTTAATCATCTTACTGACAAACAATAAATTAACAGGAAACTTTAGAATATATAAAACAGAATTCAAGTGCAATTTTGGTGAAAGCGGAATCGTGTCAGTGCCATGAACAACAGTTTTGGATCCATTTGCAACAGTAACAGATGATATAGGAGTAGTTTTATTGAGACTCGAAAAAAGATGAAGATCACCAACCATATGAGTGGATGCACCTGAGTCAATGCACCACTGTTTGTTACCAGATGATGGAGAGGCAAGCATGGCCGAGGGTCCTGGTGTAGACGAGGATGGCATCTGTGCGAAACGTTCCTGGAACATCTTCTCGAACTCCGAACGTAACCAGTCTGTGTTAGCTGGAGCAACAGGTGTGTCAGGGGTAGAGTCGGCAGCAGTTTCTGTAGCAGCCTGGTTAGCCCAAGCTGGCTTGCCGTGCTTAATCCAGCAACGATCTTCAGTATGATTGTCCCGGCCACACCAGTTGCAGTAGCGAGGGCCGGGAGCAGTACCACGTCTAGGAGTAGATGTGCCTCGACCTCCTGAAGGAGGAGGGCGACCGCCACGGCCACGGCTGCAACCACGACCACGGTCAGAATCAACAGAGCGAGCAATAAGCGCAGGATGCTCAACAACAGGTGTAGGAGTCATGGACGACAAGCGTTGGACACGTTTCAGAACATCTCGAAGGGTTGGCTGCGGGTCACTTGACAGGATCTGGTCAACCACTCCAGAAAAAGAGGCAGGAAGTGCATCCAAAAATTGCACCAGTTGCAGTTCGTTGCGCTGTTCTGAGCAATTTTGATGTCCGCCGTCAAAGGGTGGTAGAGTTCAAACTCATTCCATAGAGCCGAGCATTGATTGTAGAAGTCATCAATGGAAGTATCAGTAGAGAACTCCTTCGCTAGAGTTTTGAAAATTTCAAAGACACGCTTGGGATTCTCCTGATGAGAATAGACATGGGACAGTTGATCCCACATAGCCTTAGCATCATGAAGGCAGAGAAAAGATTGGCTGATGCGAGGCTCGGTACTATTGAGGATCCAAGACATGACGCCAGAGTCATCCTTAGACCATTGGGCATAGCTTTGTCTGGTTTTGTCATCCGAATCAACAATAGGAACAGCAGGAGGTTCTGCCGTAAGGTGGTGATACCGTCCTTGTGCTTTGACATATAGAACAAAGGACGCCGACCAGAGATAGTAGTTGGAGCCGCCGTCGAGCTTCACCGTGGTGACACACAGGGAGCGTGGAGGCTCAGGGAAGGCCATGGCAGAGGTAGGAGTTGGTGCAATAGCAGAGTAGAGACCCACAAAGGGCAGATAGCAGCAGCAGGGATCTGACGCGTCAGATCAGAAAACCCGTATCGGGCAGAATATGCATAGAGAAACCTACGCCGTCATGAGGAAAACTCAACGTTCCTTCATGAGGCGCAGGCAGATAGAATGGAGAGACAAAAAGACTCTCAACTTAGCCAGCCAGTGGATGTCCGAACGTAGATCCGAAGAGCACCCGGACGTAGATGGAGACGGGAGGTAAAAACTAGTGGCAGCCGGCCGAAAGGGTAGAAGCCTGGAGGAGGAAGGATGTTGCAACTGGAGAGGGTTGTTGAGGAGGGGAGGCGGCCGTGGGAGGAGAGGAGGCGGTGGGGAGGGAGGGTGGACGGAGGAGGGTGGCGGCGGTGGGGGTGGAAGGAGGAGGAAGGGGCGGCGGCGGGAGGGGAGGGAGGGCTGGGCGGCGGGCGGCGGGCAGGGGGAGATCGGTGGGGGGGGGAAGGGCAGGGCAGGGGAGAGGGGTGCTCACGTCATGGGTGGGTTGATGGGTGGGGAAAAGGAGAACCTGCTCTTGATACCATGTAGATAGTAAAGGAGTTGTTTATTCAGTGAGTAAAAAGGTTTACAGGGTACTCTCTTATATAGCTACAGAGAGTTGAGACACATATACAAGCGAGCAATATGGGACTAATACAATAAAGCAGTAGGAGAAAAAACACAGCAGAATAAGTAAATAACACATTATTTATATAATTTGATTTGATTAAAATTTGACGGTATTAATTAGGTCTTTAATTAACTATCGCTCTCATTATTTTGATCAAATTGACAACCCTCAAGTATCAATTTAGAAAATTGCAGCGAACTATTTTGTAATGAGCTAAGATCCAAAATTATTCAATTATTACCCGACCAACGCCAACGTCCATAATCAACCATTAAGGTAGACAATGTTTGCCAATTGCATCATATGCAATTCTTGGATAGATAACATGCACAACTCCTTGCCATAATTATCTACATGCCTCTGGGCTTAATTGCATTAAGAATCACCAATTAAGTCCGACCCAAAAGTCGATACGATAATAATGCACCCCGCTAGGGCGAAACCTTCATTATTACCATCACACTTCTACGAGATAGACGACACACCACACTAGGGCGTAACCTATGCTTGGTCGATCAAGCTTTTCATGTGTGATGCTGATAGAAAGCATCTTTGACTTAATAATTTGATTGAGGGATATATATATATATACACACACATACTGCATCCAATCACCACATATATAGTACATATCATATACATGCTATAACCCACAACGTGAACATGCAATATAAAACAAAAAGCGATGGTTAAGGCCATGTCTACTGTAATTCCTTAGAGCCACAGGGAATTACTGTCACCTAGGTCAATCATCAGATCACATCTATGAATCTGCTGTCGGTGTAGATCTGTGCTTACCAATCCGGGTTGATCAGTTCAACCCTTGAACCGGTCGTCTCGCCATTTGGCTGGTCAGTTGGTCTCCTGAAACGGTCATCTGGTCTCCTGTCCAACCGATGTCTGAACACCTCCAGACAGTCGGTTGGATCCACCAGCCGGTCGGCTCGCTCCCGCACTATGTCCTCCTTGATCCTCCAGCTGGTCGGCTCGCCATGTGAAACGATCGGCTCACCTAACGTTGATCGTCTTCTTCGTCGTTGTAAGAAAATAAATATCCTATTGCTACTAAATTTATTACATTGTAAAGAGAAACCTCGAGTTGCATTTGAGGAGAGCAAAGTTAGGAAAAAATTAACTTTACATTGGGAATGAGGTAGAGGCTCGGTATGCAAACCGAGATAAAATATGAATAAAACGAAACTATCCAACCACACACAAATATTTGGGTTATTGGCCATAACCATGCTACACATCCACAATCAAAACTGCTTTTAGTGCGACACATGTAAATTGCATATATATCGTATCATATATACATATTAGTCTGGGATTATGAGATCTTTGATCGGATACACATATGAGACGCTTTAAATATTCGCATCGTATGCAATAAATAAATGATAAAACCAAGAATCCGATCATATTGATTATCCCAAAACATAGTAAATTGACAAGGCTCTGATACCACTATTGGGAAATACAGACACAGAGAAAGGCAGCAGAAATAAATTTTTTATCTATCCGCATTCCCCATAACAACAAGATCGTGTCAACTACTATGAAATATGAAAGATAATTTAACGAGTTTATGCCTGGTCCTAGAGCAAGTCCAATGACTACAACTCGTTGCAGTACAACTATCTTCTGGTTGCTTTTGGACGGTGTCTATGCAACTCCTGGTCTTCACCATAGACAACATACTCGAACGGTTTCTGCAGCAGCTCCTGGTCTCACCACAGACTATAGGATGATGTTGTCCTAGCGGCAGACAACAACCTCCCCACCTCTAGAGAAGTCCACACGGATCAACTAGAACTCCTGTCGTTCTAGTAGAACAACCAGGAAGGAGTTGTCCCTGCCGTTGGTGTACTAATCACCAACTTGCTCTCCCACAATTGTTTCTCCCTTGCTATCCCTCCCTTTAGCGGGTAGGACTTGATCGAACTCTCTTTTGGTTACCACAATCAGAGAGGACAACAATTGTCGCAAAATTGAGTTGTGTTTTGGGAAGCCCCTAGTACCCTTTTATTAATAGGAGGGGTTAGAGTCTGAGTTTCCAATCTGTGTGGGAGTGGAAGAGACCGGGAGATCATGAATTTTCGCAACCTGTGAATATCGAAACGGTCCGTTGGCAACCGAACCGGTCGGTTCACTTACGAGATGATTGACTCACGTCCCGAATCGGTCATTTTGCGTGTTTCCAAATCGCACACGAATTTGGCAAAATCATTTCCAATTAATGCAAAACATTAATTCTTGTACCAATCGAATTGAACAAGTGAAACGAGCAATCTTTCTCACGAATTCGGAAAAGCTACTAGAACCTTCGGTCGACACTACTGAGCCAATCAGTTCACTAGGTGAACCGGTCGTCTCGCTCAACCTGAGCCGATCGATTCACCCAATAAGCCGATCGGTTGGTGCCCTGTTTTGTGCAGAACTTCGGCCAATTCAGTTCCAATCAACCTGACACTGCAAACGGTCGTCTTACTGGGTGAGCCGATCGGTTGACATTCCAGTCAGCTGATTTGTTGCTTGAATTGATTACCTAAACACTTTAGCAATCAATACAATCATCATTCATGATTAAACTCCTCTTCTAGATGAGTTCCTATGTGTGTGACCGTAGAGGTCCCGTATCACGTTGGCAATGAATGTCCATAACTAACTTATGACATCACATGCAGAGAGTGGTACCTAGTCACACATCAGTGCTACCCAAGTGAATGGAAAGTTGGAGAACAACTTCAACCTACAATCTGTGTAAGGTGTTGCAGTGATTGTATAATTCCTTTGTCTCTGATATCCAGAATGAACTCGAGGCATGGAATCGTCATCCTTTCAACGTTAATCTATGTTCCTTGAACCAAGAGCAGACTGTCTGAGATATATGTGACCTCAATATCATATATTGATTCACATGTACATGCACATGCTTTTCTCTGTCTCGCTTATCAAGTGACCAAGATATGAAACTGCTGTAGGAGGGAAAAATCCAATTTACATCATTTACAGTCAGTCTCCATGTGTCACAACTACCAAATCATCACTGTTATGACAATCCTTATTTCAGGATTACGTTTGATGATGTCAAAGTATACCGAACGACATGTGATCAATGTAGTGACTTTAGGTCTAAGAGCCACCACAATTTCTACCTTCACTATGAGAGATGACTATGTCTATGACCTCCAATGATGGTTTCCATGTGTCACTCTCAAGGTGGGTCTGTCCGCTATACTTTTCCATAACATGTATCTATGTGTTTGGTTTGATATGTCATATCATGACTAATGAGATTCTATCATCAACCAACCCACACTCCAGTCTTATGTGTTACTGGTGTCGATCTTCCTTCCACAGTAAGAACTGATCAGGGACACAATAAGAATGTACATACATGATAACACCCATTTTGGGGCTATTTAGGGCTTTTATTTCGTTGTCAAAACTGCCTTCTAAACTGTTTTTCCTTTCCGTTTTATCTTTTTACTACATAGAAATAACCTGCACTATGCCCCTAACTCTTTTCCCATCTTTTGTAGAGATTTCCCTCGTTTTTCCACCCAAAGTCCGCAAGAAGGCCCGTCCCGGCCCATCTACAACGAGCACCTGCATCAACCCTTTTACAGGTCGCCCGACACGCCCATTTACCCGTCGCGGTCGCTGCCTGATATGGCAGCAACCCGATACGGGCGTATCGCGCGAGGAACCCCGATGAGCGGTACGCTATCTACCCGACAGGGAGCTTTGCCCGCCACGACTCATCAGCCTGATACGGGCGTGTCGCGCGATGCGAGTTACTCATCGGAAGCAGCTGCCGGCCAGGATCACCTGATACGCTCGCAACTCGGCACACGACGCCTGCCGTGCCGGGCGACAACATGTCGACCATCCCCGAAGTCACGTAAACGGAGTCGATGAAGGACACGTGGCCCCACAAGGACCGCAACATTTACCAGCTGCTGCCTATAAATAGCAGCTACAGGACTCCGATGGGACGGGTCGGAACCCCAAGAGAGCTAACTTTAGAAAGACATCAGGAGCTAGTGTGTCGCGTTCCAAGGCGTGCCGGGCGATACTAGGTGAGCATACCCCCAACCCGAGAGGGGCGGGAGGAGTTCACTTAGAACCCATCCCGGTAGCCGCAACAACACGATACGACCGGGAGGGCCACCCCTGCCGGGTCCTTAGATGGGCCTTAACCCGAGACGGCTTGCCCCTCTATACCCGATACAAGGAACCTGAGAACCTAAGCGATTCCTAACCCGACACGATACCGAACCCGATACGGACTAACCGTTACGGTATGTCGCCCGAGAGGGCTGGCTGCCCGACACGGCCGTATCGGGTAGGGAGTTCTACCCGATACGCCCTGGCCGTCACGCCTGTCGCCCGAGAGGGTCGATTGCCCGACATGGGTGTATCAGGCAGAGTTCCTGCCCGGTACCGGGTTAGCAGTCCCTTAGGGGTCCGTTATTGTTTGTCGCCTTCCTAAATCAAGGAAGCCGATACCTATCTTCACTTTTCAGCATTTTACTTTCATTACTTATGCATTGTAACTAAAACCTCTTTACATATTTATGAGTATGGAATCAGTGGAGTTAATACCTATTGTTCTGTGTTTGGTTCCTTTTTGTTGGATGATTTCTTTATAGCATCTGAACTCTAGCCTTTTATGCATGGATCATGTTTTGACTAGCTATCGAATCGTGCTTCCCGTTCGACTCCCTTGAGAGAGGGAAGTCATAACTCTAGAGTTTGGTCTGTCCCGGGAGTATGAGAGTACCGAGGGTCAGGGCCACCCCGGCTTATCTTCCCACTCTAATCTACGCCCACTGCCCTTGAGAGAGGGAAATGGTGCGTAGTTATATACACAAATTTCTCTCAAATCCACCAATTCCTTTCCCACTCACCCATATCACGTGTGTATCCCTTTCCACAGTGCGGGGGGGGTCGTATGTCCATTTCTCCACACCAAACACTCACTCTCGTCGTATTTGGTGTGCGGGGGGGTCGTATGTCCATTTCTCCACACCAAACACTCACTCTCGTCGTATTTGGTGTGCGGGGGGGGGGTTAGAGAGGAGAGGAAGAGATGAGAAGAGAGAGAGAGAGTGAGAGAATATGTATGAGACAGTATGAGAAGAGATGATATATGTATTCAGGCTATATATCTTCCAGGCTATTATCTTCCTGGAGCTTCGCATTGTTCAGCACATCCGTTCTCTACTTCCAGACAACAATGAAGGATCTTCATTCAGCATCAACACTGAGCTATCCACGTTCGTACCGCGTTATATACGTCAGGTGTTGATGGTGTGCTTCAACTGCGTTCACATGAGACAGATGGGTGTTTCTTCAGTTTTCAAAACCTCAACAACCTGCCAATCTACTTATGCAAGGTTGATTCATCCAGTTTATCTTCACCGAGATGCTTCATCACGTCTTCTCCGAGCTGCATCTGTTGTATTAGCATCACCTTCCGCTGATTTCTTGGGACTTTCCTTGATGGATGATATCTCCTTTCCTGTCAAGCCCCCAAGGTTCACACTACAGAGTTATGGTACCTGCATCGTCTCACTAGCATATCGTCCGTTTGTGTTTGTGCCACGTTATGCACGTCTTCTCAGACAATTCGAAGATTCCGCTACTGCTACATCTACATTGGGCATCTGCGTTCGTGCCGCGTTATGTACGTAATCCAATGAAGATGACGTAGTGATGGTGTTGAGGATCGTCTGCTCCAAGTGGCGAATTACTACTGCAGTATTCAGGTTCCATTTCAGATGTTCTTCATTCCAGATGCACTCCAAAAGACCTTCATCAAAGCTCGAGGATCTCCAGTCTGCAGAATACAATTTTAAAGAAGAGAGGCATTTCCACCATATGATTCAGGGGGAGTTTTGTATAAGGGGGAGTATTAATTAAGGGGCAATATCAAATTTTGTATGGGGAGTGATATTTATCTTTTATCTTTCATTTATCATTTCTTTTGTCGTTTTATCGAGTCTTGTAACCTCCAAGCTTTGGACATATGTTTCACCCATGCTCCAGCTTGAGGGGGGGTGTTAGAGAGTATATATTAGCCTATTTAGCTAATAGGTTGATTAGTTATTGGGCTTTTGTATTTCACCCCGTTTAGATTACTTGCGTCTTAAGTCTTAGGGCGTCTCCCCTCTCCTATATAAAGGAGAGGGCGTCCAGTCTTGTATCCATCCCATTACATCCCATTGCATTCAATCTAATCTTATATTTCACATACTCCTTTGCCAGGTTTTTGAAGATCTCGAACACCTTATTGGGGTTTTGTTGATGAGAATAGACATGGGATAACTGATCCCACATGGTTTTGGCATCATTTAGGTGAAGGAGAGATTGGCTAATCCTTGGCTCAGTGCTATTGACAATCCTAGACATAACACCAGAGTCATCTTTACTCCACTGTGCGTAGGCTTGTTGCGTTTCATCATCCGCCGATGCATCGAGAGGAGGTTTAGGGTTGACGGTGATGTGTGAGTAGCGACCTTGTGCCTTCACATACAGTATAAAAGACGCTGACCATAGATGGTAGTTGGAGCCATCAAGTTTCACCGTCGTGACACACAAAGAACGTGGAGGCTCAATAGATGCCATGACGCACAAATCTGTAACCGAGGTGGAGTAGATGATGCAACAAAAAGCAGAAGGCAACAACAGTCAGAAGTTAGCATTCAACCAGAGTAACCTTCAATACTTGTAGAAGAAAGCCGAGATCAATAGATCCGAAGAACCCCATAACAGGGCAGAAGGCAAAAATAGCAGATCTGCAACATCATATATGAGAACCCACAAATGAGGCATTAGAGACCAGAGATAGACCTACGCCACCATAGGGAGAGAGTTACTTCACTATGAGGCGCAGACAAGACAAGAAGCGAAGTCTGATTAGACCGTCAATGTGCTATTTTAGAAAAGTATTAGAACTCGGAGAAGAAAAGAGATGGAGGAGAGAAGGGGTTGCTGGGGTCTAGAGGCGGGACGATGACTGTCGTATGGGTGTGGCGACGGCGGGAGGCAGGGCAGCGAGAGGGTGGCGGAGGGTAGGTAGAAGCGGGGAGGTGGGCGGCAGGTGGGGTGGGCAGCAGGTAGGCGACTGGTGGAGGTGGGACGACAGGAGAAGGGGCGGCAGTGGGGAGGTGGGGTGGAGGATGGGCACCAGGAGGAGGGGAGGCGGGCCGGTGGGCGAGGAAGATGGGCAGAAGGAGAAGGAGAGGTGACATGGGGGGGTGGCATCGAAAGGGAAGGGGGGGTTGTTGCTAGGGTGAAGGGGGTGGCAAATAGGGTGAGGGAGGAAAAGGGAGCATTAGGGTTGGAGGAGGGGTGGGGGGGATCGTATCCGTCTGATACCATATAGAGAAGGAAGTCTATTGTATTAAGTGAGTAAAACTGAGTACAATGCCTTCTCTTTTATATGATAAGAGAATAAAACACTAAGCACAGTTAAGCAATATGGGATAAATAACACAACATGTAGAGTAGAGCACATGTAAATAGGAAATATAAGCATATCTCTATATGAACGATGGGTCCAAGTTGGGCAGAACAGATGTACCAAAATGTGATAAATCGCGTTTTGGGTTTTATTATACATAAAGATGGGGATGTTCAATATGATGTTTGGCACATGCTGGATGGTTGAAATGGAGGAGTGCAACTGCAATATTATGTTACCGGAAGATCCCTTTCAAATTAAAAAGTAACTTTTATAGAACAATTATACGGCTAACTGTGATATATGTGAGTGAATATTGGGTGGTGAAGAAACAAGGTCTCACAAGATGCAAGCGGCAAAATGCGTATACTGAGATGGATGTGTGGGAAGACAAGAAAAGATCACTTGAGAAATAACTATTTCAAAAACAAAGTGAGGGTAGCGAGCATTGAGGACAAGTTGCGCTAGGACCGACTGAGCTGGTATGGACTGCGTTATGCAGACCGACTAACGCGCCTATACGAAGCAATGCTATTGAGTTAAGCACAATTAAAAGAAGAAAAGCGGGCCCAAACTAAGCTGGAAAGAGCTTATGAAGAGAGATTTTGAATCTTTACACTTCAAAATATAATGCATAGCATAACTGATTGGAAAAGAAGGATCATGTAGCCAACCCCAACATGATTGGGATTGAGGCTTAGATGATGATGATAATGTATATATATACTATCTTGTTTGGAATTTTATACATATCTAAACACTCTAACACAACAATATCAAACACCCAACCAGTTTATAAGACAACTATAAAACAATGATTATAGCTATAATATTGTAAACAATAGACTTCTCATAGAGAAAACCCTACAAAACTATATATACAATGTGTATATACATGATACAACAACAATTGTGCATCACATTTTTACATAGCTAAGCAGTTAACAATATACTTATCGTAGATACCTTAGTAGTGTATTGTTACATTTACATACCATCAATTAGACATCCATTAGAGCAGTATATTTAATCAAAGTAAGCATTATACATTAGATAACAGTTACATATAATTTACTTGGAAACATTACAGCAGTACCCTATTATTACGGCTTACATACAAAGTGGGCATTATAAATTAGAACTACGGCTTATTATAGAACATTTGATATATATAAGTTTAATATATTAGTCAGTAATACTTTGACCATATAATGTAGTTAATATTACAGGATTACAGAAGTATTTTTTGTAGAAAAAGGGCAAAAAGCGGCAGATTTTTTTGGATCCGTTTGATTGGCGCTCAGGGTTTAAACGGCTCTCGGGCGGGGCCATTTAAGCAACCACTCCGGCTGTTTTTCAGTTCACTGCTTGATATATTGTCCATTATGCTGTACATGCATTGTTCTCTTTCCTTACTGCAAATCTGCGGCACTATTTCTGAGTCCTTGGCTTTAAAATGACCATTCCCTTGTATCTAAATATAAGTGTCAGTTATTTCAGAATAATGGTCATTAGATCCTAATCCAAGTTTGTAAACAGTTGTTAGGCCAATTTACTGCAACTGAGAGATGTTGTATTTATCTTTCCAAAGTCTAAGAGTACTAATTTACTGCAACTGAGAGATGTTGTATTTATTTTTCCAAAGTCTAAGAGTACTGATAATGCTGATTTCTACCTTTTGGATTAGTGACGAGTTTTTTTGGGGTACTGATACGAGATTTCTGACAATTGATTGATATATTTTCTTTTAATTTCAAAATGTTTGCCAGTCCACCTTGGATTCCTTGAATATGTTCGAGACAAACAAAGGCAAACTGACATCTCCGGAAATTACCGAGGTACTACTACTATAACTTGTAACAGGTAATGTTTATAACTGCGTGCACTAAGATATTTTCCCCTATACTTGAGCATTGACAGGAAAAGGATGATGATATAAAGCTAGCAGCTGGATCTCCTTTGCCTGGCATGAAGGTCACTGTTATTTCATAAACCTCTTGCTAGTTGTTGCCATGAAAATCTTGTATTTGATGTACACCCACATGCCAGTTTCACTTATGTTTAAAACACATTGATGTCTCATTTCATTTATTCTATTGGTGGATCATATGAATTTCTAGACATGTAATGAATTAAACTTCTTTGTAAATCCTAGACACGTCTGTTGCAGCAATTCACAGAACCTGTCAGGATTCCGAAAGCATCTATAGAGATACTGAAAGACCAAGTGTTTGGCTTCGATACCTTTTTTGTTACTAGTAATGAACCTTATGAGGTAATTTTTCTCTTCATGTAACTATTTCATCTAATCTTAATATGTCCCTAGAGTATTTAATATTGGTAAGTTTATGTAATAACTATTCTTCGACATCTGTTAGATATAAAGTACACGTATTAGGTCATTGAAACTCATTTGATGTGTTAACTAACTAGATAAGCAAAGGAATTTTCTAGTAATTGACTTTGTAATTGTCCATGCAAGATGAAGTCATCTTTGTGTTTTGACAATCTTTTTCTAACAAGGTAACTTTATCATTGATTTATAAAATACTCAATTTCCTTGTTAGTCATCTTGCAACATGTTTACATAAAGAGTATGCTTACCTAAAACTTTTGGGGTTGCATAAATGTCCCAAATTTGCTCAATTCAGTGGTTTGAGCTTGAAGAGAAGCTCGCAGGAAATCTGAGATGAGTGATATATATATATATATATATATATATATATATATATATATATATATATATATATATATATCGTCAGGCTAGAATACACTCGAGTGTACAGATCGCACGAATAAACTCAAGTGTGTTTGCATATCAAGACTACTTTTTGCAAAAATGTAAACCATTGATCTTCAGTGTCATACTATAACTAGGCTATATACAAATTTTGAGCCCATTTGGATGAGTGTAAGTCACTCATCCAAGGGAAACAAAATCGACGCGCGAAACTAATTTGAAATTCATAATTTTTGCAGTCTTTATAACATGACCTGTAAATGTTCAAATGTGCTCAAATTTTGCATATGAGCTATTCACAAGATGTTTAAGAAGATCAACGGATTAGATTTTTGAAAAAAATATTGCATCATGAAAAACTACTCGAGTGTATTCTGCTCCGAATTCACTCGAGTGTATTCTAGCCTGACTCTCTCTCTCTCTCTCTATATATATATATATATATATATATACTGTATGTTATCTCTTTGATGTATCTCTTTTCCTTTTTCCTTATTTCTTCGTCTTATGTAATATGGATCTAAGTCTATTAGGACTGTTAAGGTTTTTCTCCAATTCCCTGTGTCTCCTATATATAGGAGAGAGATATGCTCTTTTATTCATAGAACATTATGACAACTTCTAAAATGGTATGAGAGCAGGAAGTATAGCCGCCACTATCCACTTGAACCAAATTCGTCTTTGTTGCTACCCTTCTCCAACACAACCTCTGTCACCATTCATCTCTACCACCTCTGCAACTTATTACTCCTCGTGGGAATCTCCCCTTTTTCTAAACTAGGTCTCTTTTCCTACAGGAAGATCTAGTGGCATAACGCCATAGCCTACAATCTTTTCAACAGTCTTATGCCCTGAAGACTGTTCTCTAGAAAGCTGTAAGAAATCTACTTGTGGTCATTGATGACCATTATTATAGAACTCTTCCATATGTCTTTGAGTGATAGGATATTTACGAGCTATCCCTTACAGTGATCCCCATCTTGTTGCTGCTATTCTGGGTCAAGTTTATGGCCTTTTTCTGCTTTCTGTGTTGCCAGACACGACATGTCTCCCAATGACACGTCTGTCACTTTCGACCTGCTCCACCCTAAGCATCTACATCAATATACGTCGTGTCTCCCTTCCATATGACATGTTACTTTTAACCTGCTTCGCCCCAAGCTTCTACATTAAGACACGAGGTGTCCTGATTAGACACGTTCAACCCCAAACACGTGTCACTCAGAAACACGATTTGTTTCATACTATCATCGTTAACATCAGTTGCTCTGACAACTAACGTGACGTGTCAATATCTAGACATGTTGTCTTCTGCTCACACAACATGCCATCTCTTGGACATTGCGTGTCTGAGCATGATTTGTATATTTTTCTTCCTCTAATTCTATGTATTGCATACTACGACCTCATCTTCTTCTATTGGGTCCCTGAAACACACTTCAGGTATGTGCCATCTATGAAATGCGATGGATCTAGTCTCACCCTATGGGCTTTAAAATTTGTATTCATTTTTCGGAAAAGCTTGACCATCTTAGAGTTCCACCTCCATCAAAAGAAGAGTCATAATAAAAAGAAGGGTGAATGTAAAAAGTTGGCTGAGCATGACTCTTGGTGTTTTGGACTTAAAAGTTGCAAGACACTTATCTCTAGTAATCTCATCTTTACTGAGACAACTAAGGAGGCATGGGATCATGTAGCCCAACTATTTTCTAGCAAGAAGATGCATCCCGAGTGTTTGATCTATATAAATGTCTACAATCCTTGAGACTGGAAGACACCTCATCACATCACATTTTGACAACTTTAAGAGAATCTGAAGAGAGCTCAAAGTTCATCACCCGTTGACGTTTGATTTGGCAAAATTACAAAAGCAACAAGATGTGGTACAACTATGCCAATTTCTTGCATCTCTACCGCCTAGTTATGAACCTATCAGACAATAGATTCTTGTGCCTGAACCTCTGCCCATGTTAAATGATGTTTATCTCTGGTTGTCTAGATCTATGCCTGCTACTACAAAGGAGCATGTTGCTCTTTTTGTCTCTGGATGATGACCTGGTGTGCTAGGTCATGGTTGAGGAAGAGGACCCATCACCATTGGTAGAGGGACTTCTCCTCGCTACCTTGATGTTGTAAAATTTTCAAAATATCAAACCATATGGAGGATAACTGCTGGAAAAAGCCTGGTATACCAGAATGGGCAAATCAAATTTCTACTATTGAAGCCAATGAAGAATCTACATCTACTGCTAGTGGGACCAATAATTAGATGATTACACATAAGTGTGTAGATCTTGAAAAGTTAATTAGGGCCAGAGAATTAAATGCCCGATTTTGATGTCGTGTCTGATGGCCCCAAAATAGAATTTTTTCAAAATTTCAGCCGCAATTTTGAAATTT
Source organism: Alisma plantago-aquatica (assembly GCA_963693085.1). Lineage (NCBI taxonomy): Eukaryota > Viridiplantae > Streptophyta > Magnoliopsida > Alismatales > Alismataceae > Alisma > Alisma plantago-aquatica. The sequence continues at coordinate 1,997,924,982 of OY856409.1, forward strand.
ACGCCCCTAACGATTTCGACGACTAAAAAAGTGAATTAAATCATGAATATTTACTAGGACGGTCTAAACACCAAGATCTACTCAATTATGCAATAATATTTCACATTTGATGTGTGTGTGTGGGGGGTCTCCCACATTAGTAAGTGAAGGAAGCAGAATGATTTTGACTGGATTTTGATGGCAAAAAAGGAATTAGGTTATGTGATACACGTCGTTTGCACACCAATTCACTAAATTAATTATCAGAGTTTAATCATTTTTTACTTTCCAGTTAAGGCTAGTATAGAAGGGTCGATCCCACCGGACAACGTTTTTAAGATTTGTTTTCTTTTAATCCCAGTTGTTTTGAAATTATTTCTTTTTTGGTATTTTTGAAAGATTGACAGAATGTAAATTCTGATTTTGAGGGGGGTTGATTAAACTAGTGCAAGAACTAAAATGCAAGAAGAATAAAGGATTACACTAACACGAAATGGAAAGATTAAACTAAGCAAGAAAAATAAAGGAAGAAGATGGTTAGCACAGAATAAAAGATTATCTACGAATGGACACAATATTGAAGAATTAAAAAGAAGCAATTTGAAACAAGAGTTTGAAAGAGACGGTTGAAATCAGATGGGAGAAAACATCGAGGCTTAAGGGTTTTCACCACTAGCCAAAGTGAAAATTGTTGACTCAAGGTCAATTAGGTCAATGTTGACTCACGTCTAAATTGACTAAACCCGTGTTTTGATAATGACTAACTATTCCACATATTGGTGTCTAATGCTTCTACTTAAGTGATTTCAGATTAGGTATAGACACACTCCAAATGCCCCAACTTGCGCATATCAAATTGGAGAAAAAACAAGTCAAAGTCAATACAAGTGCACACTTTTGTAATATGATGTAAATCCATTAAAATCATGTTGTAAATCACTTGTAATGATTGTATGACTTGTAATTAAGCTTTGAAAAAATAAGGAGCACTTAGATCGAATGTTTAAGCACTCAAAAGCCATTTTCCAAAATTCACATCAGGCTGTTCATCGGTCGAGTTCTGTGACTTGCAAACTCGACCGATCCTGATTGGATCTTGAAAATGACTTTTGATCAGTCGAGTTTACACTACACAGAACTCGACCGATGGAGTACCAGACCAATTCGATTTTCATTGGTCGGTCGAGTTTCCCCAGGACAAACTCGACCGATGGTCTGAATATCGGCTTTGTCTTTTACTCTATCGGTCGAGTTACCCTTATAGAAACTCGACCGATTGCACTGTACAGAAAAGTGCAGAAAAGTGCTTCTAGCCGTTGTGGAGTTGCAACAAGTGAAAATATATCCGTTGCAAGCCACAAAACGGCTAGTTTTCATTCTCAAGTGTTCCCAAAGGCTAAGAGGCATCCCCAACTATAAATAGGACCGCTTGGGCTTCATTCCAAGGTTGGGCATTCAATGCATACTCTATGTGAGGTTCCTATTCTATAGTTGAGTGCTTCCTACAACCTCCTCTCTCTCTCTCTAAGCTTAATCACTTGCTACATCCATTAGAATGAGTAGGAGATTTGTATGAGAGCTAGTCCTACATGTATATCTTGTGAGGCTCTCACTTCCACCACCTCCCCATCTCTCATTTCAACCATGAAGATGAAGGTTCTCTTTCTTGGCTAAGAGAGGTGAAGAAGAACAAGGGAAGGCGTCCCTTGGTGAAGATCAAGGCTGAAGACTTGGAGAAAGAGTGGGTAAGCCCTTGGTGAAGGCAGAAGACTCTTTGCTCAAGTGGGTAAGTCCTTGGTGGAAGCTTCTCCGAGTGAAGGTGAAGTCAAAGGCGGAAGATCCAAGAAGAGTGGGTAATTCCTTGAAGGCTGAAGACTTGTGCAAGAGTAGGTAAGTCCTTGGAAAAAGGCGGAAGACTCTTGCAAAGTGGGTAAGTCCTTGGTAAGGTTGAAGACTCTTTGTATTGGATAGGTAAGTCCTTCGTTTGGTCATGTATTGTAAGTCTTATGAATGGATATAAGAATGCAATAGTTAGGAAATCCTAGAGGTTGACCTCTCTAGGTAAGTGGACTGACATACTTCTAGTTTGAAGTGTGGAACCACTTTAAATAGCTTGTCTACTTGTGTTTGCTCAATCTCTCTCATCCTTGCTATGCATGTTTTAGTTGCACACAAATTTCCTATTTAACAACCTTATCTTGTGATATATCTTGAAGGTCTAATGAATTTTTAAAGTGCATTCAGCTCTATTCACCCCCCTCTAGAGCATCTAATGCCTAGTTCTAATGAAGAGCATACTTTAATTGTTGATTCTCTCATGCATGATATTGATGTTCTTAAATCTGAAAACAAGGTCAAAGATTTTGTTTTGCAAGAATTAGAAACAGAAAATGCCTCCATGCTTGCTAAAATCAATGTGCATGAATCTTGTTCTAGTTCTACTAGTAGAGAGAATGATGTTGCTGCTCTTCATATTGATAGAGATTCTCATTTAACTAAAGTTCTTTGCTTAGAAAATGATCTTTTGCATGCTAGAGATAATATCAATAATTTGTCTTCTACTATTGCTTCTCTTAAGCATGATAATGAAAGTTTGAGACCCTCTTTGCAAAGATTCTTAGTTGGTAAAAAGAGTCTTAATGACATCCTACACCATACTACTAAACAAATTGGTAGACATGGTTTAGGGTATGATAGTAGTCAAGGGAAAAACAAAGATAAAGGACCTCTAATATTCCATGGAGAATCCTCTAGTTCCAAGACTATGAGCACATGCAACTATTGCAATGAAATTGGTCATTATTCTACTTGTTGTCCTTTTAGGAAAGCACCCAAGAGCAATCGGACTTGGGTTGCTAAACTAACCCCTCTGGACCCAAAAACATGATTGGGGACCATTTCATCTTTCTTCTTGTAGGTACTTGCAAATGGATTGACTTGAGCTATTGAATTGCAAATTGACGTGTCAATCCACATGAAAGAAGAAAGGTGAGATGTGTAGAGGGTGACAACAAATGGAAAAAGAAATGGTAAGAACAAAGGTAAATGTTTTTCTTGCTTATAACCAATCCTAACTTGTTTTGTCAAGATAGTGTGCATTATACATATGGTTTTTGAGTCAAAAGTGGTATTTTGTGATTCACTTCACACTCTTGCTAAAAAATTGTTTCTAATGCTTCTATAGTGCATTACGAACTTGTTTAGACATGTTTGGATATGGTTTGTATTTTTAGCATGTTTTTAAATATGTTTTTATGAAATATATGTGTTTTTTGACAGCTGCTCTGTCGGTCGTGTTTACCCTATTTGAAACTCGACCGATAGACACCAATGGGTGATGTCAACAACTGTCATTGGTCGAGTTGTCAATGCACGAAACTCGACCGATAACACTGTGCACAGAATATACATTTGGCTTATTGAATGAGAATTTCCCTCTCAACTAGATTTTCTCAACCAATAGCCTTATTCTTTGGCACTCCTTTGGTATCTTTATATATGGCATATTGCCATGTTCTAAATTGCCTATCTTGCTTACAACTCTATCTCTTTAATTGCTCTAAATTGGTATATCTCTATCTTGCAATTACTTGCTTTGAGTTGTTTTGCAGGTTTTGATGATGATCTCTTTAGATCTCTTGGTTGTGTCTAAAAATAGCTTCCGTTGTACTCTAACTTACTACATCTATATAAGTGTATATCTTGTGTTGATACAACCTTGAGGTTCTTAGTGGTGATCATCTTTTGGTAATGATGCATATTTGTATGTGAGTTATATCCTTTCATGCTTCTAAAATTGCATGTCTCTTTGTTTGGATATATCTCTACATCTACTCATAGCTTGCTTTATCTTGTGTATCTTTTGGTATCTCTTGCTATGATCTAGATCCTACTAGTAGTCCTAATTTGTGATAACATCTACTAGTAGTTCATATACATGTAGTTCTAACCCTGTTTATAATTGACATCTTTGCTCATCTATATGCTATGCTTGTATCTTGTCTCATACATGCTCAAGCTTGTTCCTTGAATTGCATATCTACTATCTTGAGTTGCTTGCATAACTTTGTGATGCAGGGTACTTAGATCTACATTGTATGTAGAAATTGGAGTAATTTTGGATTTTATGCAGATTCTGCTCCAGTTTCAGTTTTTGATGCAAGACTAGTGTTTTTCATGCAGAAACGACCTTCTAAGCAAGACTCATCGCTTCGCCATGAGCCCTGATGCTTTTTGGGAAAATTCTCTCATCATGAGGGTCAAAATTGCATTTTATTGTTTTTTCTACAACACCTCATCTTGCTTTTTTGGGTTGTTCAAGTATATGCTTTAACTTGCTTTTCTTTCTATGCTTGGACAAGCCCCTATCTGTGCTCTTCTACTCTCCTTATATATATTTTTGTTATCTCCTTTCTCTTTAACAAGTGATGTTTCTTATTTCTTCATAACCCCACTTTTTGAAATGACAAAGGGGGAGAAAGGTATGTCTTCTTTTAAAAGAGGAAGAAGGCATGTCTTACATAAAGAAGACATATATGTGTAGAACATATATGAATAGAAGACATAGTTTCTATAAATGTTATGAAAGTTAACCATGCATGAGAAATAACATCAATTGAGGGGGAGTATGAGAACTCCATGCACATCAATTGAGGGGGAGCATATGAGCTCAATCCTATTGAAACCCCTAGGTTTCTCCAAATGTATGATTTTTCTTAAAAGCTTTCAATACATTTATGGAATGGTTTGTCATCTTCAAAAAAGGGAGAATGTTGACTCAAGGTCAATTAGGTCAATGTTGACTCACGTCTAAATTGACTAAACCCGTGTTTTGATGATGACTAACCATTCCACATATTGGTGTCAAATGCTTCTACTTAAGTGATTTCAGATTAGGTATAGACACTCCAAATGCCCCAACTTGCGCATATCAAATTGGAGAAAAGACAAGTCAAAGTCAATACAAGTGCACACTTTTGTAATATGATGTATATCCATTAGAATCATGTTGTAAATCACTTGTAATGATTGTATGACTTGTAATTAAGCTTAGAAAAAATCAGGAGCACTTAGATCGAATGTTTAAGCACTCAAAAACCATTTTCCAAAATTCACATCAGGTTGTTCATCAGTCGAGTTCTGTGACTTGCAAACTCGACCGATCCTGATTAGATCTTGAAAATGACTTTTGATCGATCGAGTTTACACTACACAGAACTCGACCGATGGAGTACCAGACCAATTTGATTTTCATTGGTCGGTCGAGTTTCCCTAGGACAAATTCGACCGATGGTCTGAATATCGGCTTTGTCTTTTACTCTATCGGTCGAGTTACCCTTATAGAAACTCGACCGATTGCACTGTGCGGAAAAGTGCAGAAAAGTGCTTCTAGCCGTTGTGGAGTTGCAAAAAGTGAAAATATATCCGTTGCAAGCCACAAAACGGTTAGTTTTCGTTCTCAAGTGTTCCCAAAGGCTAAGAGGCATCCCCAACTATAAATAGGACCCCTTGGGCTTCATTCCAAGGTTGAGCATTCAATGCAAACTCTATGTGAGGTTCCTATTCTATAGTTGAGTGCTTCCTACAGCCTCCTCTCTCTCTCTCTCTCTCTAAGCTTAATCACTTGCTACATCCATTAGAGTGAGTAGGAGATTTGTAAGAGAGCTAGTTCTACATATATATCTTGTGAGGCTCTCACTTCCACCACCTCCCCATCTCTCATTTCAACCATGAAGATGAAGGTTCTCTCTCTTGGCTAAGAGAGGTGAAGAAGAACAAGGGAAGGCGTCCCTTGGTGAAGATCAAGGCTGAAGACTTGGAGCTCAAGTGGGTAAGTCCTTGGTGGAAGCTTCTCCGAGTGAAGGTGAAGTCAAAGGCGGAAGATCTAAGAAGAGTGGGTAATTCCTTGAAGGCTGAAGACTTGTGCAAGAGTAGGTACGTCCTTGGAAGAAGGCGGAAGACTCTTGCAAAGTGGGTAAGTCCTTGGTAAGGTTGAAGACTCTTTGTATTGGATAGGTAAGTCCTTCGTTTGGTCATGTATTGTAAGTCTTATGAATGAATATAAGAATGCAATGGTTAGGAAATCCTAGAGGTTGACCTCTCTAGGTAAGTGGACTGACATACTTCTAGTTTGAAGTGTGGAACCACTCTAAATAGCTTGTCTACTTGTGTTTGCTCAATCTCTCTCATCCTTGCTATGCATGTTTTAGTTGCACACAAATTTCCTATTTAGCAACCTTATCTTGTGATATATCTTGAAGGTCTAAGGAATTTTGTTTAAGTGCATTCAACTCTATTCAACCCCCTCTAGAGCATCTAATCACCCATCTAGGATCAAACAAAAACTAAATCAAGAACATGCGCTAATTAAAAGACGAAAAGCGGGTATGCAAATTATTCGTAAATAAAACAAAAAAGTCAAACTCAACGTGAACCCATTGGTCTTGGCGTTTACGTTTCATAGTTCATCATCTCAATGAGGATTTTTCCACAGTTGCATCCAAATCCCCATGCAACTAGTTTAGTTGTTCTAAATTCCAGGTTCTACTGTCTCATCCGTCAGAATTAACTTGCGATAAAAACGAGAGATCACTTCGTTTAAATCGGCGGCTTTCTAAACCAAAAATCGTTTGTATAGATAAAAATTGTAGACTAAATCCAAATCTACACAATGGTCAATGGGCTATTCCCCTTACCTCGATAAGAAGACTACTCGCTACTCATGGAGAGAAATGGAGAAACAAGGAAAAAAAGAAGGTAAGCCATATACCACAAATCCGGAGTCTCTGAAGAGCCCAAGGTGGTGACGATTAAATGGCTTAGGTCTTTATCTCCCGCTCCAAGAAAAAAATACGAGAAGAACGCACAAGAAGAAGAACAAGAATAGAAGAATCCAGATGCTGAATAAAGGAGCCAACTTTATTGCTTTGCATGTAAAATTAAACTTGAATAAAAAATAACAGAGTTTCACTACAAAACAAGTACATAAATTGGGACCCCTTTCTTAGTGGTCCCCCCTCCTTTTATAGGGGAAGGAGAGGTGGGAACCCTGAGAGGGGGAAAGAAGACAGATAAGTGGCGACTGCTGATGTGCACTGTCCGCGCTCTGCGTAACGGCCGTCTTGCTAAGCGAGACGGTCGTTTGGTGAGGCTGGGCGCGGGCCTAGAAGGTTCGGGTCACAACCCTAAGAAGGGTCGTGGTGGCGCCCGTTTGGATGGAATCTTGGGCTCGAAGCAACATCCCAGACAGTCGTCTAGGATCTGTGAGTCACCTGTCTCGGTCGTGACGTGGCGTGAATTTGGAGTAGTGGCCAAACCCTAGACGAGCAAATGGCCGCTCCCTTACTTTCATTTCTTGGTTTCGAAGCAAAACCACGAAACGATTGTTCAGTTAGACTGAGTCGACCGTCTCGCGCCGCCGTGCGCGAATCCAAAGGGTTGAAACCCTAATCAAGTGGCAACACTTGTTTTCTGTACGAGGCTAGGTCAATTCGACCTAGCCATCTGGCTTGCTCGGATGCTCGTCTGGCTCCATGAGACGACCGTCTCGCTAAAGCGAGGCGACCGTTTGGCATGCAGAGTTGGCTGATTGAGCCAAGGCCACGGTGGCCATTTGGCTCTGAAACGGGGGTCTTTATGGAGTATAGAGGGAAAATGAATTGTTTATTCAGTGAGTAAAAAGGTGTACATGGTACTCTCTTATATAGCTACAGAGAGTTGAGACATATACACAAGCGAGCAATATGGGACTAATACAATAGAGCAGTATAAGAAATAACACAGCAGAATAAGTAAATAACACAATATTTCTATACTCCCCCTCAAGGTGGAGCGTAGATGTCGAATAAGCCCAACTTGTCAATCAGAGTCTGGAAGCGAGCTTTAGGGAGAACTTTGGTGAAGATGTCTGCAAGCTGCTTCTCAGTGCTAAGATATGGAGTGCAAATGTGTCCAGATAGGACTTTGTCCCGAACAAAGTGGCAATCTACCTCAATATGTTTTGTTCGTTCATGAAAGGTGGGGTTGCTCGCAATGAAAATGGAAGCCTTATTGTCGCAGAACATAAGAATGGGACTGGGAGAGGTAATATCAAACTTGTTCAGAAGACCACGGACCCACAGAAGCTCACATGCAGTATGAGCCATGGTTCTATATTCTGCCTCTGCACTAGATCGGGCAACAACTGTCTGCTTTTTGCTGCGCCAAGTAACCAGATTTCCCCCAATAAAAGTGCAACATCCAGATGTAGATTTCCTGTCAAATCGACTTCCTGCATAGTCAGAATAAGAAAATCCAGATAAATTGCAATGGCCATGCTTTTTGTAAAGAAGACCTTTCCCTGGAGAGCTTTTGAGATATCGTAAGATGTGACAAATAGCATCCCAGTGGCATTGCCGGGGTTTATCAAGATACCGACTTATGAATCCTACAGCAGCTGCCAGGTCAGCTCTAGTGACAGTCAAATAGATAAGCTTGCCAACCAGTCTCCTGAACTGGTGACGATCAACATAAGGAGGAGAAGTATCATTATCCCAATCCATATTGGGATGCAGAGGAGTGTTGGTTGGCTTGCAGCCCAGCATGCTTGTCTCCTGTAAAAGATCAAGAACATATTTCCTCTGTGACAGGCATAGCCCTGCAAAAGATCTAGCAACCTCAATACCTAGAAAATATCGTAGTTTCCCTAGGTCTTTGGTGATAAAGTGCTGCGCTAAATACTTTTTGGTTGCCTGTATCCCTGCAATGTCACTGCCAGATAAGACAATATCATCAACATACACAATAAGGATGACAAATCCTGCTGCGGTTTTACGAATAAATACAAAATGATCAGATTGTGAACGCCGAAACCAAAGGTAAGTAAGATCTGACTGAGCTTGTCAAACCATGCACGCGAGCTTTGTTTCAGACCATAGATCGCCTTTCTGAGTTTATAGATTTTAGAAGCAGACTCCCCCTGAGCAACAAATCCCAGAGGTTACTCCATGTAGACCTCCTCCTGTAGATCTCCATATATAAAGGCGTTTTTGACATCAAGTTGAAACAGAGGCCAATCTTTATTAACAATAATAGATATCAGAATACGAACAGAATTTAAGCGTGCGACTGGAGAAAAGGTTTCAAAATAATCAACTCCATACGTCTGAGTATACCCTTTCGCAACTAATCGGGCTTTCAGGCGTTCAATGGTACCATCCAGTTGATATTTAATGGTAAATATCCAGAGGCAGCCAACAATATGGCATGAAGAGGGACGGTCAACCAGATCCCATGTCTGACGATCACAGAGCGCGTGCATTTCCTGCTCCATAGCATATTTCCAGGCGGGATTGCGAAGGGCCTCTTCGGCTGATTTAGGAACTGTCACAGCAGACAAAACAGAATTGAAGCAAGCAAAACTACCACAGAGATTGTCAGATGAACAGAAATTACTGATAGGATGCTGAGTACATGATCGAACACCTTTCCTTAAACTAATAGGAAGATCCAGGTCAGAAAATACCTCAGTGGACGGGGGATCAACCGCAGACGTAGGATTTGGTTCGGCCGGGGCTTCAGAAGCATTAATGATCTTTGACCGGCGCCGATAGACTTGCAATGGGCGTTCTTTAGGCACATCAGGAGCTGGTAATTCCTCAACAACTTATGGTAACGATGTGGTAGCCATAATATCAACCGACAACTTTTCGCCATCACTAGAATAGTAAGGCATATGCTCAAAAAAGGTCACATCCGCACTAACAAGTCACTGTTTTTTAATAGGATCAAAACAGCGGTAGCCTTTCTGTGTACGAGAATATCGGAAATAATCGGAAAAGTTCATGAAAAAATCGATTTATTTCGGTCAACTATCCGGAAATAATCGAATAAAGTTGATTATATATATACATATATATATGTAGACATATATATGTGTATGTGTGTGTGTGTGTATATATATATATATATACATACATGATACATATCAAATGTATATATATACATATACACACACACACATATATATATATACATATATGTATACACACACACACACATATATATACATATATATACTTTTATATATATATATATATTAATAGTCGCATGTATATATATAAGTGTATGTGTGTGTCTATATATATATATATGTATATACGTATAAGATCTACATGTGACTATTAAGATCACTACATATACAATCTTATTGAGTGACAAGTAGGAAATAAATTAAAGAATAGTTGAACAATAAAAATGGACTGTTGGGAGTGTGGGGAGTTGGAGGTTTACTGTATATTAGTGAGTTGATAAAAAAAGTGCAAGCGACTTAAAAGAGAAATCGTGAAAAAATGTAAAAAGTCATGAAGAATTGTGAAAAAACTGTATAAATCGCGAAAGAGGGAAAAACCAAGAAAGGTTGTGCAAAATCAGAAATCGACTTACTAATCGTGCTAATATTCAAGAGCCTATACAATAGCAAAAAATTGTCGATTTTGTAAAATTCAAGATCAACACCTCCACTTGCTCCACCAAGCTCAAGGGCTGACCTCAAGCAAGAAGAGAGAAAGAAGGGAGCTAAAGGGGATACTTGCATGTGAAAGAAGGGGTATGAATACCCAAGGGTAGGAGAAAGGTAAAGGCTATGAGGTGTTAAGATATTAGAGCCTCTAAGGACACATGTCCCTCAAAACTACGACCATGCAAGCATTCAAGATGGGCATGCAAGAAAGGTCGTCAAAACCTAGGTAGCGTAGCGACCACTTAGGTCCTCACCACCCTTCGGTCGAAGCAAAACACCCTTGTATCGACTGCACCACAAAGCCAACCCAGGTAAACGTTCGCAACACATCAACATAAGCCAAGCATGTCGACCAAGATCAGACCAAAGCACATGGGTCGCTACAAAACTCAAGGGTCAACATCCAATTCAACATGGTCGACACTACTAACTCAAGCATCCAAGCTAACCATGCAAACCCTAACATCAACTCATGATGCCACCTCATCAACTAAAGCTGAACAAGGCATCCTTCAGCACTACTCTCTCTCTCTCATGATGCTTAGGCACAAGAGGCACATCCAACATGTGACAAACTGCAATATAAACCCTCAACATGGGTAAATTGCAACTTGGTCAAGACAAGCATATATACAACATAGCTAGCTCAAACATCAAGCAAACCGGACCAAACTAAAAACATACACGTGCCACATGTTATTAAGGTCTATCACTTGATTAGATTAAGAATTAAGCATCTTATTAAGCAAAGTAAGTAAGATAAAGCACTAAGCTACGCCAAGGGTCTTACAGGTACTTGCAAGAGCTGTCCATATATCACTACCTCCCAATTATATTGCTCAAGGGGAGTATTTCGGGAACTCTCCATATGCTTTTCTATAAGGGTACTTGTAGGAACAAGAAAGTTTCCTTACCTCCCACATGATGGGCCCCCACCTATCCTCGTATCAAAATTTTGTATAAAATGATGCATTTCGATGTAGAGAATTTCATGGCTTAATTTGTTCATAATGGCGTCGAAATGGGCATAGTTGTATTTACCAAAATTTCTGTCAAAATCTTAATAAATTTCCATTTCCACACTGTTGAGAATGATATGACGGGAAAATCCCATGTGTATCTAATGATTGAAGAGAAACCCCCTATCCTATAAATAGGATAAGAGGGAAGTGTACAAACTCAAGTAAAACCCTGATGGACTAAGACATACTTGGGTCCATATACAAATAGATTCAAATAATCTGAATTAATTGGACTCTCTAACACTCCCCCTCAAGCTGGAGTTTGGGAGAATCCCAAGTCAGCTTGCAAACAGAGAGACATATTAAATACAAAGAAGTAGAATGAAAAAGTTAAACCAAGCCCTAAATATTACAATAAAGCACTCAACAATCGAATACTCCCCCTCAAGTAGATAATTCAAAGCACTTTGCAGGAGATTCTCATTCAAAAAGGAAGTGGAATCTGGAAACGTAGTAAACATCATCATGTGGGCATCAGGGTTGTGGAAAATGATATGATTGGAAGTCCCAATGTATATATTTTTCTTACTGATAGAAGGGCACCACCCTCTCCTATATATAGGATAAGGGAAAGCGTACAAATTCAAGACAAACCCTAATGGGCCGAAACACACTTGAGCCTATATACAAATAAACTCAAATAACTTAATCAAATGGATTCTCTAACAAGGGTCTTTATCACGGTCGCTAGCGTCATAGTCTAGAGATTGCTGGATCACGAGTGCTGGGCACAACCGCAATAGTCGACGTTACAAAGCACGGACAAGTCAACATGCTAACAGAGCACGGACATACCGAAGAGTGCTGGAACAGAATAGCAAAAAGTCAACATGCGCAAGGCATGAACAAAGTCAACGTACAAATAATGCACAAATAAATAGCAATAAGTAGAGATGGGATAGCTGGACATGAGACCTTCAACGCAAATAAGTGAGTGGTAGACATGAAGATCCAGATACTAAACTCTCCAAGAAGCATATAGCAGTCTTCAAGATGCAAATAGCAATAGTAGAGATCCACAAGCTCTCGATATAGTAGTATAGAAATACTGTGTTATTTTCTGTTTCTACTGTGTTATGTTCTTTTGTATTAGTCCCATATTGCCTGCTTGTATGCATGTCTTAACTCTCTATAGCTATATAAGAGAGTACCATGTACACCTTTTTACTCACTGAATAAACAACTCTTTTCCTCTCTATATGGTATCTGTGACAGAGTCAGGAATTCCAGAAAGCTCAAGGTTGCACAATGTGTGCACCCTCATGTATATAATACTGAGAGATTTACAGAGAGGTCCATATACATAGGAACAAAACAAATAACAGGCTATGTAAAATAGGAAATATATAATCTAGCACTCCCCCTCAAGTTGGAGCATAGATGTCAATCATGCCCAACTTGTCCAACAACATGCATAACTGTTTCTTCGCCAAGAGCTTGGTGAAGATATCAGCAACTTGATCTTCAGATCTTGTGAATGGAGTGCATATCTTGCCAGCAAGAATAGATTCTCTGATGAAGTGGCAGTCAACTTCAATGTGTTTGGTGCGCTGATGATAGACAGGATTATTTGCAATGAAGATGGCAGCTCTGTTATCACAATGCATAGGAATGGCTGACGAAGACTCAATCCCAAACTCTTTCAGGAGAGAACGCACCCACAACAACTCACAAGCAGTATGGGCCATGGCCCTGTACTCAGCTTCAACACTAGATCTGGCCACGACATTCTGTTTCTTGCTTCTCCAGGTGACAAGATTGCCTCCTACAAAGGTATAGTAACCAGAAGTAGATTTTCTATCAACTTTGCTGTCTGCATAATCAGAATCAGAATACCCTTCAAGAACACAATGCCCATTTTTTTTATAATGAAGTCCCTTGCCAGGCGAATTTTTTAAGTATCTCAAAACTTGACATGCAGCATCCCAGTGGCACTGTTTGGGTTTGTCGAGGTACCTGCTAAGAAGACCTACTGCAGTAGCAATATCAGGACGAGTAACAGTCAAATAGATCAATTTACCAATCAACCGCCTGAATTTTTTATGATCAGTAAACATAGCAGAGGAATCATCATCCCAATTAACATTGGGATCAAGAGGAGTGTCCGCAGGTCTCGCTCCAAGCATACCAATCTCCTGTAGAATATCAAGAATATACTTTCTCTGCGAAAGAACCAAGGCATTAGAGTTTCTAGAGACTTCTATGCCAAGAAAGTACCGAAGTCTGCCTAGATCTTTGGTAGGAAATGCTTGCCCAAATGATCTTTGGTAGCCTGAATACCAAGAGTGTCGCTACCAGAAATAATAATGTCATCAACATATACAATCAGAACAGTAATACCAGCAGAAGTCTTTTTTGTGAATACAGAATGGTCAACTTGTGACCTCAGAAAACCAAAATCAATCATGATCCTGCTCAACTTATCAAACCAGGCACGAGGACTCTGCTTGAGCCCATAGATAGACTTCTTAAGCCTGCATACTTTGTGAGACTCCCCCTGAGCAACAAACCCAGGAGGTTGCTCCATATACACCTCCTCCTGTAAGTCACCATACAGAAAAGCATTTTTCACATCAAGCTGCATGAGAGGCCAGTTTAGATTCACAGCAACAGATAAAAGAATCATGACAGAGTTAAGGCGAGCAACAGGAGAAAAAGTCTCAAAATAATCAATGCCATATGTCTGAGTATAGCCCTTCGCAACAAGCCTTGCCTTCAACCTTTCAACCGTACCATCAGGTTGATATTTGACGGCATAAACCCACCTGCAGCCTACAGGCTTACACTGAGGAGGTGGATCCACCAGCTCCCAGGTGTCTCTATCAGTAAGAGCAATCATCTCATCATTCATAGCAGATGTCCAAGCCGTACTTTGCAAAGCCTCCTGAACATTCTTAGGTACAGCCACAGCAGATAAGGCAGATACAAAATTGTTGGAATGAGTATGCAGATGAGCAGTAGACACACACTGAGCAATGCTATGAGAAGTGCAAGAACGAGTACCCTTACGGAGTGCAATAGGTATGTCAAGATCAGAGTGTACCTCAGGAGTAGCAGAACCCTCTGGAGGAGAAGATTGATTGTCTTGGGGGGGTACTTGTGTGGAAGGTGCTTTATTCCTGCGTTGATAAACAATAAGAGGAGGATCTTGCTTTACAGTAATCTCAGTGTCAGTGCGGTCAGGCATACATTCAGAAATAACAGGTAAAGGAGGAGCCAGAATGTCAGTCTGCAAACTAGCTCCTGCTGAAGAATAATACGGTGTATCTTCAAAAAAAACATCACTACTGGTAAACCACTTCCGGGTGCTGGGATTATAACATCTGTAACCCTTCTAAGTTCGAGAATAGCCCAAAAAAATGCATTTAGCAGCTCGAGGAGATAGCTTATCAGAAGTAGGTCCAAGCAATCGAACAAAGCAAGTACACCCAAAAATCCTAGGAGGCACAGTATACAAGGAGGTGTCAGGCTGCAAAACCTGGATGGGAATCTTATTTCCAATAACAGACGATGGCATCCTATTAATCAGAAAGCATGCAATCAAGATAGCCTCAGGCCAATAAGAGCGGGGCACATGAGAATGCATCATTATCGTCCTGGTAACTTCTAATAAGTGTCTATTCTTCCTCTCAGCAACACCATTTTGTTGTGGGGTATAAGCACACGAAGTTTGGTGAATAGTACCCACAGATTTACAAAAAACAGCCACATCTTGCTTAACAAACTCGAAAGCATTATCAGTGCAAAAAACTTTAATAGGCAACCCAAACTACGTTTTTATTTCAGCAAAGAAGTATTTGATAGTAGACAACACTTCAGACCTACTTTTTAACAGAAACAACCAAGTAGTCCTCAAAAAATCATTAATAAAAAGAATGAAATACTTGTAACCAGACAAGCTTGGTACATGGCATGGACCCCATACATCAGAGTGGACTAAATCAAAAATGTTTTTACTGCTCACAGTACTACGTCTAGGATACACAGTACGAGTTTGTTTTCCTAGCTGACATGATTCACATTGAAAATGACAACTGCCAATATCAGGAACTAAACTACGCAACTTCTCTGACGAGGGTTTGGCCCAGCATGTAGTGCCACTGTAGAGTAGAAACAGAAGCAGATAATGCAGATATCACAGCAGCTTTCTCTGATCGAGGTAACTGGTCCAAGTAGAAGAGCCCATCAACACCTTCATACCCCCCACCAATCTTCGTCCTCGTGCGAAGGTTCTGAAAAACGCATGAACCAAGAACAAATGTCAAGCTACATTTTAAACTCCTTAAAATTTTGCTGACAGACAATAAGTTAAGAGGAAATCTGGGCACATATAAGGCAGATTTGAGGCCAAACTGAGAAATAATATCACCGACTCCAAGGACCGAGGACTTGGAGCCATCAGCAAGCATAATAGAAGAATGTCGAGCAGGTGCAGATATATGTTTAAACAAAGATCTATTTCCAGAAATATGTGCAGATGCACCAGAATCTATTACCCATTTGGTATTACCAGAATTAGAAGGTGAGGAGGAGCTCAGGAAGGCAGTATCATAACCAGAAAAAGCAGCATGCGCTCCATTAGTAGATGCAGCAGAAGCAGACCCAGCACGCTCAAGAAGAAGACGCTCCACCTCAGCACGAATGTAGTCTGCGGTAGCCCCCGTAGGCTCTGGAGCAGGTATCTGAGCACCACCCTCAGACGTAGTAGATGAGGAATATGTAGCAGCATTGGCCCACGCCGGCTTACCATACTTTTCTCAACATTTTTCTTCAATATGGTTAGACCGACCACAGAAAGTACATACGCGCTGTCCCTGCTGAGGACGCGCAACAGCAGAAGGTGGGGCAGAAGGAGGAGCTCCACGTCCAGCACCAGGTCCACGTCCCCTGCCTGCACCCAGGGGAGGACGACCATCATTGGAGCGACCACGGCCACGACCACGGCCACGACCACACCCGCCCCAAGCAGCCAAAGCAGTAGAGTCTCCAGTCTCAGGAGGTGGAGACGGTGTAGACGACGGAAGGCGCTGGAGACGCTTGTAGGCAGTCTGCAAGGTAGGAAGTGGATCACTTGCCAAGATCTGATCTACCACGCCCGTATAGGACTCGGGTAAACCACTGAGAAACTGAATCAACTGAAGTTCCGCCCGCTGTTTTTGCATAGTCGCTAAATCAGTAGACAGCGGGTGATACATCTCCAACTCACCCCACAGACCAGTGAAGGTGGAGAAGTAGTCAAATATGTCAGATCCCGTAAACTGTAGGCGCCCCAGTTACTTGGTGATATCAAAGACCTTCTTGGGATTTTCACTATGTGAGTAGGTACTGGCGAGCTGATCCCACATCTGCTTCGCCGTAGGCAGCTGAAGAAGAGTGACACTGATCTTCTCAACAGAGCTGTTGAGAATCCATGTCATAACTGTCGATTCATCACGAACCCAGTCATCAAAGGCTTTGATGTCCTTTGCATCCGCCTCCTCTGTAGGCTGAGGCGGGCCAGTCCGAATCAGGTGAGAGTACTTCCCTTGTGATTTGGCAAAGATCACAAAGGAGCATACCCAAAGCTGGTAGTTGCGCCCGTCAAGTTTAACAGTAGTGACTTGACGACGCGAGTCTCTCCATATATCATCCCCAGAAGACGCCATGAGGACCGACACAGGCACAAGTAGGCACAGACAGAAGACAGACTACGCCGTCAGGCAGGCAGAAGCTAGTCACCGTGGACCTTTCACATACAAACCACGCCGAAGCGTAGCAGAAAACCCGGAGGCCGAAGCCTACACGGGCAGGCAGGCACAAACAAACACGAACCGAAGGTTGTCCCTCAGATGGCGTAGGTTTCTCTATGCATATTCTGCCCAATACGGGTCTTCTGATCTGACACGTCAGATCTCTGCTGTTGTTATCTGCCCTTTGTGGGTTTCTTCTCTGATCTGCTTCTGTGCCGGCCGCTTCTGCCATGGCTTTCCCTGAGCCTCTCCGGTCTCTTTGCGTCACCACAGTGAAGCTCGACGGTGGCTCCAACTACCATCTCTGGTCGGCATCCTTTGTGCTATATGTCAAAGCACAAGGCCGGTATCACCATCTTACGACTGAGCCTCCTGCTGCTCCTACTGCTGATTCAGATGACAAAATCAGACAAAGTTATGCGCAGTGGTCCAAGGATGATTTCGGCGTCATGTCTTGGATCCTCAACAGTACCGAGCCTCGTATTAGCCAATCTCTTCTCTACCTTCATGATGCAAAGGCTATGTGGGATCAACTGTCCCATGTTAATACCCATCAGGAGAATCCAAAGCGCGTTTTTGAGATCTTCAAAACCTTGACGAAAAAGGAGTTCTCCACTGACACTTCTATTGATGACTTCTACAACCAATGCTCGGCACTGTGGAATGAATTTGAACTCTACCACCCTTTGACGGCGGACATCAAAATTGCTAAAAAACTACGCAACGAACTGTAACTGGTGTAGTTTTTGGCTGCACTTCCTGCCTCCTTTTCTGGTGTGGTCGACCAGATACTATCAAGCGACCCGCTACCGACTCTTCGGGATGTTCTCAAAAGAGTCCAACGCCTGCCATCCATGACTCCCACTTCTGTTGTTGAGCAACCTGCGCTTATTGCTCGCTCTGCTGATTCTGGCCGTGGCCGTGGTGGTCGTCCTCCTCCCTCCGGAGGCCGAGGCTCTTCTGGACGTGGTGCTCCTCCCGGCCCTCGCTACTGCAACTGGTGTGGCCGGGACAATCACACTGAAGATCGTTGTTGGGTTAAGCACGGCAAGCCAGCTTGGGCTAACCAGGATGCTACAGAACCTGCTGCCGACTCCACTACTGACACTTCTACTGCTCCAGCAAACACCGACTGGTTACGTTCAGAGTTCGAAAAGATGTTCCAGGAACGTCTTGCGCAGATGCCATCCTCGTCTACTTCCAGACCTTCTGCCATGCTTGCTTCTCCATCATCTGGTAACAAACAGTGGTGCATTGACTCAGGTGCATCCACTCATATGGCTGGTGATCTTCACCTTTTTTCGAGTCTCAATAAAACTGCTCCTATATCTTCTGTTACTGTTGCAAATGGATCCAAAACTGCTGTTCATGGCACTGGCACGGTTCCGCTGTCACCAAAATTGCACTTGAATTCTGTTTTATATATTCCAAAGTTTCCTGTTAATTTATTATCAGTCAGTAAGATGATTAAACAACTCAAGTGCTCTATTAAATTTGATCCTTCTGGCTGTGTTTTGAAGGATCTCCGCACGAAGACGAGGATTGGTTCGGGCCGTGAAGGACCAGATGGGCTGTATTACTTGGATGGACCTCCTACTGCTGCGGCTTTGCTTTCTACTTCAGTGACAGGATTACAGTGGCACTTTCGCCTGGGTCATCGATCTGCGGTCAAATTAAGACATTTATTTCCTACTTTATCTGAGAATATTTTTTCATGTAAAACTTGTGTTTTGGGCAAACAAACTCGATCTGTTTTTCCAGCTAAGAAAATTATTGCCTCTAAAGAAATTTTTGACTTGGTTCATGCTGATATTTGGGGACCATGCTCTGTATCCAGTCACTCTGGTGTGAAGTATTTTATGACCTTTATTGATGATTATTCTCGCACCACATGGTTGTTTTTGCTTAAAGGTCGGGATACTGTGTTAGATACCATTCACACCTTCTTTGCTGAAATTCACACACAATTTAATCGACCCATTAAAATTTTTCGTACTGATAATGCTCTGGAATTCATGCAACAATCTGTAACATCTTTTTGTGCTGACCGTGGAACCATACATCAGACTTCTTGCCCTTAGACCCCTCAACAAAATGGCGTTGCTGAACGAAAAAATCGCCATCTTCTTGAGGTTGCTCGCACCCTTCTTCTACACTATAAAGTACCCCAACACTTCTGGCCTGAAGCTGTCTCTACTGCATGCTATCTTATCAATCGCATGCCTTCCTCTGTTCTGAAAAATCAGGTCCCATATACTATTTTGTTTCCTGATAAACCCTTATTTTCTCTGCCTCCTCGCATTTTTGGGAGTACTTGTTTTGTGAAAATTCTTCGTCCTGGACTCACTAAACTTGATGCTCGCTCGGTCAAATGTGTGTTTTTGGGATACTCCTGGACTCAGAAAGGTTACCGCTGTTTTGATCCTATCAAAAAACAATGGTTGGTTAGTGCGGATGTGGCCTTTTTTGAGCATATGCCTTATTTTTCTACTGCTGGTGAAAAATTGTCGGATGACATTATGGCTCCCACTCCATTACCTTTAGTTGTTGAAGAACCTCATGCTCATGATGTGCCTCAAGAACGCCCATTGCAAGTCTATCGACGCAGGTCAAAGAACAGTAATGCTTCTGAAGCCCCGACCGAACCAAATCCTACGTCTGCGGATGATCCACCGTCCACTGAGGTATTTTCTGACCTGGATCTTCCTATCAATTTACGGAAAGGCGTTTGCTCCTGTACTCAGCATCCTATCAGTAATTTCTGTTCGTATGACAATATCTATGGTAGCTTTGCTTGTTTTACTTCTGCTTTGTCTGCTGTAACAATTCCTAAATCAGCTAAAGAGGCACTTTGCCATCCTGCCTGGAAACATGCTATGGAGCAAGAAATGCTTGCACTTTGTGATCAACAGACTTGGGATCTGGTTGATCGTCCTTCTTCGTGCCAAACTGTTGGATGCCGCTGGATTTTTACTATTAAATACCAACCAGACGGTACCATTGAATGCCTGAAAGCCAGATTAGTTGCAAAAGGATATACTCAAACAAATGGGGTTGATTATTTTGAAACATTTTCTCCAGTCGCCCGCTTAAATTCTGTCCGTATTCTGATATCTGTTGCTGTGAATAAAGACTGGCCTTTGTATCAACTTTATGTCAAAAACACTTTTCTCTATGGAGATCTACAGGAGGAGGTCTATATGGAGCAACCTCTGGGTTTTGTTGCTCAGGGGGAGTCTGCTTCTAAAATCTGCAAACTCAGAAAGGCGATATATGGTCTGAAACAAAGTACACGAGCATGGTTTGACAAGCTCAGTCAGATCTTGATTACCTTTGGCTTTCGGCGTTCACAATCTGATCATTCTGTGTTTATTCGTAAAACTGCAGCAGGACTTGTCATACTTATTGTATATGTTGATGATATTGTCTAATCTGGCAGTGACAGTGCAGGGATACATGCAACCAAACAACATTTAGCACAACACTTCATCACCAAAGACCTAGGGAAACTACGATATTTTCTAGGTATTGAGGTTGCTAGATCTTCTGTAGGACTATGCTTGTCACAGAGAAAATATGTTCTTGATCTCTTGCAAGAGACTGGTATGCTGGGCTGCAAGCCAGCCAACACTCCTCTGGATCCCAATATGAATTGGGATGATGATACTTCCCCTCCTTATGCTGATCGCCACCAGTTCAGGAGACTGGTTGGCAAACTTATCTATTTGACTGTCACTAGAGCTGATCTGGCAGCTGCTGTAGGTTTCATAAGCCGGTATCTTGATAAACCCCGACAATGCCACTGGGATGCTATCTGTCACATCTTACGATATCTTAAAAGCTCTCCAGGGAAAGGTCTTCTGTACAAAAAACATGGCCACTGCAATTTATCTGGTTTTTCTGATTCTGACTATGCAGGAAGTCGATCTGACAGAAAATCTACGTCTGGATATTGCACTTTGTGGGAGGAAATCTGGTTACTTAGCGCAGCAAAAAGCAGACAGTTGTTGCCCGGTCAAGTGCAGAGGCAGAATATAGAGCTATGACTCATACTGCGTGTGAGCTCCTGTGGGTCCGTGGCCTTCTGAACGAATTTGATATCACATCTTCTAGCCCTATTCCTATGTTCTGCGACAATAATGCGTCCATTTTCATTGCGAGCAACCCCACCTTCCATGAAAGAACCAAGCATATTGAGGTTGACTGCCATTTTGTTCGGGAGAAAGTTCTATCTGGACACATCTGCATTCCATATCTTAGTACTGAGAAGCAGCTTGTAGACATCTTCACTAAAGTTCTACCTAAAGCCCGCTTCCAGACTCTGATTGACAAGCTGGGCTTATTCGACATCTACGCTCCAGCTTGAGGGGGAGTATAGAAATACTGTGTTATTTTCTGTGTCTACTGTGTTATGTTCTTTTGTATTAGTCCCATATTGCCTACTTGTATGCATGTCTTAACTCTCTATAGCTATATAAGAGAGTACCATGTACACCTTTTTACTCACTGAATAAACAACTCTTTTCCTCTCTATAAGTAGCAATACAGATCCACTGACATATAGATAGAGAGATTGGAAGATCCTCATAGACAGAAGCAAAAATAGATTTCCTCTCTTCAATCTCTCTTTTATTCTCCCCCTCACTCCGACCACAGAGAACAACAGTGGTTGGGATGGACAAACACAAATTCACATCATAAGAAGAGAACAACACAAAGTAAAATTCAAATGATTCTCAAAAGGACGGCAGTTGCACAATAAACCCAATTGACATGTACAGATTACAAGGAACATCATCACAGTGAAAGGCTTTCTTTCAAGAGAATGATAGCTTATACATGAGGAGAGGACTTGATAAACACTTGGCACCGGGAGAATGTGTGAAGAAAAAGAAGCACAACACTGACTGGAATAACAAGAATGAGTTGAATGTAAAAGTAGGTAAATCAGGCATGCACGACAACTGGAAATAAATTAACAAAAGGCAGCAGCTTTGGTCACATAAGAGGGAATAGAAAGACCACGAGCACAGACTGCTCCAATAAATAAAAGCCAGCACACTGTGCAACTGTAAACCGGTCTTTTTTTTTAATAGAACAAAATTCAGAAAAGCGGCAGCTGACTTGAGTTGAAAAAATTGAAAAACACTTGCATGTGTTGCAGATACCCACTCAAGCAAAGCATGATTACAGCTGTACTCCACTTGAGTTGAAGCAAAAAAAACCTTAATTTTGCTTAATTATCACCAACGGCAGACAAGATGACTGACTTCTGCAGCCCTGCTTGCCTTTCTACAATATTTTTCTATTGTGATGATCGATGCTATCTATTAGTATATATATTTTTCTGGGCTTATTGTGTTATGGGCTTTAGAATTGTTAGCCCATTTTCTTTTATTCCTCATTACATGTTTCTAGAATTTTCTTTACTCTCCTTGTCTCTAGAATATTCTTAACTCTCTTGTCCTATAAAACATAGACCTCTGTAATTGTGTCGATCATCTAATACAAAAACCTTTTATTATTTCAGATGGTATCAGAGCGGCCTGATCCTCCTTAAACCCCTACCCTAACCTGTGCCCCCATAAACCCTAGCTGCCTTTCTCTTCTTCTCTTCCAGCCGCCGCCCTCCCCACCTCATCTCTCTCCTGCTGCCGCCAGCCACTCACCCGCAGCCTACCTCCCTTTTCCGCCCACCGATCCCCCATCCCCTACCCGCCGCCGCTTGGCTTGCTCCTGCCCTCCACCTTTACGTCGCCTCTCCACCACCGGCCACCCATCCTTTCTCAGCTCACACACCCGCCGCGACCCTACATCTCCCCTCCCATCCCGCCACTGCCCCCCAGCCACCACCAGTCCCTCCCTTGCCGCCGCCCGCCACCTCCACCTACCCGCCCTGCTGCTGTCCCACTCCTCAAATCAGCCCTCTCCCACCTCTTCTTCCTTCCCTCCTTTACCCATCAACATATCTCCCTCCGACTAGCCATCACGTCCATTCTTTCCCTTTTCCGCCAATCTCTGGACATCTCCGGTAACTTTCCAGTCATAGCACATTGACGACATAACTGGATCTCGCTTTCTTCCTGCCTACACCTCATGGTGGAATAGTTTTTTCTCCTTGTTGGCTTAGGTTTTTCTATATCCTCTGCTGCCCCTATGTGGGTTTCTGGGATCTGATGCGTCATATCTCATATTGCTATCTTCTGCCCCCATGCAAGTTCTTAGAAAGTAAAAGACGGCTACTTGTTGTATTGAACAAAAGAAACCCTGCTCCTATAAATAGGAGGACAAGGAAGCGTACAGACATAAGACTAACCCTAATGGGCCAGAACACTTAGGCCCATATTACAAACTAATAATAAAACACTAACTAAAATAACTCTCAACACCCCCCCTCAAGCTGAAGTTGGGAGAATCCCAAATCAGCTTGCAAACAGAGAGTTTGACTAAGAAAACAAAGAAACAAAATAAAACGATAAACCAGGCCCATACAAAAATTTTCTCCCCTTCAATTTTACAATTAAAGCACTCAAACACTCAGACACTCCCCCTCAAGTAGATACTCCAAGCAAGCAGGCAAGGAGGTCACAGAAAGTTCTCGATCATTTGGAGTAGAAATAAGCAACAACACAATCATCTAGAGCAAAAGATAAAATAGTTGATAGGCACCAAGATCTTCATCAAAGTCGTCGTCGTAGTAGCCAGAGAGTGCTGGGTCACAGTGGTAGAGTAGTAGAGCCCAGAGAGTGCTGGATCACAGTAGCAGTAGTAGTCAACGTATAAATAAAGTACAGACGGGTCAACGTGCGAAACAGGGTACGGACGAGCCAGAGAATGCTGACACACAGAAGTAGAGAGTCGACGTGCAAACAAGGCACGAACATGCCAGAGAGTGCTGGCGCACAACAACAAAAGTCGACGACATAGGCAGATAGAAGACCAGTAGGCAGAGTAGCAAGCAAATAAATAACTCCAGTAGACGAAGCTCCATGTAAAGTCATCAACAAATGTCTTCATCAGCTTCCCACTTCATAAAGTATCCATCACGGTAGCAGACGTCAAAGTCCAGATAGTGCTGGTCCACAGAGTCCAGAGAGTACTTGTCCACAGAAGAAAGTCAACGTGCAAATAAAGCACAGACAACGGAAAGTGCAAAAGCACAAAGCAACAAACAGAATGTGCTAATCATAACACAAGTAGTAAGAACGCCATCCGAATATGTAACTTCATAGCAGTAATCAAGGTAGATGATTAATAAGCAATAATAGCAAGAACAAGCATCACATAGCAGCAGAAGAAACCACATATCAACAGTAAATGTGGCATGAAGTCCAATAGAACAACATAATGAAATTCTTCTTCTTCTCTCCATCTCTTCTCCATCTCATCTCTTCCCTCTACTCTTCATCCTCTATTCTCCCCCTTACGCCAAGCACAGGAGGAGTCAAAGAGTGGTTGGCGTGGAGAGTCAAAACAATGGCAGAAGCAAGGTTTGTGTAGGAAAATATGTGGAGGAGTTAGCCGATAACACGAGTGAAGGCAGAAAACGACCCAAACAGGAAGATTCAGATAGAAAAATAAATGGATCTTTTTTCGACCTGAAAAGGGGATTTGTTTGGAAAATCCGATTACGCAAAAAATTGGACCCGATTAGCACATGAAGGGCTGTTTGGTAGCATTATGATCATAAAAAGAGAGATACTTTAGTCACTTTGACGTTGAGAGAAACTCCAACAGTTGTAATCCAGTTAGGCAACCACCATCCTCGCGTATCTCAGATCTCAAACTCCGCTGATAGTAGTGCTTGCTCCAGTAGCTGTTGGCCCAACAACTCCTGCCACAAAGCTTTCATCTTGCCTGTGACTTGGCATAGGCTCCTAGAAGTGGTCTGCTGCATGCCCGCAATGCTCCATCCTCCTCCAGCTAAGGCGGCTTGGGGAGTCAGGGCAAAAAGACTAAGTTTTTGAATGATCTATAGTGGTGATACGTATCTCCGGCAAGGGGGGAAAACGGCGGATGACTAGGAAGTCAAAAGGCTGGTAATTGCAGGTAGGAGAGGCAGTTTGCAGGAGCAGGTGACCCTGCGTCAAATTGGCAGGTAAGACCCAAGGATGGCGGGGTGCAGTGTGGTTGCGGCGGGAAGATTAATACGTCTGATCCTTGGCTTTCTGCATCGGGTCGATTGAGGAGCGTGAAGGCAGCAAGAGCGGGTAAGGAGGGGGTCGGGGATAGTGGTTGGGCGTGGGGGGGGGCTTGAGTCGTGCGGGAGGCAGGGTGGTCGGTGGCTAGGCAATAGGTAGCAGATCTGGCGGAAAGAAAAAAAAGGGTTGTTGGGTGGAGGCTGTTGGCAACGGAAGAATGGAGGGGTGAGGTGGCTGCTTGTTGGTGATGACGGTGAAGAAAAAAAAGGTGAAGGTTGGGGGCAGCCGCAGGTGGCGTTGGGCTAGGCAGGAGGCCGCAGTGGGCTGGGCAAAAGGTGGCTGAAGGCGACGACGGCCATAGGCAGGGAACAATGGTAGGAATTCCCTACAAGCAGCCAAGCACCGCCAACGGCGGCGGCCGCCCGCAAGGGGTCACTTCTTAGGGCTTTGGTCCCTAAGACGGATGCTATGATACCATCTTAGAAAGTAAAAGATGGCTACTTGTTGTATTGAATAGAAGAAACCCTACTCCTATAAATAGGAGGACAGGGAAGCGTACAGACATAAGACTAACCCTAATGGGCCAGAACACTTAGGCCCATATTACAAACTAATAATAAAACACTAACTAAAATAACTCTCAACACAGGTGTTTTTAGATCTCCCATATGTTGGGTTTATACTTCTATTACTGCATGCTGCTCCTGCCTGCTACTTCTGTCTACTTTGGCGTCTTGCATACCTCATGGCGTCCCCAAATTCGCTTCGAAATCTATGCGTGACTACTTTCAAGTTGGACGGATCCAACTATCACACCTAGGCAACCTCTTTTGGGCTCTATGTCAAGGCTCAGGGACGCCATGCCCATCTTTCTACTAAAGATCCGGATGTTTTAGATACTATTGCTGATGACAAGACAAAACAGGCATATGATCTGCGGTCCAAAGAAGATTCTGACATTATGACCTGGATGCTCAACAGTGTTGAACCTAAAATCAACCCATCTCTTCTACGACTGTGGAAGGCTAAAGATATGTGGGATCAACTCTCCCTCGTATACTCTCATCAACAAAATCCAAATAAGGTGTTTGGTATCTTCAAACAGTTGGCCAAAAAGGAATACACTACTATTGATCCTATTAAAGGCTACTACAATCAGTGCTATGCACTTTGGGATGAATTCGAGGTCTACCATCCGCTCTCCTCTGTTATGAAGGAAGCTCAACGACAACACAATGAGCTTCAACTTGTTCAGTTTCTAGCTGGATTACCACCCTCCTTTGCGGGTGTTGTCGATCAGATTCTCTCCAGTAATACTCTACCTACTTTGCGCGATATTCTGAAGCGCGTACAACGCCTACCTTCTGTCTCTCAGGCGTCTCTTGACCTTTTTGATGGTGCTGCTCTTGCTGTCCGATATGGTGATTCTTTCTGAGGTGTAGCTGCGGTCGTAGCCGTGGTCGAGTACGCTTGACTCCAGGCGCTGGTCGTGGTTTGTACACGTCTGGTTCTGACTCCTCATGTGCTGAACAACGACACTGCAACTTCACCAAGCACAACAATCATAATGAAGACCATTGTTGGATCAAGCACGTCAAGCCTGCTTGAGCAAACCATGTTTCTTCCGAACAACCTGACACCCTTGCTTCTTCGTCTGCCCCACATCTGCTGATTGGAATGGATTTGAGTTTGAGAAATTGCTCCAACCCGCCTGACCTTTGCCGAGACTTCCACTGATGGCAGTTCTGCTCTTCTAGCATAGTCTGGTAAAGATACATGGGTGATTGACTCAGGGGCCACTTCCCATATTACTGGCAATCATTCTTTATTTTCTAAATTGCATAAAATTTCTGCTATTCCGTCTGTCACACTAGTCGATGGTTCTCAAACACCTGTTTTAGGAATAGGGAATATCTATACTCCTGACCGTCTACGTTCCGCACATTATGTTCCTAAATTCCCTATCAACTTGTTATCTGTGAGTAGAACTGTTAAGAGCCTACGGTGCTCCATAACTTTTGACTCGAATAGTGTTATCTTTCAGGATCTACGCACGAGGATGAAAACTGGTTCGGGCCATGAGGGACCAGACGGATTATACTACTTGGACGCACAAAAGACGACGTCTTACTTGACCACTTTTGCGACCGACATCCAGTGGCACTCTCGCTTGGGGCATCCTTCACCAGTAAAATTGAAGCACTTACTACCAGACATTTCTGATTCGGTTTTTCAATGTGAAACATGCCAGTTGAGCAAACAAACTAGATCTACTTTTGCTGGGAAGCATTGTATTAGCTCAAAGCAGTCGCTTGATATTGTGCATGCTAACATTTAGGGTCCGTGTTCTGTTTGTAATATTTCTGGTTTTCAGTACTTTATGAGTTATATTGATGTGTTTTCTAGAACCACCTGGTAATTTTTGTTGAAATACATATCTCATATACTTGATACTATCACATCTTTTTTTGCTGAGATACGTACCCAATTCGATAGAACCGTAAAAATCTTTTGTACTGATAATGCCCTTGAATTCATGCAAAACTTAGTCAAATCTTTTTGTTGAAAAATGGGTACTATTCACCAAACCTTCTTTGCTTACACACCCCAACAGAATGGCGTTGCTGAATGCAAGAATCATCATCTTCTTGAGGTTGCCCGTACTCTTCTATTTCACTACCATGTTCCCCAACGTTTTTGGCCGGAAGCTATTTCCACTGCATGTTACCTTATTAACCACATGCCTCCTTTTCAAATTCTATACCGTGATGCACCTCTGTTTACCGTGCCTCCTCGTATTCTTAGGAGTACATGTTTTGTAAAAACTTTGCGTCAGGGCCTTTTACTAAACTGGATCCTCGTGCTACCGAGTGCATTTTCCTGGGGTACTCTAGGACACAAAAAGGATACCGCTGCTATGATCCGATTACCAAGAAGTGGATGATTACTGTTGATGTTGTCTTTTTTGAACACATGTTGTTCTATTCTTCAGTAGGATCTGCCTTGACACTTGTTTTAATTACGGAATTCCCTTTACCTCTGCCTGTTGATATTGCTATCCCAGATGACACAGTTGCACCTGCTCCTCCTTTGAAGGTTTATCACAGAAGGCCGAAGGCACCAACTCCCTCCATGGCACCTCCAAGTCCTACATCCTCATCAGCGGATCTGCTAACACCTCAAGTATTTTCTGACTTGGATATTCCTATTAGTTTACGTAAAGGAACTCGGTCTTTCACTCAGCATCCAATTGGGAATTTCTGCACTACTGCTAACTTGGGGACTAATTTTGCAAATTTCGCTTCTTCCTCGTCTGCTGTTTCTATTCCTAAAAATGCTACCTAGGCTCTTCAGCATCCATCATGGCGTCAAGCCATGGAAACTGAAATGCAGGCTCTCACTGATAGACACACTTGGGATTTGGTTGATGCACCCACTGATTGTTCACCAATTGATTGCAGATGGATTTTTACAATCAAATATCAACCTGATGGCACAATTGAGCGACTCAGCTCGCCTAGTAGCCAAAGGCTACACTTAGACATTTGGAGTTGATTACTTTGAGACCTCTCCCGTCGCTCGTCTAAACTCTGTTCGTGTTCTTATTTCAGTAGCAGTAAATTATGATTAGCCTTTATTTCGGTTTGATGTTAAAAACGCCTTCCTGTATGGCAATCTACATGAGGAGGTATACATGGAGCAGCCTCCTGGATTTGTGAGTCAGGGGGAGTCCTCAAAGGTTTGCCGCCAACGCAAATTAATTTATGGCCTTAAGCAAAGTCCTCGAGCCTGGTTTGATAAGCTGAGCTCCATCCTTTAAAAGTTTGACTTTCGTTGTTCTCAGTCCGATCACTCAGTGTTTGTTAAGAAAGCTACCTCTGGTCTTGTAGTGTTGATTGTCTATATTGATGACATCATCTTATCTAGTAGTGACTCGTGGGCATCCATGCTACTAAAATTTACTTGGAAAAACACTTTGTTACAAAAGATTTAGGCAAATTGAGATATTTTATGGGAAAGTGTCTCGATCATCCTCTGGTCTATGTTTATCTTTACAAAAATATCATCTAGATCTCCTATCCGAAACAAGACTGTTTGGGGCCAAGTCTGCTAGTACTCCCTTGGATCCCAACACTAACTGGGATGACGATGATTCTCCTCCTTATGCTGACCATCATCAATATCGCAGAATGATCAGGAAACTTATATATCTTACTGTTACTCGGGCTGATATCACTTCTGCAGTTGGACTGGTTAGCATATATCTAGATAAGCCCAGACAATGTCACTGGGATGTTGCCTGCCATATTCTAAAGTACCTGAAAAGTTATCCTGAAAAAGGTTTGCTTTACAAGAAACATGGTTATTGTAACATTACTGGCTATTATGATTTGACTATGCTGGGAGCAAGATAGATCAAAGATCTTCATTTGGCTACTGTACTTTTGTATGTGGTAACTTGGTCACCTGGCGAAGCAAGAAGCAAACTGTAGTTGCTCGCTGAGGTGCTGAAGCGGAGTATCTAGCCATGGCTCACACTACCTGCGAACCTTTTTGGGTACGAGGCCTTCTGAAAGATTTTGGTATCTCTGATGCTAAACCTATTCCCATGCACTGTGACAACAAAGCAACTATATTTATTGCCAGCAATCCCACCTTCCATGAACACACTAAACACATTGAAGACACATTGCAGTTGATTGTCACTTCGTTTGGGAAGCTGTCTTATCTAGTCAGATCTCTACACCTTATACACCTACATTAGATCAGGTTGTAGACATTTTCACCAAAATTCTTCCAAAGACCAGATTCACTACTCTGATGGCCAAGTTGGGCATGATTGGTATCTATGCTCCAGCTTGAGGGGGGGTATTAGTATATATATTTTACTGGGCTTATTGTGTTATGGGATTTACACTTGTTAGCCCATTTTCTTTTATTCCTCATTACATGTTTCTAGAATTTTCTTTACTCTCCTTGTCTCTAGAATATTCTTAACTCTTTTGTCCAATAAAAGAGAGACCACTATAATTGTTTTGATCATTAAATACAAAAACCTTTTGTTATTTTAGCCTATCTAAAGTACACTAGTCAACAAGGTGATGCACGGAGTCGAGTCTCTCACAACACCAACAAAATCCATTACACTGTTAAGTCTCCACGTATTAGCCTGATGCCAATGACCCAGTAAGGGACCCTCTAAAAAGGAGATCAACGAGGGGAATTATAGAAATCTATATCTAGGAGGGGGATCTTTGTGGGTTTGGATGATGGGAGGAGACACAATGGGGCAGAGCAACATACAAAGTATTAGTGATAAGAAGAAAGATCAAGAAGTGGCTGTGGATGCATGACAGACGCTTGGAAGGAAGCCAAGCTAAGGAGCGGTGGGCGCCTATAGGCGGGAGACATCTTTTTCTCTTCTCTAGGGTTGGGGTTGGATCACCACTCAAATACCATGTTGAGAACGTTACGGTGGGAAAATCCCCTATGTATCTAAATATAGAAGAGCAACACCCTCACCTATAAATAGGATAAGAGGGAAGTGTAAGACTCAAGTAAAACCCTAATGGGCCAAGACACACTTGAGCCTATATACAAATAGACTCAAATAATCTTTTAGTTAACTAAACTCTCTAACACATTGTCAAACCGACATCGAAATCCGATACCTCAGTCCTTGACAAGTATAACGACAATTAGACATGGGAATGACCTCATTTTAAGCAATAATAAATAATCATGATCATAAATATCATCTAAATCCCAAAATGAGGTCGACTCTATGGATCCTTCTTTTCTAATCAACTTTGTTATTTGTCATAATCTGATCAAGATGTTAAGATTAAAGATCTTTTCTTATAAGCTCTTTCTAAGTTAATTTACGCATGCCTCTTCTTTTAACTTTACTTGACTCTAGCATTGCTTTGAATTGGTGCCATTCTTGGTTTGAGTTGCACATGTCCATGCCATCTCAAGCAATCCTCACATAACTTGTTCTCAATACGCGCCACCTTCACTTTGTTCCTTATATAATCATTTCTAAAGTGATCTTTCCTTGTCTTCCTACACATCTATCTCAGCAATGCACTTCGGCCTCGTTCATCTTGTTGAGACCTTGTTTATTCATAGCCCAACATTCACTCGCATATAGAATGTCTCGGCATATACCTGTTCTGTACAAACTTATTAATCTGGAGAGGGATCCGGTACATACTATTCCAACCGCATTCCTCCATTTCAACCATCCTCTTGTGATCGTGTGACACACTTCATCTTAAACTTTCTCATCCATATGAATAATAGAACCCAATTAGTGAAACTTACAAAATTTGGTGCATCCACTCCCATTCAATTTGGCCCCACCATTCATGATTTTTGGTTTGGCTGAAATTGCAATGCATATGCTCTATTTTGCTTATTGATTAGATTCTAACACATATCTCCAAAGTTCAACTCTATCATTCCTACTTTTTATAGTTTCATCAATCAACACAATGTCATTAACAAATAACATGCACCATGAATATCATCCCGAACATTCTTTGTTAACTCATCCATAACCAGAATGAATAGATATGGACTCATTATTGATCTTTGATGTACCCAAACTGTCATAGGAAATCCTTAATGTCTCTCCTCTAGGAGTCCTAATACTTGTAGTTGAGCTATCTTTCATGCCTTCAATCAAGACAATGTATTTGATTGACACACCCGTGTTCTTCAAATCCACCATAACGCTTCCCTTCTTACTCGATCATAAGCCTTTTAGAAATCAATAAAAGCCACAAGAGATCTCTTTCATTTTCTTTGTGTTTTTCTATAAGAATCCTTATTAGGAAAATAACATATATTGCGGATCTTCTAGTCATGGAGCAAAACTGGTTATCTGATATCCGTGTTATAGATATTAATCTACGCTCAATAATACTCTCCCAAAGCTTCATAGTGTGATTCATCATACCTTTGTAGTTTGTGCACCTTTAAACATGATAACATATAAAAACAATGCTATATACATGTGCCAGAAAGTGTATTCTTAGTTGTTCTCCCTTTTCTGAAGATAATCTGTTAGCTTGGATAACATGAAACATGTCTAGGCATTGTCTTTGTATAAGTTCGTAGTCACATCAGTTTTGAGGCAATGAGAATGAGATTCATCATGAAGAAGCCCGATGCATGGATTAAAATTCCCTTTGCCTATGCTTTGTCATAAATAGGGAACTTTCTTTTCATTAGACTCCCACCTTCCATGATATAAATACAGATTACAGAATTATTCAACTGTTATAGTGAAAGTAATGATAAAACAACAAATTGATTTTTCTTGCTTGTTAAGAGGATAAAGCATGGACCTTCACTTTTGTGAAAAACTGGATATGATGGGGAAGATCCCCTTACGTGTAGGTTTTCTTATTGCTTGATAGAAAGGAGGCAGCCACCCTTTCCTATAAATAGGAGAAGGGGGAAGAATACAAACACTTAGACAAACTCTAATGGGCCAATAGACTATTGGGCCCATGTTACAAATATACTAAACATAACTTAAGTAAAAGACTAAAACACTTAGTAAATAGACACTCTAACAACTTTCTTGGAACAAGTCCACAAACACTCTATATGACCTATGTAATCACACGAAACATCCAGTTACAAATGACTTCTCCACGCAAAGAAGATCAACGGTAAGATTGAAGATGGAAAAAAGAGAGTTGGACTTGAAGGCCGTATCCTTTTGCTTAGTTAAATGAATAAAACATATTACTTAGGATCTCCATAAATTAGAAGACTGAAAACATCAAAATACTATTGGATCTAGCACAATATTTTTTGATCTAGATAAGGTATTGTTATATCCTTTTGTTTGGTTAAGTGAATAAAACACATTACTTAGGATCTCCACAAATTAGAAGACTGAACACATCAAAATACTATTGGAACTAGCACCATATTTTTTGATCTAGATAAGGTATTGCTAATTATTCAATGTGGAAAGCTCCAGTATTGTAGAAGCATAGATCATTGAACAAATAGGGTGGGCAGCCCCAACCACTACAAAAAAGTATCGATGCAAATGGTGTGCGAATTGAGCATTTTACTGACAAGACAGATATGATTTATATTTTTGCTTAGAATTGAGGGATAATTTTGAAAATTTAAACATTTACTGAATCATATTTAGGTTTTCTTTTGAAAAATGATGTTTAATTAGCTTGAGCATAGACCTCAATCAAGGTCATATAAATTTAGCTGTAGGTAGATTATATTCCCTCATTTCTTAAACATGTGAAATATTTATAAACAAACATTGCTTCTATATTCTTATATAGATTTAGAATTGTTTTATATAGTCTTTAGCATAATGCATATTCTCATCTTAAATATTTTTAGAACCCTTGCCTATTATTGATACCCCTATATACATGGATAAACACGAGGCATGGGTAAATAAAGGGTCAACATGGACTATGATATCTAATGTGCAACTTATGTTACCTCCTTATGTTCGTGTACAATTCACTTTGTTTTCATCAGTTGCTATTTTTTTATTTTATAAAATATTTATTCGTGTTATTCATACAAAACATTTTAAGAGTATGTGGCGAAGCTACGATATGTAAAATTTAAACTTGTACTAGCATTGTAATGTTCGTTTTTTTTAATTGTATGATTAAATTATCTTTAGATTCTCTTTACTTTTTAATTTCAAATAATCCCAACTTTTCCCGCATTTTGATTTGTTCTAAAAAATGATCATTTCACAAATTTCCTATTTTTCCATGAGATTTTTAATTTTTCTGTGATGTCCTTGATTTTGATTGGAAATAAAAAATAGATATCATTTCTAAATTTTTGGTATAAATTCAATGAACTATATGAATACAGTGATGTGATATCTCAAATAAAACATTATAACATTTTGTGCTACATGACCAAGATTAGTGAATTCAATTTACATATTTATTGTGTATGTACGTGTTTAAGTACCCATCTCTATCTCTATCTCTACTTTCCTGTTTGTCTGTCCCTCTTTTTCTACACACACACACACACACACACACACACACATATATATATATATACACACAGAGATATATACATACATACATACATACATACATACATACATACATACATACATACATACATACATACATACATACATACATACATACGACAAAAAAACGGCGCGTCTCTTAGGTCTGGCTCCGGGCGATTACATACATACATACATACATACATACATACATACATACATACATACATACATACGACAAAAAAACGGCGCGTCTCTTAGGTCTGGCTCCGGGCGATTTTGCTCCAGCCGCCTAGGGCATGGCGTCCACGCCCCCGAACACCCCGGTCGTCGGCGTCCACCCACCCATACCACCCCGACACCTACCCACGAACCCACCACCAACCGAAAACGAGGCGTACAGAGAAGGAGCGTCCTCTTCCCGCGCGTCTGGAAACCCTAGTGGTGCCGCGGGTGAGGGGAAAGGAGACGCTGGGCTGTCTGCACCCAGTGGAGGATCGAAGGAGTATGAACGCCGACCGCGAGCATGAAACGAGGTTCTGAAGCAGCCGGCGAGCAAAGCGACGGAGGTCCTGACCTTTCCGAAACCAAGGATCGACGGCGATCGTATCCTTGTGGATCTGGAGGAAGAGGAGTTCGAGAGGATGAAGAACGTCTGGGAATTCACTGTCATGCTCTACACTCTGGGGAAACGTCCGTTCTTCCCTCATCTCCAAGCGTGGGTGCGAAGAACGTGGCGGCCAAGAGGATCCTTCGAACTGCTTTCCAGGGAGAACGGGATCTTCTTGGTTAGGTTTTCAACGGCGGCAGATAAACAGGCCGCCCTGGCCATGGGTCCCCGATGGTTTGATAACCAACTCGTCATCGCCAAACACTATAACCACGGAGACGAGCTACGAAAGGAGGCTTTCTCAACGATTCCTACTTGGACGACATTGAAATCGTTTGGGAGGACGTGGACCAAGCGGTCGGCCGGCACCATTGCCGCCGGCGCTGGTCGGGTACTCCATATTGATGAACGATCGTTGGAAAGCGAGGAAGCTAGGGTGTTGGTCGAGCTGAAGGTGGATGACCCACAGCCGAACACAGTTTGGCTGAACGTCCAAGGCCGGGAGCCGATTCCAGTTTCTATCGAGTATGATCACGTCCCACTGCGGTGTCTGAGTTGTCGTGCTTTCGGGCATGCTACCGGACATTGTGAGCCGCCGGCAAAGAAGGCTGAGAAGATGGTATGGAGGAGGACTGGTACGGCGCCAAAGACGAATGCAAATGAGGCATCTTCTAGTGTCGTGGCCACCGCTGCTGAACATGCGAAGGAACAGGAGAAAAATAACGAACAGGAAAGACCAAAAGAAGCCGTTGCTGCCTTTGAGAAGAATTAAGAACCTGCGGCTGCTACTAATGGGGAACAGGAGAATAATCTTATTACGTCAGAGAAGACCCATCCTGGAGACACAAATGCCGGCTTCTCACCAGCTAATGGAAGGACTAGTTTTCGCCGGACAGATATCCCCAAGTCACATGGTGTGGGGTCGATCCTCGACACTACCAACAACTTTGGAGCTCTGTCTGACTCTGACAAAGAAAAGGGCAAAATAATCAAAGAAAAAGAGACGAGAGGGAAGGGCAAGAACGTCGCAAGGGAGCCTTCGAGGCGAACCAGATCCAACAAAAACCTTTAATATGTCCATACTCTTATGGAATATTAAAGAGGGGTGTGACAGAGGTAAGAAGAGGGAGATTAGGGAATGGGTTGCTGCTAGTGGTCATTCTCTTGTCGCATTGGTGGGGACAAAAATAAAGACACCGAATAAAAAGAGTATCAAATACTTGTTTCCGCAGGGATGGGAGCATACTTCCAACGTTGATTGCAATGGAGTCGCTAGAGTATGTGTAGCATGGAAGCCTAATGTTTGGCAGACTACAGTTGTGCAGATGTCAGATCAACAAATCACGGTGGACTGTACCAATAATGGAGGCTTGCATATGTGGATGACAGCTGTGTACGGACACAATGATGGCAAAGCAAGACTGGATCTATGGGACGACATGGTTTCTATTTCAAAAAAGGCCAATATACCATGGATGGTTATTGGTGACTTCAATACAGTGTGGATGCAGGCCGAGAAAAAAGGTAAAAGACTTGCTATAAATGCTGAGGTGGAAGCTTTCAACCGTGCCATTGATAAATCTGGTCTGTTTGAACTACTAATGATTGGAGGAGATATCTTTACGTGGAACAACGAAAGGGGCCCTAGTGACAGAATTGCAAGCAAACTGGATAGAGCTCTGGTTAATGATGAATGGCTGAAAATCTTCCCGAATGTGTAGGTAAAGGCAGAAGGTTCTGATATTAGTGATCATGCTCCTATTGCTGTCCATATCACAGAGAAGAAACAGAAAAGACGACCCTTCAGATTTCTTAACTACTGGGCTGAGTGGGAGGGATTTGATGATGTCATAAAGCAAAGCTGGAATACTCATGTGATTGGCAACCCCATGTACGTCTTCACAAAAAAAACTGACAAACACCAAAGTAGCAATTAAAAAATGGGTGGAGGAGAAGGTAAACATTCCAAAGATGCTGAAGGAGACAAAACAGGAGTGCAAAAACATAAGGGAAAGATTATTGGTGGATCCTCTGAACAAGACATTGATTGCAAAGGATAAGGAATTAAAGAAGATGCTTGAAGACTTAAAGAAAGCTGAGGAGAAATTTTTCTGGCAAAGGAGCAAGGAGAAGTGGATGGAAGACGGGGACAAGAACACTAAACTATACCATTCTGCAGTCAGAAGAAGGGAGGCAAGCAACATTATCTCTGAACTTATTAATGCGGAAGGCATGGTGGTCAACAAGCAAGAAGACCTTGAAGAACAAGCAATTAACTTCTATACTGAATTGTATAACAAAGATTTTCCTGATAATATTGAGCAGGAGGATATTGATTGGAAGTTCAAACTTACCAGCACTCACAACAACATTCTCACAAGGAAGACAAATGAACAAGAAGTCAAAGATGCGGTATGGAGCATTGAGAGCAATAAATCACCGGGACCTGATGGCTTTAATGCATTCTTCTTCAAGAAAACTTGGGAGGTAATCAAAGGCGATTTACTTGCTTACGTGGACTGGTTTCTACAAGGAGGTAATATGGTGAGACAGGTCAATCACTCTTTTCTAGTCCTTATTCCTAAGAAGAAGGTAACCTCATCTCTTGCTGATTTTCGGCCCATTGCATGCTGCTTGGTACAGTATAAAATAATAGCAAAAATTCTTTCTGCCCGGCTTAAGATGGTCCTTCCCTTTCTTCTCTGAAAATCAAGGAGCCTTTGTCACAGGTAGAAGCATTAGTGATTGTGCCCTCCTGGCTGGGGAATTCCTGCTGGACTATAACGTTATGAGAGGCAGTAGGAAGGCTTGTCTAAAACTGGACATTTCCAAAGCTTATGATAGTGTTCGGTCGGACAAATTGTGGTGGATCATGCAACAGATGGGTTTTAATGAACAATGGATTGGATGGATGAAGCAATGTGTTGGGACCACTAGTTTCTCAGTCCTGGTGAATGGAACTTTTGCAGGTCTTTTCAAAAGCGGCAACAAACTGCGACAGGGTGATCCACTTTCTCCCCTCCTTTTTGTACTTGTCATGGAATATTTTACGAGAAAGATGCAGGGTGCGGAAAAAAGGAAGGAAATAAAGCCTTACACTGTACATGGCACGAAGGTTTTGACACATTTAATATTTGCTGATGATGTGCTTGTTTTCATGGAAGCCAAACAGGATTATTTGGGAAATATGAAAGGATTACTAGACGGATTCGGGAAGCGAACGGGGCTGTGTTAATACAAACAAAAAGCAGATTTTCTTGTCAAAAAACTGCTACCTTATGGAGGACAGACTCACACATGCAATGGGAGTTGAAAAAGGCGAATTTCCTACCAAATACTTGGGTTTTCCTCTTGCTGGCGGCAACCTTCACGTCAAAGACTTTACGGACTGCATTGACAAAGTGGATGAGATGATAAATAGATGGCCTACACAAAAAAATTCTATGGCTGGGCGCAGAACCTTGATTAAAGCTGCTATTGAAGGTCTCCTCATTTTCTGGGCACAACAAGGTGAGATTCCTATTTCGGTCTTGGATAGAATTGAAATGAAGATCGCTAACTTTCTGTGGGGAAGTGAGAATCATCCTATGAAGTACTCCAGGCTAGCCGTTCCCTTAGATGAAGGTGGTCTGGATCTGAAGACTACTAGAGATATTGCCAGATGGGGTTCCATAAGAAGGCTGATTGCATATTATGAAGGATCATCTACATGGGGTAAATGGATGAGACAAAGATACCCAAGAGGTTTGGACTTTATTCCGAAGACAAGAGAGGGCTACTCAAGATCTATTAATGTCATGAGGGAGATTTGGCCACAAGTTAAACACCTGTTTATAAATTATTCAGGTAATTGGCAGCTCATTGACAAGAAGACCAACTTATGGGAGGTGTCTCGTGCTAGAGGTGTGAAGGATACAGTGGGAGAACAAATCTGGATGGATAGAATGGTACCCAAATGGCGTATTTGCGTATATAAATTCCTGCATAAAATCCTTACTACCTTTGATAGAATAAAGAGCTGGAATTATGATATATCTACTGTATGCTTATTATGTGGTGACAAAGAGGAAACACACAGCCATCTAGTGGGAGAATGCAAGTTCACGAAGGACATATGGGAGCACTTATGCGTAGAATTCAGATTTCAATTGCAACTCACCAATGATCCCAAGTAGATGCTAGTGAAGTGCGGAAAAGATACAAAGAAAAATCTTTCATTTGCTGCTCTATGCTACCATATTTGGGAAGAGAGGAATGCTAGAAGACATCAAGGAAAGTCCACGACTGTCACAAGTATTGCTGTAAAAATATGTAAATGCATTAGACGTAGACTACGTATGTAGTTGTGTGAGTTGTATTGCTGTCCTGTGTGTATGGCGTGGGGCCTACATGTAACTTTGACCCCCTAGCAATTGTTAGGGGGGACGTCGGAATATATTTACCTGATTCCGATACATACATACATACATACATACATACATACATACAGTACCGTACACGTCAGTCATTTTTGAAGATGTAGTAAATTTTTGAAAAATCTAAACCGTTGATCTTCTTAATTATCATAAGAACATACTATATAATAAATTTTAGCTCATTTGGACACTTGTAGGTTGTGCATCTAAAGGAGGCAAAGATCATGTATTTCAAATCAGTTTTGTGTGTCAATTCTCTCCCTCTCTCTCTCTCTATATATATATATATATATAATAACCTGAACATGTAATACAAATTAGTTATTGAGCGATTTTGGTTACAGTTTGAATGGAACTATTACATTTTGTGGTGAAATCATTAGAATTTTGATTGATGGTTACATTTGGGTGGTGATTTATTTTGGTTATAACAATCTTTTCTACCGTTGTTGGCAAAAGAAACATTTACGTGGTATTTACGATATGTCTTATATATACAATTTTGGTTTTGTATTATAATTTGGTGCTTTCTGCTGCAAAATGGCATCTACGGATAATAAAGGTCCATTATCCGCGTGGGCATTGAGTTTAAATTCATATATATATTTGTGAAGAAGTGTGTACTACAATGCTGTGTTGTTGTATTGATATGTACACCCCTATCCTATATATAGGAAAGGAGGATATTACAAGGAAGCACAAAGGACACGACTTAACCCTAATGGGCATGAGCAACAGGCCCACGTAGACAATAAACTAATGACCCATTAACTAAATAGGCTATATTCTAACAATATTAATTTACAGAGTCAGGCTAGAATACACTGGAGTGTGTAGATCGCACCGTACACTCAACTGGTGTTTACCCGTCAAGACCAAGTTTTTGAGATATTTAAACCATTAATCTTCATTGTTATAACAAATATAGGCTACATACTAAATTTGAACTTATTTGGATTAGTGAAACAACTCATCCAAGGACAACAAAATCATTGTGCCCAACTACATTCAAGTGTATCATTTATGTTGTCTTTAGTTGCATGACCTATAAGTGTCCAAACGAGCTCAAATAATAGGTATAGGCTATATATATAAGATCAACAATTTAGATTATTATAATAATTGTTGCATGATGGACAACGACTTGTGTATTGTGTCTCAAGTACACTGAAGTGCATTCTAGTCAGTCTCTCTCCCTTTCTCTCTCTCTCTCTCTATAAAGAGACATAGAGAGAGAGGAGAGATAGATAGAGTCAAGATGGGGTAAACTTGAGTATACTTTTTTTTTTGAAAATAGCTCAGTATCATTAAAAGAAAGCCATACGACATCTACAAGATAGACATCTCTCATCAAGTAACCAAGCAACAACTCATTTTAATGAAAGACATAGCACAAGGCTCAGATTGGGATGTGATACGTATGCTCCTGCATCGTCCACCTCTTGTAGTGGCTGTCTAAAACAACTATTTGGAATGGAATTCATCAATCTACAAGAGCCTAAGAGTACATCTGGAGAGGAGTTTGCAAAGCCGCTGACAGAGAAAACCATCCTAAAGACAACGAAAGATCACCAGACAAAGAGCTCGACCACAAAGCAACAACACAGACCTAACAACACAACGTCCCACAAAACAGGACGATAAACACAACTACCAACGACGAGCACTAAGGTTGCACCAACCAGGAGACCCAAGAAGGAGGCCAAACCCCAATGATGCAGATACAGAGGAAGGACGGCTCATGCGGGTACAAAGGCGGGGAGTAGAGGGTGCCGGGAACTCCACCACCACTCCCGACCACCACTGCGAACAGGGGGCGGAAGACCCACACGAAGCCCAAAACCCAGCTTTCTCCTCCTCTGCCTGGAGCACCAAGGGGCGCCCGAGCCCACCATCCGCCCAAGAAGGAACCCAAGGCACGGCACGACCAACAAACGACGACAGAAAACGCCTACAGGAAGAGACTAAAAAAAAACCAAAGACACCTGCCACTAACAAAACCAGAAGAACAACACAAGAAAACTAAAAAACAACGACCCGCCGCCCAACCCCACACCTGCCATAGACCGTCGACTCCTTGTCGTCCCCAACCAACGCCGCCCCCAGCACCGCCGCCGAGGTCGAGAGGCTCTTGATCGAGATCCTAACTAAAAGATCACCGTTTCCAAAGCTGGGCAGCGTCAGCGACGGAAACCACAACTTTACCAAAAACAGCCTCGTCGGATGCTAGAAGCTTCGGCCTGAACCGCAGAACACAACCGGTGCTCTTCCCCCTTGGACGCCGTACGAAACTCGGATCAAGGACCCAAAGCCTGACACGCCGCTTGAGAGGGGAAGGGGGAACAAAGCGCCGACTTCTCAGGTAACTTGCAACACGGAATCGCCCCAGCAGCCGAGCCCCGCGCCCACTACCGTGAAGCTCCACGCCAAGCGTCGTACCTGTAACACGGAAACGCCCCAGCAGCCGAGCCCCACGCCCACTGTGAAGCTCCACGCCAAGCGCCGTCAGGTCCAGATATAGGAATCGGATCCGTCGCAGCCGCCGCTAGGAGTTGAGAGACCTGAGAAAAGCGGAGGGATCCGCCCGCCACCTAACGTAGCAAACTGAAGCCGG
This sequence comes from Alisma plantago-aquatica, assembly GCA_963693085.1. Lineage (NCBI taxonomy): Eukaryota > Viridiplantae > Streptophyta > Magnoliopsida > Alismatales > Alismataceae > Alisma > Alisma plantago-aquatica. The sequence continues at coordinate 1,997,967,027 of OY856409.1, forward strand.
TCGAGGAAAAGGCCTGGGGGGAGACGGGTGGCAATCACTGGCAGCCGGACCCTCTCCCCCAAGCCGGTGCGCCGCACAGAGAGAACCCTAAATCACCAGACATCGATCAATCTGCATGGGACAGAAATTATTAAGATTCTTGCAAAACTCGTGGAAATAGTATTCATATGAGTCAAAATGGGACTACTTATAGCCACGAGAACAACCGAAAATGGGTGTGATCAACTAATAGAGGATTTGATTGTACCCTCTCACCCATGTGCCGTCTGGTTTGGCTGGTGCGTCATCTTTGACGAACTTTAGTTTGCTACATGACTTCAGGATCGTTTCGATTGTGTTCATCCAGAAAAGCGTGTTTCCATTCAGTTTAGTAACAAATCTGGCAAGCATGTCATTATATATGATTGTGATGCGACATGGGTTGTATTTTCAGCCATGATGCATGTTGAAATGTAGGCACAATATTGAAAAGGATAGAACTACCTATTATAGAGCCCAATAGGAAATACAATTACTAAAACCACTACTGGTATTAAGAGCATGGTAGGAAGGAATCATATGATTGTAGCACTGTGATTGTAAGACAGAAAGGCCCCTATATAAATAAGTAATGTACTCAAACCATGCGATTTTTTGGGGATTCACATGAAGAGGGATGAAAAAGTGAATTCTTTGCTCCTTTTGTTGTCTTTATTTTAATATAATAGGGTCCTTACTCTCTCTTTGCTCTTCTTGTTACAAGATCTTTAGAAACAAAATGAAAAGAGCAACATGAACTGAACATCATGCTTACATGCGGCTGCGTCCTGATATCTTCGGGGTGATGGCTGGATACTGTCACTATATTTTGTGGCTGAGGGCAGCCGACGGGCCTACTGGTGGCTGTTGCCGTAGTGGCCAACGATGACCCTTGGTGCGGCTGTCCTCTGGGTGCTGTTGTTGTTGGGTGGCTTCCCCAGGTGTGGCGGCATTGGGCATTGTTGCCCATCGGGTGATGGTTTCCAGTGGCTTCTTTGGGGGTTTGCTGTTGGTGGAGCAAGATGGGGCTGAGAGACATAGGGTTTAGGAGAGCTTAATGTTCAGATACCATGTGGAGATATCAAATTATAGTTCTCATTAGTTAATGACAGGAGTTACAATAACTCCTCTATGTAGCGATACCGCTTAAGTGTATCAAGAATACAAGAATTATATATTGATAAACACAACGGGCCTAGCGATACCGCTTTTACTAACAAGCATTAAACACTGATCACCTCAGAACCCTAATTGCCACAAGTGTGCATTCTAAAACACTATCTAACATGTTGACCATATGATAACCGAGAAATCTAGCAATCAACATATTAAAGCTAATTGACAAGAAATAAGCATGCATCAAGAGTATTCTGGTAAACTAGAATTACCTGGATAAACAGGAAATGAGCCATTACATTAAGTATGATGTAGTCCTTAGTCCTTGCAAAGCAGAAACCAATTCATGGTGCAGGTTAAACCAAAACTGGAAATGTATATGATTAAGCCCTAACGATAGCACATTAGGCTCCTACATGCACATAATTTTAGTTGGAATACTAGTGCCACAAAAAGAGACACTAATACCTAAATATAAGACCGTTAATTATAAGATGCTCGGGGTGCAAAGGACTCAAGGCTGAGGTTTGGGACTCCTTGGCACTAGGCTCGTGCCTTGGCAAGTATGGTAATCTTCCAATATATTGAGCATGTATCTGTTTTTACACCTGCACACCAAACAGATGCATTTAGCTACCCATTTGTGTGGTTTCCAGAAATGGCCGCTCTTTCATTGATTTTGTTGGGTTTGAAGGTCGTAGATTGAAAAAGTGAAGTTTTGGGCTTCCATCTCCCATCAAGGAGTGCCATCCACTCGTCATTAATCAGGAGTAGCAACATCTAGGATCCTTCGATTGAACCATGTGATATGCAGAATGAAAATTAACTACATTCTTCCCTTCCATTTCTGTACATCGTTTTATTGTTCAATTTGCTTTCAAATAGAACCAAACCTCTAAAGCTCTTCAAACTGAACCAAACAGCTTATAATTTAGTTCAATTTGGTTAGTGGTTGGGTTCGTTTTTCATCATCCAGCTTGTCATGTTTTATTTTCAAAATTTTGGATGCAAACATGTAGCATTTTCCTAGAGTGCTCTGTCATTGACATGGATTTGGACGCAAGAAGGGCTCAAGCTTCTTCTGCAGTCCATGTATGGATTTGTCAAACCTAGCCTTCTTTCCCATTTGGGAGCCAAAGACGATTATGACAAGGCGCTATGTCTGACTTTTAGAATATTTGCTGAACGCATGGCAATCATAGAAGGCGAGGGAATGCCATCGGAAAAAGGCTGACAACCCCATCAAGGATCAAAGGTGGCAGTTGTGAGCAGTGATTAAAAAAAAAAGATACAACTTTTACTTTCAGTTACAAGAGCGCAATGCTATTTCTCCCTTCAGGTACCTTGTAAATGTCAGTAGAGTTATTGGCCACCTGTGGGGTTGCATGTGTGTAATCATATTTGGAACTCATCAAAATGTACTTACAGTGTGGCACTACACATGCACGGAAGCACGCATGCATGCACGCACGCACACACACTAGCTAGCTACGCACGCACGCACGCACGATTGAACATTTTAAATCCACACAGAACTTTTCTATCCTATATACTGTTTAATTTTGTCACATTTGAGATGAAACGTGTATACATGCTTGTTCTAACTTTAAATTCTGTTATCTTTGTTTTATTTTGAAAGGGCGGAGTGTTATTTAAAGGGAACCTGCGGGGTCCTGCTGCAAAATGCTACAAAAAGATATCAAAGCGATTGGAGGTGAGATGCCATCTGCTTTGTATAACTAACTTATTACACTGCACAGCTTCCTGGATAATTTCTCTCATATTTATAGGATAAATTTGGAGATGAATACAGACTTTTCCTTCTAACCAACCCAGAGGATGATAGGCCAGTAGCTGTAGTGGTTCCTCGCCAAATCTTGCAATCTGAACCAACTGGTATACTGGTTTAAATTCTATCTAAAGGTTCTTCATATATTATTATTCCTCCGAATGTTGCATATAGAATAAAATAAAAGAGCGGACTCCTCTTTGTTCATAGTTCCTTATTTTATCCAGCTGTTCCAGAATGGTTTGCAGCTGGTGCATTTGGGCTTGTTACAATTGTCACCTTGCTTCTTCGGAATGTCCCTGCATTGCAGTCAAATATACTGTATGTGTTCTACACTTCTTGGCCTTTACCAACTCATTGTCTACATGACACTTCATACATATCAATCTACAATCTGGCGATTATTAAATATAGCAAAAATAAAGCTGAAAGTTTGGTACTAGGTCTGTTTTTTAATTATAAATTTCTAGTAGAACCTGATATATTGACGGCTGTGGTTTTCATGCCTGAGCGCTCCCAGTTAGCGAGCCCTTCTGCAGTGCTTGCTCTATGCTGCATTCATGCAACTCCAGTAATGGCTTCATATTGAATTATTGATGTACTTCTAGTCTGTTCATCATACTGTGAAGTGTAAGGCTTACTATTTGTTGCTGACTTCCTTGATGATTGTTAGAATAATAAGTATTTATTCCCTTTATTCATTATTTCTTCGTCCCTGTATATTCTCTGTGTATATGGGATTAGTCCCGCATTGTGTAAACGGGTATTGGCCACCACCCGTATTGATATATATAGGTGTGCCCTGTCAATAAATGTATCTCATTCCGCACGTTACTTTTCCTCTTTACATGGTAAGAGCCCACGATACCATAAATCTCTGGAGAGAGCGTTCCACAGTAGCAGTAGCCGTCATCTATATCGGTGTTTACGTCATCCTCACCTGACTCCTTTGTTGTGACCGTCTCTTCTTCTCCACTGTGGAAATCATCTCCATCGTGGAAGTGCTTCTCCCTCTCCATCATGGAAATCATCTCCACCGTGGAAGTCTTTCTCCTTCTCATTGTGGAAATCATCTCCACCACGGGAACCATCTCCGTAGTGGTGGAAGTCATCTCCATTACCTTCCAAAACATCATTCTCGGAGACATCACCATCCTTTCCTAACAAAGCGTCTCCATCCCCTTTCCCAAATCTTTGCCACAGTCATAGTGGTAAATAGATCTACGCCTAGGAGGTTATCTCACCAAGAAGATGCTTCCGAGGTGTGATTTTTGGGGAAGAATGTTGGATCAATGATGGGCTCTAGGGGAGGGGGGTGAATAGAGCTAAAAGCACTTAAACAAAATTCATTAGACCTTCAAGATATTTCTAAGATAATATGGCAAATATGAACTTTGAGTGCAACTAAAACATATAAAGCAAGGGAGAGAGAGATTGAACAATCACAAGAACACAAGCTATGTATAGTGGTTCCAAACTCTAAACTAGGAGAGTGTACATCCACTACCTAGAGAGGTCAACCTCTAGGATTTTTCAACCGTGTCTCACTCGTTATATTCCATTATAAGAGTTACAACATTGACCTTTTTCCGAGACAAGGATACCCAACCTTCCCTTTGAGGACAAGTGAGCCAATAATACAGAGGACTTACCTATCCATGACCAACAATCTTCTACCTCACCAAGGACTTACCCACGTTTGCAACGAGTCTTCCGACTTCACCAAGGACTTACCCACTCTTGCAATGAGTCTTCTGCCTTGAAGGAATTACCCATTCTTCTTTTGGATCTTATGCCTTTGACTTCACCTTCACCAAAGAGAAGCTTTCACCAAGGGACTCCTTCCCTTCTTCACCTCTCTTAGCCAAGAGAGAGAACCTTCATATTTATAGATAAACCAAGGCTTGTTTATTGAGTGAGTAAAACAGTGTACACTGCAGTCTCTTATATAACAGAAGAGAATAGAGACTAAAACAGAGGTGAGCAATATGGGACTAAACTACAGAAGTAAACATCATAAGTGAGGCACATGCTATGCACATGACACTCAACAAAACATAACAGAAAACATGTCTCTATACTCCCCCTCAAGTTGGAGCGTAGATGTCGAACATGCCCAGCTTGTCAACCAGAGTTAGAAAGCGAGCTTTGGGAAGTATCTTTGTGATGATGCCTGCAACTTGTTTGTCGGTACTGAGATATGGCGTGCAAATTCTACAAGTCAGAACTGCTTCTCGAATAAAGTGACAGTCGACCTCGATATGTTTCGTCCTCTCGTGAAATGTGGGGTAGCTCGCAATAAAAATGGAGGCCTTATTGTTACAAAACATAGGAATAGGGCTAGAATAAGATATGTCAAACTCCTAAAGGAGACTCTGAACCCATAACAGTTCGCAAGCAGTATGAGCCATTGCTCGATATTCTGCCTATGCACTAGATCTGGCGACAACAGTTTGCTTTTTACTTCTCCAGGTGACAAGGTTTCCACCCACAAAAGTACAATAGCCTAAAGTTGACTTCCGATCAGAATGACTTCCTGCATAGTCTGAATCCAAGAACCCGGATAGGTTGCAGTGGCCATGCCTTTTATACATCAAGCCTTTTCCTGGAGAGCTTTTAAGATATCTTAGAATATGGCATACATCATCCCAATGACATTGCCGGGGTTTGTCAAGATACCGACTGATGAATTCGACAACAACAGTAAGATCAGCTCGTGTGACATTCAAATAAATAAGCTTGCCTACCAGCCTCCTGAACTGGTGATGATCAACATAGGGAGGAGAGTTTGCATCATCCTAGTCCATGTTTGGACCAAGTGGAGTGTTAGCCGGTTTGCAACCAAGCATGCCAGTTTCCTGCAACAGATCAAGTACATATTTCCTCTGAGAAAGACACAGTCCTACAGATGATCTGGAGACTTCAATGCCTAAGAAATATTGAAATTTTCCCAAATCTTTAGTGACACAATGCTTCTCTAAGTAAGTTTTAGTTTCCTGTATGCCTACTGTGTCATTGCCAGATAATATAATATCATCCAAAAAAAAAATCAGAATCACAAGTTCGGCTACCCTCTTGCGAATAAAGACTGAATGGTCAAAATGAGAACGACAAAAGCCAAAGGTGACTAAAATTTGACTGAGCTTGTCAAACCAGGCTTGTGGACTTTGCTTGAGACCATAAATGGCCTTATTCAGCTTACATACTTTGGATGCAGACTCCCCCTGAGCAAAAAATCCAGGTGGTTGCTCCATGTATACTTCTTCCTGTAAATCTCCATAAAGAAATAATTTTTTTACATCAAGCTGATAGAGTGTTTAATCGTTATTCACAACTACAAAAATTAGAATGCGAACAAAGTTTAACCGTGCAACAGGAGAGAAAGTCTCAAAATAATCAACACTGTATGTTTGTGTGTAGCCCTTAGCAACAAGACAGGCTTTGAGACGTTCAATAGTGCTATCCGACTGATATTTAATAGTAAAGATCCAACGACAACCCATTGTGGGGCAAGAAGAAGGGCGATCCACAAGCTCCCATGTCTTGTGATCACATAGTGCCTGCATTTCCTAGTCCATTGCCTTCTTCCATGCTGGAATAGCAAGAGCCTTTGTAGCATTTTCGGAATACTGACAACAGATAGCGTAGAAGTAAAGCAAGCAAAGTTGTTATGCAGATTATCAGAAGTGAAAAAATGACTGATAGGATGCTTAGTACAGGAGCGTACACCTTTCCTTAAGCTGATAGGAAGGTGCAGATCAGAGGTTACCTCGGTGTTTATTTGATCATCCACATACGCAAGAATTGGTTGAAGAGGGGCCATAGAAGGAGTGCTTGTCTTCGGTTGGCGTTTGTACACTTGCAGTGGACGTTCTTCAGGCTGGTCAGATTCAGACAAAGTTTAAACTATGTCCGGTAGAGGTGTTTGTGCCAACACATTAGGAGTTAGGCTTGCTCCATCCTCAGAAAAGAAGGGCATGCGCTCAAAGAAAACAACATCCGCACTGACAAACCACTGTCTAAGTATCGGATTAAAGCAGCGATAGCCTTTTTGAGTTCGTGAATAACCCAAAAAAATGCACTTAGTAGACCGAGGATCAAGTTTCGACATTCCTGGGCGCAGGTTTTTAACAAAACAGGTACACCAAAAAATGCGAGGTGGTACAGGAAACAGAGGTGCATCAGGAAACAAGATAGAGTATGGGATGCAATTTTGTAAAACAGAAGAGGGCATGCGGTTTATAAGAAAACATGCCGTAGTGACTGCCTCAGGCCAGAAACGGCGAGGGACTTTGTAATGGATAAGAAGAGTGCGCGCAACTTCTAAGAGATGGCGATTTTTGTGTTCAACAACACCGTTTTGCTGAGGAGTATAGGGACAAGTGGTTTGGTGTATGGTGCCATGATTAGAACAAAATGAGGTGACAAACTTTTGCATAAACTCTAGGGCATTGTCAGTATAGAGAATTTTGATGGTTTTATTGAATTGGGTTTTTATTTTTGAGAAGAAATACGGATATTGTCCAAAACAGTACTCCGGTCTTTGAGCAGAAAAAGCCAGGTAGCACGGGAATAATCATCAATAAATGTCAAAAAATACTTAAATACCAGTTTGACTCGGGACACTACATGGACCCCAGATGTCAGAGTGAACAATGTCAAACATATCTTTAGACCCAATATCATTCTTTGCAGGAAAAACAGACCTCGTTTATTTACTCAAAATGCAGGTTTTACAAGAGAATTTATTTTCAGCTAAAGCAGGAAATAAAAGCTTCATCTTTGCAGCAGACGGATGACCCAACCGAGCGTGCCACTGAAGTCCTGAGACAGATGTAGATAAGAGAGCTGACGCCGCAGGTGGTCCATCTAAGTAGTAAAGTCCATCTGGTCCTTCATGGCCCGAACCAATCCTCGTCTTCGTGCGAAGATCTTTCAAAACGCAACCAGAGAGATCAAATTTAATAGAGCACTGAAGTTGTTTGACAATTTTACTGACAGATAGTAAATTAACAGGAAACTGAGGTATATATAAAATAGAGTGAAGATTCATCTTGTGAGATAACGAAACGGTGCCAATGCCATGTACAGGTGATTTCGAGCCATTAGTAACGGTGACCGATGGAATATGTGAAGTTTTAGATAGGGCAGAAAATAAGTGGAGGTCGCCTGCCATGTGAACAAACGCCCCAGAATCAATACACCACTTTTGGTTACCAACAGAGGGAGACGCCGGCATAGCAGATGAGCCTCCCGTTGATGTCGAAGGTAGTTGAGTCATTCACTCTTGGAAGAATTTCTCGAACTCAGAGCAAAGCCAATCAGTGGATGGAGGAGCAGCAGGTGGATCGGATCCGACTTCTGTAGTAGCTTCAGTGGAGGCCTGGTTTGCCCAGGCTGGCTTACCGTGCTTGATCCAACACCTATCTTCAGTGTGATTGTCACGACCACACCAGTTGCAGTAGCGAGGTCCAGTGGCTTGACCTCGTCCAGGAGCTGTAGAAGTGCCTCTTCCTCCAGAAGGTGGTTGACGTCCTCCACGGTCACGTCCACGACCGCGGCCACGTCCTGAATCAGTAGTGCGAGCAACTAAGGATGCTCAATAGCTGGTGTAGAGGAAACCAATGGTAGTCGTTGGACCCACTTTAGAACATCGCGAAGAGTCGGTAGCGGATCACTTGACAATATTTGGTCAACCACACCTGAAGAAGAAGCGGGAAGTGCATCCAAGAACTGAACCAGTTGGAGTTCATTGCGAAGTGGTAGATCTCATACGCGTTCCAGAGTGCGAAGCACTGGTTGTAAAAATCTTCAATAGACACATCTGAGTAGTACTCCTTTTTGGCTAGGTTTTTGAAAATTTCAAAAACCCTCTTCGGATTTTGCTGGTGTGAGTAGGCATGAGACAACTGGTCCCACATTGATTTGACATCATGAAGGCACAGGAGAGACTGACTAATGCGCGGCTCGATGCTGTTGAGAAGCCAGGATATAACGCTCGAGTCGTCTTTAGACCATTGGGCATAAGCCTGTTTGGTCTTGTCGTCAGTAGTAGCATCAGGGGCAGGGGGTGGATCAGTAGTAAGATGAGAGTATCGATCTTGAGCCTTCACATATAGAACAAAGGATGTCGACCACAGATGGTAGTTGGATCCATCGAGCTTGACCGTGGTAACACAGAGAGATCTAGGAGGCTCCACAGATGCCATACTGGGCAGTGGCAGGCAACAACAGGATGGTGACGTAGCAGCAGCAGGCAGCAAGAAAATAACCCACGATGGGCAGTAGCAGCGGCAGGGATCTGACACATCAGATAAGAAGGACCCGTATTCGGGAAGAGATAGATGAAAAGAACCTACGCCGTCATGAGGAAATCAATAATCCTTAATGAGGCGTAGGCAAAAAAAGAACCGAAGATGTAGGGGACTCTCAACGTGAGAGGTCTATGGCTGTCCGAAAGAATAGATTACCCGCTAGGAGAAGAGGAAGGATGAGATTGGTGAACAAGGAAGAAGATGGAGGCGGAGGTGGAGAGGGAGGGGTGGCGGCAGCCGATGGGTGAGCGGGGGGGAAGGTGCTACGGCGGCAGCAGGGGGGTGGCGAGTGGTGGGTGGGGATAGGGGGGGCGGTGGGTGGTGGAGGTGGAGGGGCGGCGGGTGGTGGTGGGGCTGGGCGGTGGCGGGGCAGTGCAAGTCGGCGACGCTGGGGGGAGGGGGGGGGGGCGGCGGCGCTGGGGGGAGGGGGGCGGCGGGGGGGGGTGTGGAAGGGGGGGTACTTCAGGGCATGGGGACAGGGTGGGAAGGAAAAACGGGGACCGAGCCTGCTCTTGATACCATATCGATAAACCAATGCTTGTTTATTGTGTGAGTAAAACAGTGTACAATGTAGTCTCTTATATAACAGAAGAGAATAGAGACTAAAGCAGAGGTGAGCAATATGAGACTAAACTACAGAAGTAAACATCATAAGTGAGGCACATGCTATGCACATGACACTCAACAAAACATAACAGAAAACAACATATCTCTATAATATTCATGGTAGAAAGAGAGATTGAGAGGCGGAGGAAGAGAGAGCCTCACAAGATATATATGTAGGACTAACTCTTCTACAAATCTCCTACCCACTCTAATGAATGTAGCAAGTGATTAAGCTTAAAAGTGGAAGGAGGCTCTTGGAGGCACTCAACTAGAATATATGGGGACCTTTATAATGCTTGGCTAACCATGGGATAAAGCCCAAGGGGTCCTATTTATAGTTGAGCTTGCCTACTAGCCAGTAGAGGCATTTAGAAAAGAACTATAGCCGTGTGGGGTGTTGCAATGGATATATTTTCGAGTTTTGCAAAACTCCAACGATTAGAAACACTTTTTCTGCACATTCCGTACTGTGCGATCGGTCAAGTTTACTTTTGGAAAACTCGACCGATTGCACTATGCGACAAATCAAATTTGAGTTGTCGGTCGAGTTTATCCTGGATGAAACTCGACCGACAACTTAAATTTGGTTTTCCTGTGCAGAATGTAACTCGACCGACCTTGGAAGTTCCCAAGATTCATCAAGGGTATCGGTCGAGTTTACCCTAGATGATACTTGGCCTACAAAAGTCCCTTGATGAATTTTGGAAAGTGCCATGAAAGTGTTTAAAAATTTGATTTGAGTGCTCTTAATTTTTTCTAAGCTTAATTACAAGTGATATAATCATTACAAGTGATTTAGAACATGTTTCTAATAGATTTGAGGCTTTTTCCACAAAAGTGCACTTGCATTGATTTTGACTTGTTTCTCTCAAAGTTAGGATGCACAAGTTTAAGCATTTGAAGTTGTCTTACCTAATCTGAAATCACTTAAGTAAAAGCATTTGACACAGATAAGTGGAATAGTTAGTCATCATCAAAACATGAGTTTAGTCAATTAGACTCTGAGAGTCAATTGGACTTTTGACTCAACAAAGAAGACCTAAGATTTTCGAGCCGATGGCGCGACATACACCGTGTCCATCATCAATCTTAGAAAGTAAAAAATGGCCATGCATTATTTTGAATAGAAGAAACCCGACTCCTATAAATAGGAGGACAGAGAAGCATACAAACATAAGACTAACCCTAATGGGCCAAGACACTTGGACCCATATAACAAAGGACAATAATAACAATAATAAACAGACTCTCTAACACTCCCCCTCAAGCTGAAGTTGGGAGAATCCCAAATCAGCTTGCAAACAGAGAGTCAAACTAGAAAACAAAGAAACAAAACAAAAAAGATAAACCAAGCCCATACATAATTTTTCTCCCCCTCAATATTACATTAAAGTACTCAGACACTCAGAAACTCCCCCTTATGTAGATACTCCAAGCAAACAAGTCATAGAAGCTTCTCGATCATCTGGAGCAGAAATAAGCAGCAACACAATCATCTGGAGAAGAAGATAAAATAACTGATAGGCACCAAGGTCTTCATCAAAGTTGTCGTCGTAGTAGCCAGAGAGTGCTGGGTCACAGTGGCAGAGTAGCAGAGCCCAGAGAGTGCTGGATCACAGTAGCAGTAGTAGTCAACGTACAAATAAAGTACGGATGAGTCAACGTGCGAAACAGGGCACAAACGAGCCAGAGAATGCCGACACATAGAAGCAGAGAGTCGACGTGCAAACAAGGCATGAACATGTTAGAGAGTGCAGGCGCACAACAACAAAAGCCGACGACATAGGCAGATATAAGACCAGTAGACAGAGTAGCAAGCAAACAAATAACTCCAGTAGACGAAGCTCCATGTATAGTCAACAATAAATGTCTTCATCATCTTCCCTCTTCATAAAGTATCCATTACGGTAGCAGACGTCAAAGTCCAGATAGTGCTGGTCCACAAAGTCCAGAGAGTGCTGGTCCATAGAAGAAAGTCAACGTGCAAATAAAGCACAGATAGTAGAAAGTGCAAAAGCACATAGCAGCAAGAAAAATGTGCTAATCATAGCACAAGTAGCAAGAACGACATCCGAATATGTAACTTCATAGCAGTAGTCGAGGTAGATGATGAATAAGCAATAATAGCAGCAACAAGCATCACATAGCAGCAGAAGAAACCATATATCAACAGTAAATGTGGCATGAAGTCCCATAGAACAACAAAATAAAAGTCTTCTTCTCTCCATCTCTCCTCCATCTCATCTCTTCCCTCTACTCTTCATCCTCTATTCTCTCCCTTACACCAAGCACGAAAGAAGTCAAAGAGTGGTTGGCGTGGAGAGACAAAACAATGGTAGAGGCAAGGTTTGTGTGGCAAATATGTGGAGGAGGTAACCGATAGCACTAGCCAAGGTAGAAAACGACCCGAATAGGCAGATCCAGATAGAAAAATAAATGGATCTTTTGTCGAGCCGAAATTCTGATTAGGCAGAACATTGGATCTGATTAGCACAAAATGCAGAGTGTATATGAGGAGCAGTAAAAAGGTGAGGGACAAAAAAATTATCCATAGAGGGCTGTTTGGTAGCGGTCAGAAGTGATGGAAATTAGTGGTTGACCGCCCACGGTAGACAACATCAGTAACAAATGGCTGGAAGTAGGAGGGGCAGCGGAAGTGGGGGTTGCAATAGGGATGTTGTTGCTGAGAGCTAGAAGATCAGCAGATGGCGGAAAAAAATAGAGGAAGGGAGCCGAGCCAGCGGAAAGGGCGGCAACAACAGATGGCACAACGACCAGCCGGCGAGACAACACGGAGTAGCAGGGCAACAGATGGCATGAGGCAACGACGGCATGAAGGGGGGAACAAGCAGTGCCGACGGCGCGACGGGTAGCAAGGTTACTCAGTGGCGACACGGGTGCAGGGAGCGGCAGGCGTGGGGTAGATGGCGATGGAAAGGGGGCTGCAGTAGGCAGCGACAAACTTCATTGATGAGGCTGGTGGCGAGGAGCAACGAGGCAACGTGCGGCGACAACAATATGGAGGATCACCGGCGGCAGACAGCGGTCATGGCAGCCTTTGCTAGGCAAGCAACAACATTGGAGCACTCGGCGGATATGGCAATGAGTAGGGCCGACGGCTAGGCATTATAGTGTGGTTGGACGGCGGGCAGTAGTTGGAGAGCAAGCAGCAGGGCAACAACAAAAAAAAGAAATAGATAGGGATCAGATCATAGGGAATAGGAGATGACGCAAGAAGGGAAAGGAGAGAACGATCAGAAATTTCCCTGCAGGCAACCGATCTCCGCCAAGGGTGGCGGTCGCCCGCAAGGGGGGGGGGCGCTCCTTTTCTTTCTCTCTCACGTAGGGCTTTGGTTCCTAGGAGGGCTGCTCTGATACCATCTTAGAAAGTAAAAAAACGACTATGCGTTATTTTGAATAGAAGAAAACCCGACTCCTATAAATAGGACATGGAAGTGTACAGACATAAGACTAACCCTAATGGACCAAGGCACTTGGGCCCATATAACAAAGGACAATAATAACAATAATAAACAGACTCTCTAACAATCAACACGACGTGTTGACAGAAGACAGCATAACGCCCTGACAACTCACACACCGTGTCCATCACCGACACGCCGTGTTAACGGGAGCATAGAAATAAACGTTTGATTCCGATATCGTGTGTGATGGCATCAGGCTTCATGTCTTGGATCCTCAATAGTACCGAGCCCCGGATTAGCCAATCTCTTCTCTGCCTTCATGATGCTAAGGCTATGTGGGATCAACTGTCCCACGTCTATTCTCATCAGGAGAATCCCAAGCGATTTTTTGAATTTTTCAAAACTTTGGCGAAAAAGGAGTTCTCCACTGATACTTCCATCACTGATTCTTCCATTGATGACTTCTACAATCAGTGCTCGACTTTGTGGAATGAGTTTGAACTCTACCACCCCTTGACGGAGGACATCAAAATTGCTCAGAAGCAGCACAACGAACTGCAACTGGTTCAATTTTTGGCTGCACTTCCTGCCTTGTTTTCTGGTGTGGTTGACCAGATCCTGTCAAGTGATCCGCTGCCAACCCTTCGAGATGTTCTCAAGAGAGTCCAACGCCTGCCGTCCATGACTCCTACTCCTGCTATTGAGCATCCTGCGCTCATTGCTCGCTCTGATTCTGGCCGTGGCCGTCGTCGTGGTCGTGGCGGTCGCCCTCCTCCCTCGGGAGGTCGAGGATCATCTGCTCCTGGATGTGGTGCTCCTCCCGGCCCTCGCTACTGCAACTGGTGTGGCCGGGACAATCACACTGAAGATCGATGCTGGATTAAGCACCGCAAGCCCGCTTGGGCTAACCAAGCTGCTACAGAAACTGTTGCTGACTCTTCCACTGATGCACCTGCTACTCCTGCAAACGCGGACTGGTTACATATTGAGTTCGAGAAAATGTTCCAAGAACGTCTCGCACAACTGCCATCCTCATCTACACCAGGACCCTCTGCCATGCTCGTTTCTCCATCATCTGGTAACAAACAGTGGTGCATTGACTCGGGTGCATCCACTCATATGGCTGGTGATCTTCGTCTATTTTCTGTTCTGAATAAAACTGCTACTATATCCTCTGTTACTGTTGCAAATGGCTCCAAAACTATAGTTCATGGCACTGGCACGGGTCCTATTTCACCGAAACTGCAATTGCATTCTGTTTTATATATTCCAAAGTTTCCTGTTAATCTGTTATCAGTCAGTAAGATGATAAAACAACTCAAGTGCTCTATTAAATTTGATCCTTCTGGCTGTGTTTTGAAGGATCTCCGCACGAAGACGGGGATTTGTTCGGGCCGTGAAGGACCAGATGGGCTGTACTATTTGGATGGACCTCCTGCTGCTTCTGCTATGCTATCTACTTCAGTGACGGGACTACAATGGCACTTTCGCCTGGGCCATCCATCTGCTGCAAAATTAAAACATTTATTTCCTACTTTATCTGAGTACAGTTTTTCCTGTGAAACTTGTGTTTTGGGCAAACAAACTCGGTTTGTTTTTCCAGCTAAAAAAGTTATTGCTTCTAAAGAAATTTTTGACATTGTTCATGCTGATATTTGGGGACCGTGCTCTGTTTCGAGTCACTCAGGTGTGAAATATTTTTTGACCTTTATTGATGATTATTTTCGCACTACATGGTTGTTTTTACTTAAAGGTCGAGATACTGTGTTGGATACTATTCGTACCTTCTTTGCTGAAATTCACACCCAATTTAATCGACCTATTAAAATCTTTCGTACTGATAATGCCCTTGAGTTCATGCAACAATCTGTTACCTCCTTCTGTGCTGCTCGAGGAACCATCCATCAGACCACTTGCCCTTACACCTCAACAAAATGGTGTCGCTGAAAGAAAAAACCGTCACCTTCTTGAGGTTGCTCGCACCTTTCTCATATACTACAAAGTACCCCATCACTTCTGGCCTGAAGCTGTCTCTATGGCATGCTATCTTATCAATCACATGCCTTCTTTTGTTTTTAAAAATCAGGTCCCGTACGCCATTTTGTTTCCTGATAAACCCCTATTTTCTCTGCCTCCTCGCATTTTTGGGAGTACTTGTTTTGTAAAACAACTTCGTCTTGGCCTCACCAAACTTGATGCTCGCTCAGTCAAATGTGTGTTTCTGGGATATTCCCGTACTCAGAAAGGCTACCGCTGTTTTGATCCTATTAAAAACAGTGGTTTGTTAGTGTGGATGTGACCTTTTTTGACCATATGCCTTACTATTCTACTGATGGTGAAAAATTTTCGGTTGATATTATGGCTACCACATCGTTACCATTAGTTGTTGAGGAATTACCAGCTCCTGATGTGCCTCAAGAACGCCCATTGCAAGTCTATCGGTGCCGGTCAAAGAACATCAATGCTTCTGAAGCCCCGGCCGAACCAAATCCTACGTCTGCGGTTGATCCACCATCCACTAAGGTATTTTCTGACCTGGATCTTCCCATCAGTTTAAGGAAAGGTGTTCGCTCATGTACTCAACATCCTATTAGTAATTTCTGTTCATCTGACAATCTCTGTGGTAGCTTTGCCTGTTTCATTTCTGTTTTGTCTGCTGTGACAATTCCTAAATCAGCCGAAGAGGCACTTCGCCATCCTGCCTGGAAAAATGCTATGGAGCAGGAAATGCATGCACTTTGTGATCAACAGACATGGGATCTGGTTGATCGTCCCTCTTCATGCCATACTGTTGGATGCCGCTGGATTTTTACTATTAAATATCAACCGGATGGTACCATTGAACGCCTGAAAGCCCGATTGGTTGCGAAAGGATATACTCAAACATATGGAGTTGATTATTTTGAAACTTTTTCTCCAGTCGCACGCTTAAATTTTGTTCGTATTCTGATATCTATTGATGTGAATAAACACTGGCCTCTGTTTCAACTTGATGTCAAAAACACTTTTCTATATGAGGATCTACAGGAGGAGGTCTACATGGAGCAACCTCCGGGATTTGTTGCTTAGGGGGAGTCTGCTTCTAAAATCTGTAAACTAAGAAAGGCAATCTATGGTCTGAAACAAAGCCCACGTGCATGGTTTGACAAGCTCAGTCAGATCTTAATTACCTTTGGCTTTCGGCGTTCACAATCTGATCATTATGTATTTATTCGTAAAACTGCAGCAGGGTTGGTCATCCTTATTGTGTATGTTGATGATATTGTCTTATCTGGCAGTGACAGTGCAGGGTTACAGGCAACCAAAAAGTATTTAGCATAACACTTCATCACCAAAGACCTAGGGAAACTACGATATTTTCTAGGCATTGAAGTTGCTAGATCTTCTGCAGGACTATGCCTGTCACAGAGGAAATATGTTCTTGATCTTTTGCAGGAGACATGCATGTTGGGTTGCAAGCCAGCCAACACTCCTCTGGATCCCAATATGGATTGGGATAATGATATTTCTCCTTATGCTGATCATCAACAGTTCAGGAGATTGGTTGGCAAACTTATCTATTTGACTGTTACTAGAGCTGACTTGGCTGCTGCTGTAGGATTCATAAGACGGTATCTTGATAAACCCCGGCAATGCCACTGGGATACTATTTGTCACATCTTACAATATCTCAAAAGCTCTCCAGGGAAAGGTCTTCTGTACAAAAAGCATGGTCATTGCAATTTATCTGGATTCTCTGATTTTGACTATGCAGGAAGTCGATCTGACAGGAAATCTACATCTGGATATTGCACCTTTGTGGGAGGAAATCTGGTTACATGGCGTAGCAAAAAGCAAACAGTTGTTGCCCGATCTAGTGCAGAGGCAGAATATAGAGCCATGGCTCATACTGCATGTGAGCTCCTGTGGGTCCGTGGTCTTCTGAATGAGTTTGATATCACCTCTTCTAGCCCCATTCCTATGTTCTGCGACGATAAGGCTTCCATTTTCATTGCGAGCAACCCCACCTTTCATGAAAGAATAAAACATATTGAGGTTGATTGCCACTTCGTTAGGGAGAAAGTTCTGTCTGGACATATCTGCACTCCATATCTCAGCACTGAGAAGCAACTTGCAGACATCTTCACCAAAGTTCTACCTAAAGCTCGCTTCCAGACTCTGATTGACAAGCTGGGCTTATTGGACATCTATGCTCCAACTTGAGGGGGAGTATAAAAATACTGTGTTATTTACTTATTCTGCTGTGTTTTTTCTCCTACTGCTTTATTGTATTAGTCCCATATTGCTCGCTTGTATATGTGTCTCAACTCTTTGTAGCTATATAAGAGAGTACCCTGTAATCCTTTTTACTCACTGAATAAACAATTCCATTCCTATCTATAATAATGTAATACATTGCTGCTGTACATTGTTTAATATGAAACATTACTGTATAATACATTTTATAATACAATAATACATACATAAATATCTACTTATCTACTGCAAATTGTATTTCTTTACCTTTCTACCTTATATAACTATAATGTACTAATACATTCTATAGTGTAATATATATTCTATTGTTTACTGGATATTAATGAAAAACATTATATATATTCTATTTGTTTACTGCATAAGTTACATTAATACATTATATATCTTCTACTGCTTATTGTATTTTAGTATATATAGTTATAAATATATTCACTACAGTAAAAGTAAACAATTTGGGTATTAGTAATACCCAAATACCATATTACAACTGTGTTAAAAACTATCTGGGTGCTTTATTTTGTTGTGTAGGCTGTATAGATAAGTCTAAAACTTCCTTTTATATATTGTTAACATATATATCTTGTTTTATATCTTCTGTTATTAGTTTTGTTATTTCTACATTATATGTGGACTTCTCTGTAATTGTTCCATTGTTATATATACAAGGGTGCACACATTGTGCAACCCTACGATTTGCAAAATTCCAAGGCAAGCATTCCCATTTGACTCGTGTTGCGCCTCCTACTCCGCCCAGTACTGCTGAGTTCAAGGATATAAAGGCCTACGATGATTGGGTCAAACATGACTCTATTCTGATGACTTGGATCCTCAATAGTAGTGAAACTTGCATCGGTGTTATTCTTCTTCGACTCCCGACTTCTAAGGAGATGTAGGATCAACTGGCCAATACCTATTCTCACAACAAGAATCCAAAGGTGTTTGACTTGAACAAACAACTAACTCGTCTACATTTTTATGGGCCATATATTGCTGATTACTCTTCTTCTTTCAAAGGAATCTGGGATGAAATTGAGATCCTCCATCCTCTGTCTACCGACTTAGCCACTGTTAAGTATATGTTTTTATGTATGGTGCTAAATGAATATTGGGCTTGGATCCATATAACCTTTGCTACTCTATATATTGTAACAAGTCCCCCCATCTTATGATTAAGAAAGCAACAACAACCCTAGGCCGGTGTGACTCCAAGGGCCTTCCCGTGGTTTTTTGCCTCCTCCTTGGAGGATTTTTCCACGTTACATCTCGTTTCTTTTTCTTCTTCATGGTATCAGAGCTTTGAAGATTAGGGACTCTCTTTCTGCTATTTGGCTGTCACACCTTGCAACAATTGCTATCATGTGTTTTTCCCGTAGAGCTACAGTAACGACAGATTTTGTATTGGTGCTACAGTACGGCGATGCTACAGTAACGACGGCCTACAGTCTTTACCTATCCGCAACTTTGTTATGTCTTCTTCGGTTGCTGCCCGATTTGGAATTTATATTACGACTACAGTACAATTGTTCAACAGGCTGTCTTCCTACCGTTGGTGCTTCCTTATACGTTCGTTTCGGCTACGTGGTCTTTTGCTCGGTTGACAGGACTTTCAATCCTACTACTGCTATAGTAGTTTCGGGCAACGGGCAGTCCCACTCCTACTTGTGCTACAGCTATCCTGGGCAGACCTTCTGTTGATCACCGATTGCTGACATAGAGTCTGTTTACAACATGATTTTTTTTTTGCGGCTTTGCAACCTAAATGTTTTGCTGCCACGTTGTGTTGTTCGAGTTCTAGTTCTTTCTCATGGACTCCTCTAGGTACATGATATGTCAGCTATGCAAATCACTACTACAAAGCTGAATCCTAACAATTATCTTCTATGCGTAGCTGCTGTTGAGATGACAATAGCGGGCCGGGGAGGAACTGGGTATGTTAATGGGAAAAAGGAAGCCCCTGAAAATGAAGACAAGGGATGGGATCAATGGTACTTAGAAGGCAGGCAAGTGAAATCTTCGATAGTTAATTTTGTTGCTGTTGATATTCAGCCCATGATTATGCGAAAGAAAACTACTTATGAAATGTGGGATGTTTTGAAGAATATGTTTGGGCAGAAGAAAAAAGATATCCGTATATATCAACTTAATAAGGAGATTTGTACTCTTCAGCAAGGGAAACTGAGTGTAACTGATTTTTACAGTCTCCTAGAGTCAAAGTGAGGAACGAATTTGTCCAGGGGGAGTCCGCTATAATGTTCCTCTACTGGGGGAGTCTACTATAATATGTCCAGTAGAGGAACCATTTTGCTTTCCTAATACTTTTGAAGGCACGACAGAAGAGGCTCATCAAGGACACATGTTTTGTCAAGTGTATGAAAGAGGAAGGATTAGAAAAAAAATTGTCACCGAGAATGATGATACCAATACCAACATCAATTTCCCCAAACTAGGTGCAGAAGTTGAGATGGAAGGCGAGGTAGATTTACCGATTGCTCTTAGGAAGGGAACTAGAGAATGCACCATGCATCCCATCCATAAATATGTATCCTACTCTAGGGCCTTAAAAGACCCAAAGTGGGCTCATGTTATGAAGGAAGAAATGACTGCTCTAATAAAAAATCAAACTTGGGATATTGTGGACACTCCTAAAGGAGCTCATCTGGTTGGATCCAAGTGGGTTTACACAATCAAGCACAATGTCGATGGAACTGTCGATAGATACAAGGCTAGGCTGGTTGCAAGAGGTTTTTCTCAGAAGTATGACATTGATTACTTTGAGACTTTTTCCCAGTGGAAAAAATGAATTCAGTTAGAATTGTCCTTGATATTTCTGTTTATTTCTCCTAGAAAATGCATCAGCTTGATGGTAAGAATGCTTTTCTTAACGGTGACTTGCATGAACAGGTCTTTATGCAACTACCACCTGGATGTGAACAAGCAGGAAAATGTTGTAGTTTAAAGAAAGCTTTGTATGGTTTGAAACAATCTCCACGTGCTTGGTTTGAAAGACTTATAATTTTCATGAAACAATTGGGGTTTCAACAAGGAAATGGAGACCATACATTGTTCATTCAGTAGACCTCAAACAACACCACACTAATGCTAGTTTATGTTGATGACATGATTATTACAAGAAGTGACAATGAAGAAATACAATTCTTGAAGACAAGGTTAGCCAAAGAATTTGAGATAAAAGATCTGGGTGAACTGAAGTATTTCTTGGGTATAGAGATTGCAAAATCAGCAAAAGGAGTAAATTTATGTCAAAGAAAATATGAATTGGATATTCTCAAATGAGTCAAATGGGATGCAAACCCGCAAGACTCCTATAAAGGAAAATCACAAGTTAAGCTTGAAAGATGGGATTCCTATGGATGATGAAGGTAAAAATATGTATCAATGATTGGTTGGGAAACTAATATACCTCACTTTGACTAGACCTGACATTACTTACGTAGTGAATACTGTGAGCCAATTTATGCATGCACCTACAGACATACATCTAAAAGCTGCATACCGCATTCTAGCATATCTAAAAGGAAACCCAAGAAAGGGACTTTTATTTACAAGAAGCAATGACTTAAAGATTGAGTGCTTCACTAATGCTGATTGGGCGGGATCCCAAGATGACAAAAGATCGACTTCAGGCTACTGTGTCTTCTTAGGTGGAAACTGTTGGATCAAGGGCTCTAGAGGGGGGGGGTGAATAGAGCTTCACAAATCTTACAAAATGAATTAGACCTTCAAATTATATTTAGTGCAGAAACTTAAGCATACAACCAATTTGAAGTCCTAACTAACAAGCATAGCAAGGGTGAGAGACAAGGATAGCATACACTTGGACAAAGTGGTTTACAGTCGTTCCACACTTTAAACTTGAAGTGAGTCAGTCTACTACCTAGAGGTGGTTAGGCTCTAGGAGTTTGCAATCTTGATGCTCTTATATTCATTCATAAGATTACAAGACATAACCACATTCATCCAAGGACTTAATACCTCAAGCAAGGATCTTCAACCTATCGAAGGAGCTTACCCACTTGAACCAGGGAGTCTTCAGCCTTCAACAAGGACTTACCCACTCCATCTTCAAGTCTTTGGCCTTCAAGGAATTACCTATCCTTCTTGAACGTCCTCCTTGCCTATATCCTTCACTCGGAGATCTGGAACACCATGTCTTCTTCAACCTTGAAGAACAACAACTCCTCCTTCACTCGGAGAAGATCTTCAAGCCTTTTCTTCAATAAGGAAAGGGGGTAGGAAGATGGAGGCGGAGAGTTTTACATGGATACAAGGAGTAGTTCTTTTACAACAGATCCTAACTCACTCATATTCACGGATTTGAATTGAAAGTAGAGAGAGAAAGGGGCTCAAAGGTGTGCAACACTCTCAACTAAGCAAGAACCAAGCATATATGGAATGAGCAACCTTGGAATGAACTCCAAGTGGTCCTATTTATAGATGGGGTGCCCCTTTGAGTTGGGGAACACTTACGGTCGAATTATAGCCGTTTTTGCACAAGGCAACAGATCTATTTTTGCCCAAACAAGTCACCAACGGTTAGAATCACTTTTTTTGCATTTTCCGTACAGTACATTCAGTCGAGATTCAATAAAGGTAACTCGACCGACTGGGTAAAAGACAAACCCAATTTTCAAACCATCGGTCGAGTTTGTCCTGAGGAAACTCGACCGACCAATGAAAATAGCATTTGGTCAGTAACCCGATCGGTCGAATTCTGTGAGTGCATAACTCGACCGATGCACTCTTCAGAGAATTGATCCAGTGGATCGGTCGAGATTGTAACTCGACCGATTAACAGCTTGTGATCAATTTTCTAAAGTGCATAAAAAGTGATTAAAACTTGGTTTCAAGTGTCCCACACATGGTTTAAAATTTCGGTCGAAATTGCGAAATTTCGGTCAAAATTTCGGTTTCGACCACTACCAGACATCGAAATGGACCGGTCGAAATAGCCAAAATTTCGATTTTTTAATTGCATTATAATTTTTAAAAAAAATCATAAAAATCTTAAATAAATGTGGGGGACCCCCCCTGAGTTAATTCAATCCAAAATATAAGATCTAACATGTTATTACATAAGAATATATGTATGTATACATTGCATCATCGAAATCCTGATCGAAACAGTTTTGTGCATGATAGACTTTTCTTCATATGCAAGTTATCACTTAAATAAGGCTTATTTTATTCATATTTTCTCTCTCTCTTACTCTTTTATTCCTTTATTTGGATTCCTTTTACCATTAGAAACCACGTGGATTCGAAATCTAATCCATGAAGATCAATCATACAACTTTCCAGAGAATTCCACATGATTCTCATCATTATCTTAATTTCTTTTCCTTTTTATGCATTATTAGATTCCCTTCAACTTTTCCTTCCTTTTTACCACATTGGACTCACTAACTCAATAGGGTCCACGAAATCATATACTTAAAGGAAATTCATTCATAAATCATACAATTTTCATAATCATACATTTTCTTGGAGAAATAGCATTTCAAACCATATAAGCCTAAAAATTGGGGTTGTAACATCGTGGTTCGTACTCCTCGGGTGTTGACTCTATTGAACCACGTTTCTGCAACTTTTGCAAGCGCAACAATCATACTGAAGAGCGCTGCTGGATCAAGCACGACAAACCTACTTGGGCAAATCAGGTTTCTTCAGACCAGCCTGACACCTCTGCCTCTACGTCTGCCCCGCCATCTGTTGATTGGATCACAGATCTGAAGTTGAGAAATTACTCCAAGCTCGTTTGGCATCTTCTGCTGCGACTTCCACTACTGGCGGTTCTGCTCTTCTGACACAATCTGCTCCTCTAGCACAGTCTGGTAAACATAAATGGGTTATTGACTCGGGTGCCACCTCTCATATTACTGGCAATCAGTTTTTATTTTCTACCTTGCACAAAACTGCTACCATTCCGCCTGTCTCCTTAGCTGATGTTTCTCAAACATTTATTTCCAGAATAGGGGATATCTATACTGCTGGTTGTTTTATTTTGAACTCAACACTTTTTGTTCCTAAATTCCCTATCAACTTGTTATCTGTGACTGTGAGTAGAACTGTTAAGAGCTTACAATGCTCAATTACCTTTGACCCAGATGGTGTTATTTTTCAAGATCTGCACACGAGGATGAAGATTGGTTCGAGCCATGAGGGACCAGATGGGCTCTACTATTTGGATGCACCCAAGAGGAAGGCTTACCTGACTACTTCTGTGACCGACATTCAGTGGCACTACCGCTTGGGGCACCCTTCACTGGAAAAATTGAAGTATTTATTACCTGACATTTCTGAGTCAGTTTTTCATTGTGAAACATGTCAGTTAGGGAAACAAACTCGGTCTACTTTTACTAAGAAAAATTGTATTAGCTCAAAAACATCATTTGATATTGTGCATGCTGATATTTGGGGCCCGTGCTCTGTTGCTAGTATTTCTGGATTTCGATACTGTATTGAGTTTTATTGACAACTTTTCTAGAACCACCTGGTTGTTTTTGTTAAAAGACAATTCTCATATTCTTGACACTATTACAACTTTCTTTGCTGAGATACATACCCAATTTGGTAAACCCATAAAAATATTTCGAACTGAAAATGCCCTTGAATTCATGCAAACGGCAGTAAATATGTTTTGCAACAAAATGGGTACTATTCACCAAACCTCTTGTGCTTATACACCCCAACAGAATGGCATTGCTGAACGCAATAATCAACACCTTCTTGAGGTTGCGCGTACACTTCTCTTTCACCATCACGTTCCTCGTGTTTTCTGGCTAGAAGCTGTTTCAACTGCTTGTTATCTTATTAACCACATGCCATTTTCTATTCTTGACAATCAAGTATCTTTTTAGATTCTAGCCCTGATGCTCCTTTGTTCACCGTACCTCGTATTTTCAGGAGTACGTGTTTTGTGAAAAAATTACGTCCCGGTCTTACTAAACTGGACCCTCGTGCTACGAAGTGTATTTTCCTGGGGTACTCTCAGACACAAAAAGGGTACCGCTGCTTTGACCCAGTTACTAAGAAATGGATGGTGTCGACTGATGTTGTCTTTTTTGAACATATGCCGTTTTACTCTTCTGTTGGATCTTCCCTAACGTCTGACTTACTGACAAAAGCACCTTTACCTCTACCTGTTGATAATGCCCTGTCTGATAGCACTGTTGCACTGATTCCTCCTTTAAAAGTCCACCAGAGAAGACCAAAGGCACCAAATCCCTCTATGGCCCAACCAAGTCTTCCAACCTTGTCAGCAAATCAGCCAACATCTCAGGTATTTTCTGACTTAGACATTCCTATCAGTTTACGCAAAGGCACTCACTCTTGCACGCAACATCCTATTGAGAATTTTTGCATTACTGCTAATTTGGGAAATACTTTTGCAAATTTCACTTATGCTTTATGTGCTGTTACTATTCCTAAGAATGCTGCTTAGGCTTTCCAGCATCCAGCATGGCGTCAAGCCATGGAGAGTGAAATGCAGACCCTCACTGATAGACTTACTTGGGATTTGGTTGATGCACCCAGTAGTTGTTCACCAGTTGGTTACCAGTGGATTTTCACAGTCAAATATCAACCAGATGGTACCATTAAACGACTCAAAGCTCGCCTGGTATCCAAGGGCTACACTCAGACATATGGAGTTGATTACTTCAAGACTATCTCTCCTGTATAAGAGAGTCTATTGTAATTGTTTCATCCATGTAATGCAAACCATTTTTTGTATTTTAGAAAACCTTTATTGAATTATCTAGGCGGATCAATATGATAAAGAATAATAGAGTGATGGGATCAATCTGACATTAATAAAGAAAATAACTTTAGGATTCAATTCAATCAGAGAAAGAGTTAGGTTAGGTATGGGTTTCGTCACCATGAAACATGCAATATCTAGTAGATAATATTCAACAAGCCTTGATTATTGATGTATTGAGAATTCAAATTTCCCTTTCAAGTATATAAGAAACATGTATTATTGTAGAGAAAGATACACTCTCATGATGGTCAAACTCTCAATAGTTTATTAACCATGCAATTCTATCCACAATTCTCTCTTCTGCTTTCATATCCGAGAGAACTTCTTGTTTCCTTGGTCTAACCCGAACTCACCCTCTCAAATTTTTTTTAGGTAATTGAAATAGAAGAGATGATGGCCAAACATCCAAACTATCATCAAGCCCGAGGAAAATGAGATACATCCAATATCCAAGTTAGTACATGAAAGCTTATGCAAAACAAGAAATCTGTTCAATGAGATTATGCCACATGCCTAACTAGATGGTCTACTCGCACTTAGACATGATCACAATGAAAAAAATGTATAATTTTGAGATAAAAATCAGAAAGATATGTTTTTTAGAAGAATATATAAGAAATATTTGTGGAAGAGAGGGAGGGAAACTCTTATTTCCTCCTGTTCTGACCGGTGGAGAGTTGAAAATCTGTGCAGATCTTCTCTTTCTCGTTCTTCGCTTGCCCCCGGTCAGTTCTTCCTCCTAAGCACTCCCTCTGGACTTATTGGTGTTGGATCCCCTCCCTTGAGTTGGAGTCCATTTATAAGTTTTGGAGACTTGAGGAGCAAGTTTAGGGTTGTTAAAATATAAGATGGCTTGAATATGAATAGATTGTGATAGATGATTACAAGACTGGACACCCCTGTCCTATATATAGGATCAAGGGAGAAACCCTGAGACTTGTGTCCCAAGTAATCTAAACTAGACGGGCCGGAATATAAAGGCCCACTAAACTAATTAGCCTATTTAACTAATAGACTAATATAGACACTTTAACAAGGGTGTTTGGAACAAATCCTAATCACGTTTTCTGCTGCAAGCCAGCCCATTTGATCCACTGGAATGCCAGTCGATCATTTGGCTTTTGCTAAACAGTCTGTCAGCTTTCTTGTCGATCCATTGGTGGCCAATCGATCAATTGGAGACCTCCTAGTCTACTGGTTGACATTCACTCGACTAGTTGGAGGTTTATGATGGCTTTGATTTCAATTTTCTGTAGCAAAACAATCCACTGACCATCTAGTTGATTAAGTGAAGGGCCAATAACTCCGCAGAGTGTATTGTATCATCTCTTTTGACATCCAAAATGGTTAGGATGATTCCCTATCTTCATATTATCATTCTTAGAGGTGAGGGGAACCCTAGAATGGTCTTGGCGAAGATTGGTTTTCATCCTTTCATGTCTTTCTTGATTTTTTTCATCATTAAACCCTGGAATCACATGAAATAAGGGAAATATGCATCAAAGTTATATCACCTAAAATACAATAAGAGAGATGGGAAACTGTGTATAATCTAATGTACAAAGTAGGAAATTTGGGCATCTACCAGTTTAGTGTCTTCTGCAGGTTTAGTTATGTACTCAAGTTTATTACTGGACTCAAGAAAGTGTATACAACATTCGTCCAGAGAAGTTGGATTGTGAATGATTGTGGTAGCTTTGTTTTTCACAGTGTCAAAAATAGGCTGTTTACGAGTGAAGGCACAGTAACAAAAAGAACAAAGCTATGAGAATGCAAGTGAGTATAGTAGAAGAACGCTAAATAAATGAAGAATGAAGTGTTATAATAGGAATCAAACAGACTGAAGTATGGTAGTAAGAGGGGTGAAGCACTTTCCAAGTAATTACACACATAGGAGATAGCAAGTCCCCCACAAAAAAGTAAGCGGTCACCCATGCATTTAGGGGCCTTTCTTGGGGAGGAAGAAACTAGAGAAGAAAAACACCTTCAGAGGAAATATTTGGTTAGAAAGCGGGGTGGAAGAGAGGGCTTACAGTGTTCCCATTGAAGACATGTTAATGGAGGAGGCTATGGCAACAAGAAGACTGCACGACGCTAATCCTGCTGTACTCCGCCAGCTAGCTCCACCTTTTTTGGGGAAGTGACGGCTGGAGGGGTTGCATTCAAGTTCCAACCATACCAACAGCTGCAACCATATATCACCGAACCACGTTAACATCCTCCTGTTGGCTTTTGTCGAGAGTTGCTTCTAGTCTCTGACCGGGACAACTGCTGATCCTTTGGCTGACTGCTATTGCTGGTCTTCTGACCAAGACAATTGCTGGCTGCTCCCACTGGTTCTTTGGCAGTGGAGGTTGTTGATCTTGTGATCGGCTCTAGTTGTTTTCTATGGAGCGGCAACTGGAGACTACTTAATCACTGACGGTTTCTGTTTGCTGTTGGGGAGCCGTTAGTAGAAGAGGAGGGAGGGAATGGCACTGCCCTAAGAGGGAAGGGAAAAGAGGTTAGATGTAACCAACCTAACCGGTTGTTCTGCTACCACATGGAGAAATTAGGTTAATCTTCATTAAAGAAAAAGGCTAACACAAGTCTCCTTTTGTAGGAGAGTGTTTAAAATAATATACCACATGTACAAGATGATGAGGATAGAAAAGTTAAGTATGAAGAGCCCCATATGGCCCATTTATTCTACTCCAACAAACAACTTGGTAACAAAATACATAAACAGATCCAGATAGGGAAACCTTGATCTACAAAGAGCCTAACTAGTCATAGACAAGCATAGTTGTCCCAAACATGAAGAAATTAGCAACAAGCACAGTAACAAGGGTAGGAATTAGAACGAAGAAGAGGGATAAGAGAGAAACGATGGGGGTGAGGTGACTCTCACCCCGAGACCCTCAAGTAGCTTCGATCTCTGCTGAGAAATCCTCTATGTAGTTCCAAGCCCTCCTTGCTCCCCCCCATGGGACAAGTGCTTGAGCAACAGACCCTAAGTGGTAGGAAGTGTGGTGGATGGCAGTAGGAAGACGATAGAATGGATTGGATAGGGTAAGGAAGGTGGATTAGTGGTGGAAACCTTAGATCAAGGTGGAGATGATCTAGGAGTGATGGAGTGAGGTGAGGGACTGAGCTCTCCCCTCTTGGATGACCGAGGGTTGTATTCATATGTTGGGGGTGTGACCTGCACTTCCCTAGGCTTTCGTGGAAGAAATTTGGACTTACTAAATATATTTGGTGTTACAGTACAAAAGGTCAATTGAACTTTGGAGTATTCGACCACCATATTAAGGAACTCAATCTGACAGGTCAGGGAACTTATTGACTTGTGCTGCCTTAGATGCTGTCAAAGGTCGGACATACATTTGGAAAGGTTGGCGAAAATTTGGTGCCAGCTTCTTAGAAGTCAGGTGAACCTGGGGCACTATCTGCCCCTGGAAGCTTGAAAGTTTAAACGACATTTGAGAGGTCAGATGACTTTGCTGTACCAGATATTTGTCTCAAGTCAGTGCTGATGGGCATTGGTCAATGACTTGTAAATGCCAACCGACCTTTGGGAAAAGTTGACGGATTTATAAATTGATTCAAACTTTGACTAGCAGGAAGGGTCAAATTTCCCCATGTTCCCGATCTAGGTGAATTGGTCTGGATTTCTCCATTTTAACCTGAAAATGCAAATTACAGCTAGTTAAGCCCTTTTATTTCATATAAGCAATACAATCTAATCGATCTAGCTATCGTCAGGCAAATTAGGGCTAAGAGCGGCGAAAAATCAGGGGAAAGGAACTAAAGATGGGACCCTCAAAATTGGATGTTCTCACTAATAAAACTTGAGGAAGCTGTGTGAGCTACATGATAGGGGCTTGAAATTCATATTATTGTAATAACATCCAATACTCTACTCTATACGATTCAATAGGGGTGGAGATCCTTGCCATGACTGCAAGGATAGAGGGGCCACAGATAGTAATTGGTGTCAATACTAGTATCCCATTGGAAGTTTTCGGATTGGTATGCAGGCATTATCACCTTTAATCTTGAAGTATACTGCTTGGATTGTAGTTGTGGGAGACTTTGTCGAGCTCCTTATGTGACGTGTTCAGTCTATTGAACCTTCATTGAGTTCAATGGTGGATGTTTTGTGCATTTTATATTTAGCCTTGCATCATTATGCAGCATATTTGGATGCTTTGAAATTATATTTTACATTGTACCTGTAACCAACCTTTCCTACATAGAAGTTCAACTGTAGCCATCTGGAACATGAAAAGCTTGGTTCGATGCTGTTATACTTCCTTTGTAATGTCAGTAAGTAGAAGCTTGTGCGAGATAGAAACAATATTTGCAGTATTAAAAAGCAGAAAGTGGGAAATAACTATCTCAAACACCATATTCATAAACATAATCATAGACTTTTTCCCCTTAAACTCAATTCATACTGCATTTTACCATATTGAAGCAAAATCTTTACATTCTAAGATGGTTTGGTTGTAGAATGCATTATCATCTTTATAGCCTTTTATAACTGATTTAGTTGCAGTGATCACAATAGGAATATAGTATAATAGCAATATAGGAATCTGATGTATGCTGCTAAATTTGCTAATGATGCAGTTTGATGTTTGACAATCTAAATCTGCTGAAGGATGGTCTTCCTGGAGCCCTCGTGACACTTTTTATGTTAGTTGTTCATGAGATTAGCCACCTCTTGGTTGCAAAAGAGATTGAAGTCAAGCTTGGTACACCGTACTTCGTGCCTAGCTGGCAGGTAGGATGGTATTTTAAAGTTATTTGAAGCTAATACTACCTATTTGGCTTTGGATATTCAGGAAAATTATATTATTATATAGCTGACACACACACGCACGCACGCAAGCACGAAAACAATTTCTCTCATTTTTGGGGTAGTTGGGAGGCGTGCTTATTCATTTTACCTTCTTGCAAATGCAGTAAAAAAACGTTCTATCGCAGCCTTTCTGTAGTTTTTCTTGAGTTATTTTCTTATATTTCATTAAAGAATAACCAGTTTCAAGAAAGTTGCGGTAGCCAGTGTGTAGTCTACCAGTTGATGCCTTAAAGAAGGTTCCTCATAATCACATATGCTTGGTGAAAGTAACAGCTCTTTTATTTGCAGATAGGGTCCTTTGGTTCTATCACAAGGATTCTAAGTATTGTACCTAATCGTGAAGGCCTATTGAAGCTGGCAGCTGCAGGTCCTTTGTCTGGATTTGCGTTAGGGTTGTTTCTTCTTGTTTTGGGGTTCATATTGCCGCCCAGTGATGGCGTAGGAGTTGTTGTTGATCCAGCCATTTTTCATGAATCTTTTCTTGCAGGTGGTATAGGTAAATTCCTCCAAAATAGCCAACTAAATATGCCCAAAAATCACTTTATGTTTCTCAATATCATGCCCTCTTAGTTGAAGAAGATCTTTGCTGTAAGGAATACATGCCATCATTGATTATAACTTTAATAATTTTCAATCACATGATATTTTCAGTAGATAATTCTAATGCTTTTTTTATTAGTGTTTGAAAGCTTCACATTCAAACATTCCTTATATATCTTGAAGTAGGGATACAGTAAAGAAACTAGCTGTAGCAAAACAAAAGCATCAAAGTCAACGTGAGTTGTAGATTGTGATGAGATGAAATGAAACCATGAACTACTCTTCAGGGGAAAGAGTGCTAATAGAAGTGGAGGCCCTTATCTTGCACACATGAAGGCTATTTACTACCCTTAGTAACAAGATGAGAAATATTTAAAATCAAACAACTTAAGAGTAAGAGGGATCAAAATGAAGCAATTCCATAGGAGTGAATCTCCTTGAAGGTCTGTTGATGGCGGTTAATTATATGGTATCAATGGTTATGTCAATACTTTGTTGCATTATACAAATCTAAAGCAATCATATCGTTTTATGTATGTTTAGTATAGACACTATTCCATATCATTTTTTAAATTGATAAGAACTATTTAAGACTTGGAATATGACATTAGCTTACATGGTACTTGATGAGGTATATGGGCTTATGTTATATTTATTATCCTTTGGAGACCTCTACGTAAATTCACTTCTTATGTTATTGGTTCCATGCTTTCCAACTCCCCTGTATACAAGCGTGGCTCCTTTTCTTTTGTAGTAAAGGAAAAGCATTATTGTCACCTACATGGTATTAGAACACTAATATATAAAAGACCAAAACCTAGCAGTCGCCTCTTTGTCCTCCCTTCTCTTTTGTTTTCTCCTCCCTTACTATTTCTATAGCACACACCTGTAGCAAAAATTAAGAGTATTCCATTTACTTCTTTAGTCAGACATGGTGTATTTTGAGTTTTCCGCCTATCATGCTTATATAAAGGTGGACACTCCCTTTTCTATTCAGTACGAAATCACTTCTTTGTTTCCCAACACTATCAAGAAAGTTATATAACTTCTCTCTCTCTTCTTTCCACCACCCTCACTGTCGTAAATGCACCTCTTCTTGCGCCAGCACTATCATCATCATGTCTACCACGCCACTACCACCACCGTCGACTCTCTCTACTGGGTCACCATTGAAAAATCTTTGCTTTCTAGTGTCTCCTTGAAAGGAGAATCTAGAGGGACTCTCCCCTCGAGATCTCCTTCTACTAGATGGTTAGCCTACGACTTCCTCTAACAGTCTAATGCCCTAAAGGATTGTTTCCAAAATCCGTATGGCATATCCTTTGGTCTATTATGGCCATATACTACGGTTTTTTCTAATACCTTTCTCTTGTCTATGATTAGATATATCCGACCTATATACTTGTGGATATCTACCTTGATTCTCCAACCTTTGTGGTGCTTTTCTGCTGCATTTGTGCCTTCCTGTTATTGCGATGGCCGCATACATGTCGTGTTATTCAAGTGTGAACATTTTACCTCACCTGATCGTTGTAGGGATGAACTCCCTCCCTCAACACGTCACATGTCATGTACCCCTTAGTACACGACGTGTGGTTTCTGCTTCTTGTCAGACTTCCAAAGCTCAAAATCTCATACAACGTGTACCCCTTAGTACATGGTGCGTGGTTTTTGCTGCTTCTCTCTTTCACACTTCATACATCATGTATACCTTAGTACACGACATGTGGTATCTAGTACTGCTTGTTAGATTTCCAGAGCTCGTCAATTCACACGACTTGGACTCCTAATTATACGATGTGTGTTTTTCTACTGTTGATCGACAATATTTCAGAGCACGATGTGTTGTGCAAATCATATGTCATTCTATACTACCAAAACCACACATATATGTACAATATTTTGGCACGAACGACGATCTTATTGAGAAACCTCATGTGAGGGATGAATCCTATGATTATAGAAAAATGAATTCATGAAATAGACGAAATATGATTCCCTTGTTCTATCATGGATATGAAATAGCTGTGAACCTGGCATCTCAACAAATATGATCTTCATCACAATAGCCAAAGAGGCTTGGGATCATCTGACAATAGTCCACTCTAGTAAAGGAAACACATCTAATATTTGATTTGTATAAATGCTTGCACTCCCGGAAGCTGAAAGATTCTCCATCTTTTGATTCACGCTTAGATAACTTGAAGGGAATCTGGGTAGAACTCAAGGCCCATCATTTATTAACTGTGAATGCCGCTAAACTTAAAAAATACTTGAGGACATACAAATGCGTCATTCCTTGCTTCCTGTCTGATTGGGTCTGAAGTAGTTAGACAAAAGATCCTTGCTTCCAAGCCATTACCTACTATAGGTGATGTCTATTTACGTTTGGCACAGCTAATGCCTATTACCACCCCAGAAAAAGTTTCTGATCTTGTTGTTTCTTGACGAGGATGCATAACACTTTTTCTTGGTCGTGGGTGTGGCAGAGAAGTCTTCAACTCCTTAATAGAGGTGCTCCCTTGTCAAATCGACAATATTGTATTGTCGGATAGCAAAATAGATAGGAAGCACAAACATTTCCTAGAGGTTGTCGTGGCTGTGTCTGACATGTATCCAACATCACTTCGTGGACATGTGGACATGTGGCTGACACGGCTCCAACATGTCCAATTTTGTATTCTTTATTTGGAAATTGGACAAGACTTGGATAAATCTGGGACACTTCCTGGACACAACCGACCCAACCCACATAAGACCAAACTCCCCAGACTCCTTGACCAAACCCTACCTCCTGACTCAAACCTTCATCCCTGCCCTAGATAAGTAATCAACAAGCCTTCCCCTTGTAGTTGTTGTTATACCCAAAGAAAAGCATCAACCACATCTTACAGTCAGGTAGCAACTAGGGCTCGAGCCACATCAAGTAACCATCACAAGGAGATGGAGTTGCTACAACAACATGCAATAAGAATTGAAGCCGCTATAAGCAACAACCGCTTGGAGCAGGAGCTTCCAACACCAAGAACAACCACAAGCAAAAACTTCCTTCCCCTCTAGGTAACTCCTTACCGCTTCTTCCTTTAGTTTAGTTCCTCTCATTTCTTTTTGTTGGATCACGGGCTCTAGAGGGGGGGGGGGGTGAATAAAGCTTCACAATTCTCACAAAAAGGATTAGACCACCAAATTATATTAAGTACAAAAACTTAAACAAACATCAAATTTGATGTCTTAGCTAGCAAGCACAACAAGGATGAGAGACAAGGAAGAGCAAGCACTTGGACATGTGGTTTAGATGGTTCCACGTCCTAACTAGGAGCAATGTCAGTCAACTACCTAGAGGGGGTTAATCTCTAGGATTTGCAATCTTGGTACTCTTATATTCTATCATAAGATTACAAAATACAAGAACCACACATCCAAGGGCTTAATACCTCAAGCAAAGATCTTCAACCTATAGAAGGAGCTTACCCACTTGAACCATGGAGTCTTCAGCCATCAACATGGACTTACCCACTCCTTTTTCAAGTCTTCATCCTTCAAGGGATTACCTATCTTTCTTGAGCGCTTGCCTTGACTATCTCCTTCACTCGGAGATCTGGAACACCTTGCCTTCTTCAACCTTGAAGAACAACAACCTCTTCTCCTTCACTCGGAGAAGATCTTCAACCTTTTCTTTGATAGGAAAGAGGATAGGAAGATGGTGGAGGATAGCTTTACATCAATACATGGAGCAACTCTTTTACAAAGGAACCTATCTCACTCATACTCACAAATTTGACTTGAAGGTAGAGAGAGAAAGGGGCTCAAAGGGTTAGAACACTCTCAACTAGGCTAGGACCAAGCATGTAGTGAATGAGAAACCTTGGAATGAGCTCCAAGAGGTCCTATTTATAGTTGAGGGTGCCCCTTTAAGTTGTGGGACACTTAGATACGAAAATAGCCGTTTTTTCTCAAAGTAACGACTCTATTTTCGCTCAAAACACACACCAACGGTCACAATCACTTTTTTTTGCAAATTTCGTACAGTGCAATCGGTCGAGTTTCAATAAAGGTAACTCGACCGATAGAGTAAAAGACAAAGCCGATATTCAAAACATCGGTCGAGTTTGTCCTGGCAAAACTCGACTGACCAATGAAGATCGATTTGGTCAGGTACTCGATCGGTCGAGTTCTGTGAAACCACAACTCGGCCGATGCTATCTTTAGAATCTTGATCCAGGAGGATCGGTCGAGTTTGCAACTCGACCGTTTGACTGCCTGTGGTCAATTTTCTAAAGTGCATCTAAAGTGATTAAAACTTGGTGTTTAGTGTCCCAATCAATTTTCTCAACTAAGTTACAAGTCAATTCATCATTACAAGTGATTACAAAAATGTTTTAAGGTCGTTTACATAGATTTCCAAAATTGCACACTTGTAGCTCTTTTGACTTGAACTTGAGCAAATCTAGGGCTTTGGATTTTTGATCCTTTTCTGGTACCTAACATCTGAAATCAATCTTTAATACACATGTTAGATACATATGAATGGAATGGTTATGTCATTATCAAAATATGGACAATGTATAACCTCTAGTTCAACATTCTCCCCCTTTTTGACAATGACAAACCATTCCTCAAACATATTGAAAAGGATATAGAAGTTATACCTTTGTCTTGTGAATTAAGGGGATTCAAGATGTGAACAATGTGAATTGCTCCCCCTCAATCTATTCTTCCTCTAACCTGCATGGTTAGTCTATCTACACCAAGGAATTAAATGCCGATACCGATGCCTTATCGACGGTGTGGAAATAGATATTTACAGGTATACCGACGGAAATATCGACAGATGCAATCTTGGACTTATCGACGCCTAAATGAACAAATTAAATCATGAAATATTACAGGTGTGGTCTCAACACCTAGATGCAACGCTTTATGCAATAAAATTCTATATTGGGTATGTTGGGGGGGTCAATCATGTGGGAGGTAAGGAATCAATCCTGTTTTTTGGAGATTTCGATGAAGGATTTCGATGACAAAATATAAGAATTAAGATCTGAAATTTTAGTAGCACAATCCATAAATGCATGTTTACACACTTATGCAATAATAATCAACTTCCAACAAACATATAACAACATAGTAAATTACTAAGTACTAACTCACATCAGTTGTATGTTGAGTGGCGCGCCGACTGCTGATAAGGATATTGTTGTTCTACATATTTCTCCCATGTCATCAAAGCTCTATATGATTTGTTGTATGTGACAACATGCTCCTCATATACTTCAGGATTCACATACTGCATCATCCCAATCTTTGGAAAATGTTCTTGTAAATCTTTTAGATATTGAGCCTTGTTTGCTGAATTCCTGGGAGGCTGAGAAGAAGCGGGAGGAGGTGCGGGTGCCCTTGCTCGAGGAGCTAGAGGTCGAGGAAAAGGAGGTTGTAATGGAACTCCGACAATAGGATAAATTGTAGCATGCCCACCACTCCATGTTTGCCCGAAATCACCAGAGTATGCTTCGGTGATCACCCAAAAGCATCCATAAGGGCTACGAACAGAGTATGCTTCATGATATCCCATACCGGGTCCAAGTTCTAATTGTAACCTTGGTTGTGGACCTTGTGGTTCAACTTGATATCCAGAATACCCATGTCGAGAAGTCTGAGATGGGTATGGAAGTGTCTGCCCAAATAACATATCTCCAAATGAATGTTGAGATTGAGAGTCAGATATGCTCAATGCATCCATTGATTCAGCAACATCAAAATGATAATCACTTGGACTCTGGTATTGTGGTTGTGGTTGTGGATTGGATGGGTAGGAGTAGATCTAAGATTTGGGTGTATTTAGAGATTTTTGGAGAGATTTTATGGTGAAAATAAAAGGAAATAAATAGGAGATGGGTTAGAAATGATGAAGAATGCAAGAAATCAAGAAAACATACCTTGATTACAACTGATTTGAGCTCCAACAAAGAAAATCGCCCCAAATGAGTAAGTTCTTTCACTCCAACAGCAACAACAGGCTCACGTTTGCAAATGACGGCATACCGGGGCGGTATACCGCCCATATTGCCCATAAGTCAGGTATTTTGCACTGAACCCCCTACCGCCGAAAACCGGTCGGTTTTACTGGTAAACCCACCGGTTTACCGAAATTTGCGAGAGCAACGACAGATATGCGTAAACCGATGCTAGGTTGGCTCGGTATCGGTAAACCGAGCGGTATATCGAGCGGTATACCGACGATATCGTAGGTATCTTCTTCCTTGATCTACACATAGTAATCATAGTATATATGCACTATGTGATCCTTTGCAAGTCACATGATAAAACAGTAAATGAACAAGAAAAGGATCTCATAAACAAATAAACAATAGTATAACTACGAATAACAATATGATTGAGTTTCAAACCATTGAAATATCTCTCCCCCTTTTGACATTATCAAAAAGTAGGGGGGGGGTAGAAGAGCAAAAAATCTAGGTCTTCTCCAAAACACAATCAACCAGATATACATACAAGCAATCTCATATCATATGGCAAACAGAGACGAGAACTACAACCAAGAAGCGATGAAAATAGAGGATAAAATAGTACAACTCAGCTAAATGTGCCTAGATGTTTCTTATACAAAATAGCCTAGAAAGATGTATATGATCAACATGCTAGACTAAAAACTAAGAAACAAACTAAACATCTAAACTATCTATATCAACGTCATCATCATCATCGGCTCCTGGCTCATAGTCCTCGTCTCCATCAGAGGGTGCAGCAGCAGTGCCTCTTTCATCACCAGATCCAACACCATCACCATCACCATCACCAATCTAAACCGGTATCTACTCCTATGGATTATCACATCAAGGAGACAGTTGATGATGTTGAGTACTCAGATCCAGGATATTACAGGAGAATAGTTGGCAAGCTAATATATCTGACTGTTACATGACCTGACATTTCTTTTGATGTAGACGTTGTGAGTCAGCATATGCACTCACCACGACAGTCACACTGGACAGCAGTTTGTCAGATTCTAAGATATCTGAAGAGTGCTCCTGGTAAGGGGATCACATATTCTAAACCTAAGGTGACTCCATCTATTTTGACTCTCACAGGGTATTCAGATGCAGATTGGGCTGGTGATCATACTGATAGAAGGTCTACATCAGGCTATTGTACTTTCCTAGGTGATCATTTGATTATTTGGAAAAGCAAAAAACAGCATGTGGTCGCTAGATCCAGTACTGAGGCTGAATACCGTGCTATGGCCCATGCATGTTGTGAACTACAATGGGTCAAATATGTTCTTTCTGAGTTAAAAATCACTATCATGTCTTCTATGGAGCTCAAGTGTGACAATCAGTCTGCTATATACATTGCCAGGAACCCTATCTTTCATGAGCGTACAAAGCACATAGAAGTTGATTGCCATTTTATTCGTGATCAAATCAAAGATGGCACTATTGTGACAGCATACGTTAAGTCTGAAGATCAACTGGCGGATATCTTGACAAAGCCTTTGGGTCCAACAGCTTTTCAAAGATTGTGGCAAGCTGGGCATACACGATGTGTACTCTCCAGCTTGAGGGGGAGTGTGAAACAACCTGTATCCCCGTCGATACCATTGAAAGGAGGTCGA
This sequence comes from Alisma plantago-aquatica, assembly GCA_963693085.1. Classification (NCBI taxonomy): domain Eukaryota; kingdom Viridiplantae; phylum Streptophyta; class Magnoliopsida; order Alismatales; family Alismataceae; genus Alisma; species Alisma plantago-aquatica. The sequence goes on from OY856409.1 coordinate 1,998,005,354, forward strand.
TGGTATCGAGATCATCACAGCGACAGAACATCATTCTGTCGATACCATCGATAGTCCTGTCGATGGTATCGAGATTGCTACAACGACGGAAATCTGCAATCTGCCTCTTGGTTCTATTTTCATTATATTATTTGTTTTATTGTTTTTTTATTATTTTCTCCTTTGTACCACAATGTATCTTACCCTAATATATAAAAAGAAATGAGACGGCTATTGCCCTCTCAAGAAAGTTGTTCCTTGCAGCCGACAAATCACTCGGTGTTTCGTCTCCTCTCCCCCTCACCTCTTCTCACAATTAGAATGCAGCATAATGGTTCTAGCAACCTCTAGTAAGTGTCTATTCTTCCTTTCTGCAATGCCATTCTGCTGAGGTGTGTATGCACAAGAAGTCTGATGTATAGTGCCAACAGATTTACAAAACAATTCAACATCTTTCTGAACAAATTCAAGTGCATTATCAGTTCTAAAAACTTTAACAGGCATAGACTATTGTGTTTTCACCTCAGCAAAAAAGAATTTAATTGTGGACAAAACTTCAGATCGACTTTTCATAAGAAATAACCAAGTGGCACGAGAAAAATCATCAATAAATAATATAAAATATTTGTTTCCAGACAGACAAGGGACATGACATGGACCCCATACATCAGCATGACAAGATCAAAAATATTTTTACTACTAATCTGAGAACGTTTAGGATAAAGAACCCTAGTCTGTTTCCCTATCTGACATGACTCGTACTGAAATACATGTGTCCCTACATCAGATACAATGTCGTAGTTTCTCAAAAGATGGGTGCCCAAGTCTGTAGTGCCACTGTAGTGCTGAAACTGAAGAAGATAACGTAGAAGCCAAAGCCACATTGTCCACTTTTTTTAGATTGTCCAGGTAGTACAAGCCATCAGAACCTTCATGCCCCCCACCAATCTTCATCCTCGTGCGAAGGTCCTGAAAAACACATGAACCAGGTACAAAAGTCAGGCTACAGTTCAGGCTACGCAAAATCTTGCTAACAGATAATAAATTCAGCGGAAAGCGAGGCACATATAGCGCAGATCTCAACATGATCTCAAAAAAAATATCTCCAATCCCTGAAACAACGGACTTGGAGCCATCAACAAGCATAATAGACGAGTGAGTAATTGGTCTAGATAAATTTCTGAACAAAGACCGATTCCCAGATATATGAGATGTGCCCGAATCAAAAACCCATTTAGTATTACAAGTACTAGAAGATGGTGCAGTGAGGAAGGCAGTATCACAACCAGAGTAAGTCGCAACATGTGCTCCAGTGGTGGTGGCAGTCAAAGATGAGCCAGTACGCTCAAGCAGAAGACGCTCGATCTCAGCACGAATGAAGTCACTAGTAGAAGTACTCGAGGCATCAGGCTGGGTAGCTATCTCAGAAGAGGTAGTAGCATCAGTGGCCGCATTGGCCCAAGCCGGTTTGCCATATTTCTCCCAGCATTTTTCTTCAATATGATTAAACCGGCCGCAGAAGCTGCAGAACCGTTGTCCAGTCTGAGGGCGTACAACAGCAGGAGGTCCAGAAGATGTTGCACGACCAGAAGGGTTCCTCCCCCTTCCAGCACCAGGGGGGCGAGTGTCGTGAGACCGACCGCGTCCACGGCCACGGCCACGACCAGACATCGCAGCAAGTGTAGTAGAATCACCAGTATCAGTAGATGTCTCAGATGAGGATGTAGGCAGGCGTTGTAGGCGCTAAAAAGCACTCTGTAGAGTAGGTAATGGATCACTGGCTAGAATTTGATCCACAACCCCAACATAAGAGTCAGGTAAGCCACATAAGAACTGAACTACTTGCAACTCCTGGCGTTGACGTTGCATAGTAGCCAAATCAGTAGACAAGGGATGGTAGGCCTCCAATTCCCCCCCAAAGTCCTTTGAAGGAAGAGAAATAATCAGTAATGTCAGATCCCGAGAAACGCAGACGACTGAGATGTTTGTTAATATCAAACACTTTCTTTGGTTTCTGGCTGTGTGAGTAGGTGCTAGCAAGCGGATCCCACATCTGCTTGGCTGTTTGCAGGTATAATAATGTGACACTAATTTTTGTCTCACTACTATTCAGAATCCATGTCATAACAGTAGAGTCATCTTTCACCCAGTCATCATAGGCTTTAACATCTTTGGAGTCGGCAGTCGCAACAGGCACAGAAGGTGGATCACGCGTCAAGTGAGACATCTTGCCTTCAGATTTAACATAGATTTGCATGGAGCACACCCAGTGTTGGTAGTTGCGCCCATCAAGTTTGACCGTAGTAACTTGACAGTGCAGATATTCACCGGAGGACGCCATGAGACAGAAGTAGACCAGCTCCCAGAGTGACAGGTAGGTAGCAGAAGGCACATACAGGTAGTAGAAGGCTGCCTACGTCTTCAGGTAGGCAGTAGTAGGCACAGATCTACAAATCGGATGGACCTCTCATATACAGGCTATGCAGGAGCGCAACAAGGAACCCGGTGGCTCAAACGGCCAACACGGGCAGGCAGAAAACTGAGCCGAAGGTGGTCTTCAGTAGGGATTCAAGCCACCGGACAATCGCGGGCATATCAGAGCCCAACAACAGACGGGCTTGCCCGGAGGCGGGCTGCCCCAGAGGGACGGTGGCCCCGGCGGCTCAGCGACCCCGGCGGCGTGCTGCCCCGGCGAGCGGCGCGAGCACGGGTGCGGGGGAGAGGGAGGGAGAAAAGCGGCGGCTCACGGATCTAGGCATGCTCTGATACCATGAGAAACACCAAGTGAAATGGAGAGCTTAGGGTTACACAATGTGTGTACCCTTATATTTATATTAGTAGAACATTTACAATGAGGTCCATATATAAATGTGAAATAGCAGAATAGTAAATAAAGACATATATATTAACAATTTTTTATAAACTTTCATGAAAAATTACATACATATATATCTATATACTATATTTTTGGAACTTTTATACTTATGTAAACTTTGTACACAGTGAAACAGAACACGTGAAACTGGAGAGCATAGGGTTACACAATGTGTGTACCCTTGTATATATAATAGCAGAATATTTACAGAGAGGTCCATATATAAAAGTAAATTAACAAAACGCTAAATAAAGACATATATATATTAACACTCCCCCTCAAGTTGGAGCATAGATGTCAATCATGTTCAACTTGTCCACTAAAGAACAGAAGTGCTTCTTCGCCAGCAGCTTTGTAAATATGTCAGCAACCTGGTCTTCAGAACGGGTGAATGGAGTGCAGATTTTCCCAGAAAGAATAGCTTCCCTGATGAAGTGACAGTCAACCTCAATGTGTTTTGTGCACTCATGATAGACAAGACTGTTAGCAATAAAAATAGCAGCTTTGTTATCACAGTGTATCGGAATAGCAGAAGAAGACTCAACACCAAAGTCTTTCAGAAGAGACTGCACCCACATAAGTTCACAGGCAGTATGGGCCATGGCCCTGTATTCAGCTTCAGCACTAGATCTAGCAACAACATTTTGTTTCTTGCTGCGCCAGATGACAAGATTACCCCCTACATATGTGCAGTAGCCAAAAGTGGATTTCCTGTCAATCTTGCTTCTTACATAGTCAGAATCAGAATAGCCTTCTATGATCAATGCCCATTTTTCCTGTAATGGAGGCCTTTGCCAGGTGACTTCTTTAGATATCGCAAAATATTACATAGAGCATCCCAGTGACATTGTCTGGGTTTATCCAAGTACCTGCTAAGAAGTCCCACAACAGTAGATATGTCAGCTCTAGTCACCGTCAGATAGATCATCTTACCAATCAATCTCCTGTATTTTTTGTTATCAGCTAACAGAGGAGAAGAATCATCATCCCAATTAACATTGGAATCTAGAGGAGTATCAGCTGGACTTGCACCAAGCATTCCAATTTCTTGTAAAAGATCCAGTACATATTTCCTTCGAGATAGAGCAAGAGCATTAGAAGTTCTAGATACTTCTATGCCCAGAAAGTATCGTAGTTTCCCAGATCTTTAGTAGCAAAGTGCTTGCAGAGATGAGCTTTAGTGGCTTGAATAGCAATAGAATCACTGCCAAATAGGATGATATCATCAACGTATACAATAAGTATCACTATACCAGAGGAAGTCTTTTTTGTAAAGACAGATTGATCAACCTGCGATCTCAGAACACCAAAGGCAGTCAAAATTTTGCTTAACTTATCAAACCAAGCACGAGGACTCTGTTTGATCCCATAGATAGATTTCTTCATCCTGTAGACTTTATGTGACTCCCCCTGAGCAACAAACCCAGGAGGTTGCTCCATATAAACTTCCTCTTGCAGATCACCATATAAGAAGGCATTTTTAACATCCAGTTGTAATAGAGGCCAGTCACGGTTAACAATAACAGATAGTAGAACTCTGACAGAATTAAGACGGGCAGCAGGTGAAAAGGTTTCAAAGTAATCAATACCATAAGTCTGTGTATACCCTTTAGCAACAAGGCGTGCCTTCAAACGTTCTACAGTACCATCTAGTTGATATTTGACAGCATAAACCCATCCGCAGCCTACAAGCTTACACTGAGGAGGTGGATCCACCAACTCCCAAGTCTGTCTATCAGCAAGAGCAAGCATCTCCTCCTTCATAGAAGTAGTCCAAGTTGTACTTTGCAAGGCATCCTGTACAGTCTTTGGAATAACAATAGCAGATAAAGTAGTGACAAAGTTACTAGCATGAACACTTAAATGGGCAGTAAAGACATGGTTAGCAATATTGTGGATAGTACAGGAACGGGTACCCTTCCTAAGAGCAATAGGTACATCAAGATCAAAGATTACCTCAGGTGACACAGAACTTTTTGGAGGAGAAGATTGGCTTGGAAGGGGGGGTTCTTGTGTAGGTTGAGATCTGTTCTTGCGCTGATAAACAATAAGAGCAGGTGCCAGTTGTACATGAGTAGTATCATCAGAAACACATTCACAAGTAATAGGCAGCGGAGAAGCAATAAGCTCAGAATGAAGACTATCTCCTTTAGTAGAGTAGTAGGGTGTACCCTAAAAAAAGACAACATCGTTGTTTGTGAACCATCTCTTTGTAGTTGGACTATAACATTTATACCCTTTCTGTGTACGAGAATACCCTAAAAAAATGCATTTTTCAGCACGTGGAGATAGTTTATCATGAGTAGGACCAAGCACCTTTACAAAGCATATAGAGCCAAATATGCGAGGAGGTACAGAAAACAAGGATTTATCAAGATGCAGAACTTGTACAGGTATCTTATTTCCAATCACAGAAGAAGGCATTCTATTTATTAAGAAATAGGCAGTCAAAATAGCTTCAGGCCAGAATAACCGAGGTGCATTAGCATGCAACATAATAGTTCTTGCAACCTTTAGCAAGTGTCTATTCTTCCTTTCAGCAATGCCATTCTGCTGAGGTGTGTATGCATAAAAAGTCTGGTGTATAGTGCCAACTGATTTACACAACAACTCGACATCTTTTTGAACAAATTCAAGTGCATTATCAGTTCTAAAAATTTTAACAGGCATACAGTATTGTGTTTTCACCTCAGCAAAAAAGAATTTAATTGTGGACAACACTTCAAATCGACTTTTCAAAAGAAATAACCAAGTGGCCTGAGAAAAATCATCAATAAACATAATAAAATATTTGTTGCCAGATAGACTAGGGACATGACATGGACGCCATACATCAGCATGAACAAGATCAAACACATTTCTACTACTAATCTGAGAACGTTTAGGATAAACAACCCTAGTCTGTTTGCCTAACTGACATGATTCACATTGAAACACATTTGTTCCTACATCAGATACAATATGGCACAGTTTCTCGGATGAAGGGTGCCCAAGTCTGTAGTGCCACTGTAAAGCCGATACCGAAGAAGATAATGCAGAAGTCAGAGCCACATCGTCCACTCTTTTCAGATTGTCCAGGTAGTACAAGCCATCAGATCCTTCATGCCCCCCACCAATCTTCATCCTCGTGCGAAAGGCCTGAAAAACACATGAACCAGGTACTAAGGTCAGGCTACAGTTCAGGCTACGCAGAGTCTTGCTAACAGATAATAAATTCAGTGGAAAACGAGGCACATAAAGAGTAGATTTTAACATGATATCAGACACAATGTCTTCAATCCCCGAAACAGTAGACTTGGAGCCATCAGCAAACATAACAGACGAATTAGTAATTGGTCTAGATAAATTTTTGAACAATGACCGATTCCCAGAAGTATGAGAAGATGCGCCCGAATCAATAACCCATTTCGTATTACTAGAACTAGAAGATGGTGCAGTGAGGAAGGCAGTATCACAACCAAAGTACGTCGCAACATGCACTCCAGAGGTGGTGGCAGCAGACGATGAGCCAGTATGCTCAAGCAACATGCGCTCAACCTCAGCACGAATGAAGTCAGCTGTAGAAGTACCTGAGGCATCAAGATGGGTGGACATCTCATAAGATGTAGTAGTATCAGTGGCCGCATTGGCCCAAGCTGGTTTGCCGTATTTCTCCCAGCATTTATCTTCAACATGGTTAGACCGGCCACAAAATTTGCAGAAGCGTTGGCCAGTCTGAGGGCGAGCAGCAGCAGTAGCAGGTCCAGAAGATGCTCCACGACCTGAAGAGTTCCTCCCCCTGCCAGCACCAAGGGGAGGGCGAGTGTCGTTAGAGCGACCGCGTCTACGGCCACGACCACGACCAGACATGGCACCAAAAACAGTAGTATCACCAGTGTCAGTGGGTGTCTCAGATGACGATGCAGGCAAGCGTTGTAGACGCTGAAAGACACTCTGTAGTGTAGGTAGCGGATCACTGGCTATGATCTAATCTACTACCCCAGCAAAGGAATCAGGTAGACCACAGAGAAACTGAACTACTTGCAACTCTTGGCGCTGACGTTGCATAGTAGCCAAATCAATAGACAAGGGGTGGTAGGCTTCCAACTCCCCCCACAATCCCTTGAAAGCAGAAAAGTAGTCTGTCAGGTCAGATCCCAAGAAGCGCATGCGGCTAAGCTGCTTGTTGATATTGAACACTTTCTTGGGGTTCTGACTGTGTGAATAGGTACTGGCAAGCTGATCCCACATCTGCTTTGCCGTCTGTAGGTATAATAGCGTGACACTGATCTTGGTCTCACTACTATTCAAAATCCATGTCATAACTGTGGAATCATCTTTTACCCAGTCATCATAGGTTTTCACATCTTTTGAGTCGGCTGTTGCAGCAGGCACGGGAGGCGGATCATGCGTCAAGTGAGACATCTTGCCCTGTGATTTGACATATATCTGCATGGAGCACACCCAGTGCTGGTAGTTTCTCCCATCCAGCTTTACAGTTGTAACCTGATGGCGCAGATCCTCATGTGTAGAGGCCATGAGGTAGAAGCAGATCAACTCCCGGAGAAACAGGTAGGCAGCCGAAGGCAGAAACAGGCAGTAGAAGACTGTCTACGTCCTCAAGTAGGCAGCAGTAGGCACAGATCTACAGATCGGAGGGACCCCTTACATACGGGCTACGCCAGAGCGCAACAAGGAACCCGGTGGCTCAACCGACCACACGGGCAGGGACAAAAAAAGACAGATCCGAAGGTGTTCTTCAGTAGGGAGTCAAGCTACCGGACAACCGCGGGCAGATCGGAGCCCAGCAACGGCGGACTAGCCCGGCAGCGGGCTGGCCCGGCGACTCAGCCTGCCCGGAGGCACGACCGGCCCGGCAGCACGGCAGCCGCGCGGCGCTGCTGCAACACGGGCAGCCGGCCGGCGGCGGTGGGCTGCGGGATGCGGAAGGCGGTGCTCGGCGTGGGGGGGGAAGAGGGGTGGGAGGATGGCGACGCCGGGTGAGGGAGGACCCAGATCAGTCCTTCTCTGATACCATGAAACAGAACACGTGAAACTGGAGAGTATAGGGTTACACAATGTGTGTACCCTTGTATATATAATAGCAGAACATTTACAGAGAGGTCCATATATAAAAGTAAATTAACAAAACACTAAATAAAGGCATATATATATATATATATATATATTAACACACAGCAATAAAAAACACCGAAATAGTCTATACTACAACTATAAAATAATGATTATAGCTATATAATACGGTAAATAGTATACTTCTCATAGATAAAGCACCCTATACAACTATAAAATAATAAGTGTACATACATGATACAACAACAATTTTGTACCATGTGTTTACATATCTAAACAGTAAACAATAAAGTCATCCTAGATACCTTACAAACATATTCTTACTTTTGCATATCATCAATTAGTCATACATTACATAGCTAAACAGTAAATGATAGATTCATCGTAGATACTTTACAAACATATTCTAAACCCTAAACCCTAGAACCTAAACCCTTAAAACGGTTTCAATTTGCAGAATTTCTCAACTGATTTTTTCTTATTAAAGTTGTTTGTCTTATGAACTGTATGTGTGTTTCTTTAGTTTAATTACCCAAATAATATGTTCAAAATATTCTTGCAATCATTGTACAGCGAAGCTTGCTCTGGGAGACATCCTGAAAGAGGGGAGTCCAGTATCAATTAACCCACTTGTACTATGGGCTTGGGCAGGGCTTCTGATAAATGCCATCAATAGCATTCCTGCTGGAGAGCTTGATGGAGGACGCATATCTTTTTCTTTATGGGGAAGAAAGGTATTTCAATGCCAGTAATGTAGTATATATTTGTTCCCACAATTATTTTCCAGTCATCACATTATTACAAGTCACTTGTGTAAGAAAACAAATTGCTTGTTTTTTGTGGATCTTAGAAAACGAAATGAATCAAGTATTTTATGGTGGACGTCCCTTCGTAATACAATGAGGAATAAGAGCAGGAAATAAATTGGTTAACAAGATAGAAACTTCTGGATGAATTAAATGAGATTAAAATATGATCTTTACTGAAATGTAATAGTGATGGTTACCTAGGAGTAGTACACACAGAAAAATAGATGAAGTACGGAAAGAATAACTATTGTCAGAGGGGCAGTGTTGAAACTGGAATTTACTGGAGGCATATCTTACTTTTGTTATACAAGCCACATGCAAACATGCTTGTCACAATGTCATCAGGCTAGGACTGCGACTTAGTTTGAATCTTCACTAGAAAGGTTGCAATTTGTGCACTGCATCTTAGTTTGTTCTGAGCTGGCCTGATGCCTCTATGGCTTGGAGCTGGTTCAATCTGGTTTGGTGATACAATTTACTTTCTGGATCTTGCATCTGGTGATCTCTAATCATAAAACTATAGTTTCTAGGCATCAGTGCTGTACAATATTCTCACAAGTCAAATCGCCGGTAGAAGTTTAAAGTTGCAATATTATGCCCACAATATTATACTCTTCTATTTTTTATTTCCCTTTTTCATGTGTAATATTTTCACATTGAGATTATTCTTGTAAACCAAGGAGACCAACGTATACAAAGGGCATGCCTCCCTTATTTTCAAACATGAGAAATACGATTTTACATGTTATTAGAGTGATCGATGCCTAGGACCCACTTCTTTCAGCGCCTCCAACCCTCACATCTGAGGCGGCCGCATGATTCTCACGACCCTAATGGTTATCAGATCCTTCCTAGCAAATTTGACGTATCGGGTGGCTCTTCTTTCTCTTCCTCTCACCGTTTTCTCACCCAGCTGCTCATATGTGCTAGCTTGGATGGCCGAATCACACCTTATACGCCTCGTTCCTGTTGCACCAGCATGCATTGTGCCACCTTGCCTGCTCTACAAGTGATGCATTGTGTTAGCCTTCACAATAGTGCCTGTCCTTTTTTTTAGCATTTGTAGTATGGTTTTTGTATAAATTCACTTGTGTGTACCCAAGGGTTACACATCATGATTTGTACTATAACTGATCCCTATGTTCATTCTTTTGTACTGGCGACAGAGACTTGGTATAGTCGGGAGTCCTTCCTAACCAAGGGCTATTCTAGGCGCCATCATGTTTGACAGATGGTAGATTTGGCATTAGGGCCCATCTCATTATTCCTCTTTGATCTTTAACGGCATTGCTTTAGAGGTGGAACAAACAACATGGATGTTGACTTATTTCGTCTTGGCAGGATAAGGGAGTTCCTAGGGCACATCCTCAAAAGCCATGAGGTTCAATTCAAGCTTCTCCAAAGGAGCTGAGGGAAGGGACCTCAAGTCTCAAGATGGGCAGCAAATGCATGCTCATAGATACATCTGAATTCTGTCATGTTGTTCCACTCACCCGGCTGGGCTTTTGCTCCACTCTCAGGGAGTTAGTTGTAGATTCATTTCCCTACCTGAGATGGTTTGAAGCGTCCATAAAGATGGCTTCACAATTCAGAGCATCATTTTTGGAAACACAGTAGAGAAGGATAGTGATTACGTCAATCTAGTCAACATGCATCTAGATGGTGATTCACCAAATCAGAAGGGGGGTGAGTTGTCCACATGGTAAGACTTTGTTACTAACATTTAGACTAGTTTGAGACTTGCATCTACTATAAATACTCCATTGAAGCTCTATTCTCTGGGGGGCACCAATCCTCTGGTTCCAATACAATGTGAGAGGTAGTTGGTACATCGAACTAAGAGAGGCTATGCTCTTGACTTTGAGTTTTTCTTTAGTGGGTTGAAGGATGATAATCATGTGGAGCTAGAGATTGAAGGAATTGATCAGATCGTAGATTGCCATGCCTTGGCTTCCAAGGCCCCCAAGGTGAGGAGCTCCTAACAACCCCGTGTCCTTGACTACTGCAAACCAACTAAGGTTTTATCGCCTATCTAAACTTGACCCTTTGTCACCAAGAATGAGGAAGAAGGTGAATACCCAGATCCATGGGTCCCCTCACACTTCACCCTCATTCCATTCTCTTGCCCACCGATGCCCACAAACTTGTCCCCATCTACATCAACCATCCTCGCTGTCACTGACAAGCTTGGGCGGCGGCGACCACCATTAAGATTTCAGGAATCCTCAAGGGTTGCAAGGTACTTATACTCGTAGACTAGGAAGTTCCAAGAGCTTCGTGGACCCCTATACGTTCACCGAGTATGCTAAATTGCATATATTTCCCTTTAATTGTGTGGGTAGCTGAAAATATTACGGTTAATATGTATGTAGGTGTGATATAATGTCAGGACCTGTGTCAAGTTTGTAAAGGCCCTTGTATATAAATATGCAAAGACCACTATCATGAAAGATAAGTCGTGGGCTTCCCTCCATTGTTTTCTTTCTTACATGGTATCAAAGTGAGGTAAAACCCTAGGGGAGTGTCAATCTCTCTAAGGAAGTCTTAGTGAGTGCTTATTACCATCTTGAGGTTTACAATCATTAGGAACAACATCAACTTGAACTTTTCTATTCGTGTTGCAGTACTGTACTATAGCATGATGGCCATCATAGTGGCTATTGCTCTCTCTCCAGTTGGAGTTGGGTCCTGCCCTTTTGGAAAATCCTTCCTGTTGGTCCTAGCTTCCATGCAGTGCTTGTGGCTAGCTGCTACCCCATTTCTTATCCACATCCCCATTGCATCAAGCTGCTGTCAACTACCTTTTATTGTGGCTATTTTTGGCTTCAACAAAGACGGCACGCAGGTTTGTTTCCCCCCTTAAATTTTTTCAAATGGGGGTAGTACCTTAACTTCATTTCCATAGAAGGTCAAGGGCATAGGGAAAGCAAGGAGGGGGAAACATGTCATGGTGTCCCTTTTTGTCACCAGATACTGTAGCACGATGGTTCTGGTCTACGGTTGCTATACAAAATCAATCTTTTTTGTCCGTTCTAGTTCATTGTTGTTATCCAAAGACATATTTGATCTTATTCTAGCGCATTGTTGATGCCAAAGTTAGAGTATTTATATTTTATACTATATCACGCCTCGTGCGCATTACAAGTTGATGCTTGTTTCGATGACAACCATCATAGGTGATCTTGCAATTCAGAAAGACTCGAGTGGAGCCATCATCTACTAGGGTCAAACATCATGCCATTCGCCTTTTTCCAACCGTTACAATACATGCAGATCATCAGATCTGATTCGAAATCATGTCAAAGAAGAAAGAAGTTACTTATCGGAGTTACTGTATAAAGAGAAGTACTCTTTGTTGATGTGCCTTCAAGCTTGACAACGAACTACATTTTAGTTGCCTCTCTTGTACTGAGAGCTAATACTTCAACATGTATCTCTCATGCTTCCAAGGCAACAACCTCCAAGTCTGATTGGGTTCTCAAATCAGGTGCAACTAATCACATCATGGGGGCACTAAATATGTTTACCACCTATTCTAATAAGCCTAACCTACTCAATGTCACCTTTGCGTATGGCTATATTGCTTCTGTTTAGGGAATTGGGATGGTCTCACTAACTCCACATATAACCCTACTACCTTTTTCATCCCCCAGTTTCCTTTTAATTTATTGTCAATGAGAAAGATAACTCGTTCTTTGCAAGCGTTTTGTACATATTTACCAGAATTTGTCTTATACTGACTCACGATGTGGGAGACGATTGGTGAAGGGTTTTAATAGGCTGATCTCTACTACTTGCAAAGGTCTCCTACAACTTGTGTTACAACTTCTCCTTTGGTGGTGCATAGTCGTGTTGGTCGTGCATTTTTAGATAAGCTCAAGTTCTTGGTTCTAGTTCTGTCAAACCCCGAAAGTTTGTAGTGTGAGTCATGTCAGCTAGGGAAACATATGGGGTCCGTCTTTAGGTCGAAAGAGAGTCAAAGAACAAAGTCTACTTTGGAGTAATCCATTCAGATATTTGGGAATGGAGTCGTTTTACTTCCAAGCTTGGATCCAAGTATTTTGTTATCTTTGTACATGATTACTTGCGTGCTACATGGCTTTATTTGATGAAAGAGAGATCAGAACTCTTGTCTATATTCAAATCTTTTTGCATGAAGTGGAAATTCAATTTCAAAAAAGAGTGTACCCTCCAATATTATAATATTAGAGAATATTTTGAGCCATGACTTCACCCATTTTACCACCATCCACGGTATCATCCACAATCATCTTACCCACATCCACCACAACAAAATGGAGTGGCTCAAAGAAAGATTTGCCATATTGTTGAGTCCACCCATACTCTTCTTCACATGTGCATTCTTAGAGATTTTTTTGGGGTGATGTTGTTCTTACTGGTACTTATATCATTAATTGCATGACATCATCTTTCATTAGAACCGTGCTTGTTCAATTATTCATCCTATGAAGCCACTGTACCATGTTCCACCTAAGGTGTTTGGGTTCCATTACCTTGGTCCAGGAGTGGACAAGTTGTCCCACGGCCATCAAGTGCGTCTTCTTAGGTTATTCTAGAGTGCAAAGGGGTATAAGTGCTTTAGTTCTATATCATTAATTGCATGACATCATCTTTCATTAGAACCGTGCTTGTTCAAATTATTCATCCTATGAAGCCATTGTACCATGTTCCACCTAAGGTGTTTGGGTTCCATTGCCTTGGTCCAGGAGTGGACAAGTTGCCCCACGACCATCAAGCATGTCTTCTTAGGTTACTCTAGAGTGCAAAGGGGTATAAGTGCTTTAGTTCTACCTTAAATTGCTTCTTTGTGTTTACGGATTCCACCTTCCTTGAAGACATGTCCATTGTTGATAGTGTTTCAATGACACCAGTCGATGGAGGAGCTCTTACGTCTTCCTGTTGTTTCTGATTCTTTTGTTCCTTTGTCCCATGCTAGTTCAGCTTCTTCCCTGACAGTTCAGCTTGTTCCCAACATAATTCTTTGCAAAGAAGAAAATGTTTGATTTTAACGCCGTTTTTGTGGCCACATAAATATAAATATATAGAAATTTTGATGGGAATTTTGCAAATGTGTTTTGAAGGAAAAATTATGATATGCTAGTGTAGCTCTACTCAAATATGTTGTAATATTTCTTATCAGATATATGTCTGTGTGAGGGGTCTCATCATGTGTGAGTGAAGGAAGCTGAACTATTTTGCTAAGGATTTCGGTGGAGAATTTCAATGTGAATTTTCAATGTAAATTAATAGAATTAAGTCATTATAGTTTGCAAGCACTGAAAGTCTTTAAAGATAGTTAAAAGAAGTCTCTTTGATAGGTAAAAAAGCAAGTTGAACAAAACAATCAGAGTCGGATCTTAGTATATTGGCTCTTTGACTGGAACGTCTTGAGAGATAGTTGATATCATGATTAGAAGAAAAGTTTACATTATTTGCTTGCAGGAAACCAAGTGGACAAGGGAACAATGTTGAGAAATTGGAGACACAAGGTACAAAATTTGGTATACATGTACTGACAAACATAGAATTGTTGTTGGAATTCTTGTTGATAAGATGTCGAAGGATGATGTCATCAAGATCACACAGATGGGGTACATAATCATAGCTATCAAGGTTGTTCTTGGGGGAAAGATTTTCAATATTATTAGTGCTTATGCCTCCCAATTTGGCCTTAGTGAGGAGGTAAAGAAGGAATTTTGGGATAGCATGGATGAACTGATGCAAGAAATACCGATAAAGGAGAAGATCATTATTGGGAGTGACTTAAATGGCCATGTTAGAAGTAGTAGTATTAGATGAGAGAGTTCATGGAGTTTTCGGATATGGCAGCATAAATGAAGGAGTGAGGATTTTAGATTTTGCAGTTGCTTATGTCATGATCCTGGTGAATACACATTTCAAGAAAAAAAGAGATCCTCATATAATTACTTTCAAGAGTGGGTGTGATTGTAGCCAAATTTATTACTTCCTTACAAGACGACCGAATAGAAAAGTATGCAAGGATTGTAACGTGATCCCTGGGGAAGAATTCACCACCCAACATAGCCTCGTGGTTTTAGATGTGAGCATGAAGCTCAACGAAGGTAAGCATAATAAAAGCCAAGATAGAAGGATCAAACGGTGCAATCTTAAAGGATAAAAGTGTTAACGAGAGAGAAGGAAGACGAACAACGTTGGCAGCTGCAAGGTGCAGCTCTTGTGTGTGAGGGCAATAGCCGTCTCACTCCTTTTTATATATTAGGGTAAGATACAAGGTGGTACAAAGGAGAAAAACCTAGAAAAACAATAAAACAAATGATATAATAAAAATAGACACAAGAGGTAGATCGTCGATTTCCGCCTCTGACCTTTTGTCGATACCATCGACATGGATGTCGATGGTATCGACGGACTGTTGTCCAGTAGCTGTGATAATCTCGATGGTATCGACTGACTGTTGTCCGGTAGTTGTGATAATCTCGATACCATCGACCTCCTATCGATGGTATCGATCGGGAAGCAGGTGTTTCACACTCCCCCTCAAGTTGGAGAGTACACATCGTGTATGCCCAGCTTGCCACATAATTTCTGAAAAGCTGCCGGACCCAAAGACTTTGTCAAGATATCCGCCAGTTGATCTTCAGACTTGACATATGGCGTCACAATAGTACCATCTTTGATTTGATCACGAATAAAATGGCAATCAACTTCTATATGCTTTGTACGCTCATGAAAGATAGGATTCCTGGCAATGTGTATAGCAGACTGGTTGTCACACTTGAGCTCCATAGAAGGCATAATAGTGATTTTTAACTCAGAGAGAACAGATTTGATCCATTGTAGTTCACAACATGCATGGGCCATAGCACGGTATTCAACCTCAGTGTTGGATCTGGCTACCACATTCTGCTTTTTGCTTTTCCAAGTAATCAAATGGTCACCTAGAAAAGTACAATAGCCTGATGTAGATCTTCTATCAATATGATCACCAACCCAATCTGCATCGGAGTACCCAGTGAGAGTCAAAGTAGATGGAGGCACCTTGGGTTTGGAATATGTGATCCCTTTACCCGGAGCACTCTTCAGATATCTCTGAATCCGGCAAACTGCTGTCCAGTGTGACTGTCGTGGTGAGTGCATATGTTGACTCACAACTCCCACAGCAAAAGAAATGTCAGGTCGTGTAACAGTCAGATATATTAGCTTGCCAAGTATTCTCCTGTAATATCCTGGATCTGAGTACTCAACATCATCAACCGTCTCCTTGGTGTGATAATCCATAGTAGATACCGGTTTAGATCCAGTCATGCTTGTCTCCTGTAGTAAGTCCATCACATATTTTCTCTGAGATAGATTGACACCTGCATGAGATCGAAGCACCTCAATGCCCAGAAAATATCTCAATTTACCCAGATCCTTCGTTTGGAAGTGTCTCTGCAACCCTTCCTTCACACGAGATATGCCTGCAGAATCACTTCCAGTAATTACTATGTCATCAACATATACTGCCATAATGATAGAGCCACATGAAGAGCTAGAGTAGAATAAAGAGTGATCTGTCATAGAGCGAGAAAAGCCCATCTGGAGTACAACCTCACTTAACTTGTCAAACCACGCTCGAGGAGACTGTTTCAAACCATATATGGCTTTCTTCAATTTACAGACCTTCTGACACTCCCCCTGAGCAACAAACCCAGGAGGTTGCTCCATATATACCTCTCCCTGGAGGTCACCATGCAGAAAGGCATTCTTAACATCAAGCTAAAATAGGGGCCAATCAAAAGTAGCAGCCAAAGAAATAATAATTCGCACATAATTTAGACGAGCTACTGGAGAAAAAGTCTCAAAGAAATCAACTCCATAGGTCTGTGTGTAGCCTTTTACCACCAATCTGGCCTTCAACCTCTCAACAGAGCCATCCAGATTATGTTTGATGGTGAAAACCCATATGCAACCCACAACTTTCTTCCTTGTAGGTAATTCAACAAGATCCCATGTGTCATTATGCAAAAGAGCTGACATTTCAATCTGCATTGCCTATTTCCAGCCACTGTCCTTCATAGCATCATAGTGATTCCTTGGTATATCAACAGAATCAATCCCAATAGCAAATGCGCGGGCCTGCTTAGATAAGTGGGACAGACAACACCCATTTGTAATAGGATGTCTAATAGTACAAGAACGAGTACCTTTCCTAACAGCAATAGGAAGGTCAAGATCTGATGCTTCTACAGGAATCCCATGAGTAGAAGATGAAGATGAAGGCTCAGAAACTGGTGTCGCTACCATTTCTGGTTCTGGTCTGCCTCGCCTACTATAAACATGTGGGTAATGCTCAATAACAGGCCTGCCTGTTGCTTGCTCATCCGGAATAAAGGTATA
This sequence comes from Alisma plantago-aquatica, assembly GCA_963693085.1. Taxonomy (NCBI): domain Eukaryota; kingdom Viridiplantae; phylum Streptophyta; class Magnoliopsida; order Alismatales; family Alismataceae; genus Alisma; species Alisma plantago-aquatica. The sequence continues at coordinate 1,998,022,472 of OY856409.1, forward strand.
ATCATGAATGATGGGTGGCTCTCCCTCACTCTGTAAAACTGGTGGCACTCCCTCTCTCAATTGCTCCCCCTTACTTATAGCATCAGAGAAATATGTAGTGGTCTCATGGAAGATAACATCCCTAGACACAAACATCCGACGAAGACTAGGACAGTAACACTTGTATCCTTTGCTAGTACTAGAGTAACCAAGGAACAATGTTTTAACAAACCTAGGAGAAAGCTTGTCTGCTTTAGGGTCAACATGATGGACAAAGGAAGTGCAATCAAACACTCTAAGGGGAAGAGAAAAAGGTTGGTCCGTGGGTCGCAACACAGAGAAGGGAGTCTGTCCTTTAAGAACGGAGGATGGTTGTCTATTAATTAAGAAACAAGCAGTTAAAAGAGCTTCAGACCAGAATTTCTTAAGTACATTGGATTGGAACATAATAGATCGAGCAATATCAAGAAGATGGCAATTTTTTCGCTCAGCCACCCCATTCTGCTGAGGGGTGTAAGGACACGATGTGCCATGGATCATACCTACAGAGCTGCAAAAATCAGACATAGCCTTTTGGACATACTCTAAAGCATTATCAGATTGAAGAATTTTTATATTGCAGTCAAACTGGACTTTTATTTCAGTGTGGAAATGTTTCACAATAGATAGTACAGACTCTCGACTTTTGAGAAGATAGATCCATGTCATTTGAGAAAAATCATCCACAAAGGAAATAAAGTAACGAAAACCATTATAACTCTGGTCTTTGACAGGACCCCACACATCACTATGGACTAACTCAAAAGGACAAGAAGCCCGTTTATTGATACGACTAGGATAAGATAACCTATGATGCTTTCCCAACTGACACGATTGACACTCTAAAGATGACACTTGAGACAACTCTGGTTCCAACTTGCGCAGGCTCTCTAAGGAAGGATGTCCATATCTGCAATGCCATAGTAAGGGGGAACCACTCAACTGGACGGATGGAGCAGGAGCAGATATTTGGCGAGGCAGACTGTCACCATGAAAAAGGTAGAGATCACCTTTCCTAGGTCCCCCACCAATCGTCCTCATACTCTTGAGATCCTGCAATACAAAACAAGGACCAAAAGTTACCATACATTTTACAGTGTCAATCAGTTTTGCAACAGAAAGAAGATTAAAAGGAAATCCAGGCACAAAGTGTACAGATTTGAGATCAATCTTGGGTGTTAGAGGGACAGATCCACTAGCTAACACTCTCCTCACTGAACCATTTGCCAGTGTAACAGATTTGTGAGGGATATACGAGTCAATAGAGTGGAGCAATCTCCTCATACCAGTCATGTGCTGTGACGCGCCAGAATCAACCGCCCAAGATGAAGTAGAGCCAGAAGCTATGAGAGATGTAGCCTGATTACCCGCAGTAGATGCCAGGTTTGCTGACGATCATGATGATGATCCCATACTCATGTGTTGTGTAGCCTGAATAAATCGATCATACTCCTCTTGAGTAAGAGTGATACCGGTTCCAGAAGTAGTTCCCACAACAGAAGAAGAAGAGGAGTCTGTAGTAGTGGCATAATGAGCTGTCCCTACAGGTGGTGCAGCAGGTCTCCCATGTTTCTTCCAACACTTCTCCACTGTATGTCCCAATTTATCACAGAAAGTGTACTTAGGACGTGTCCCGCGTCCTCTGTCCATACCAGTTAGTCTCCCTCGTACCGCAGCAGCTACGAATGCATGAGACTCCCCAGAAGATATAACAAGATCAGGAGTAGAAGACTCAAAGATAGATTGTTGTATTCTTGAATAGGCTTCCACAAAACCGGGTAATTTATCAGAAGCCAAAATGACACTCCGGGCGGATCCGCACGAAGGGTTAAGCCCGGATAAAAATTTAGCCATAACTAGATCGTCCCTGTCCTTGATCTGTTCAGCGACGGTCACTGGATGATAATAGCTCAGCTCTTGAGCAAGCGCCTGAATAGCTCCAAAGTACTCCTCAAGAGATTTGTCACCCTGCCTCTCAGCAAACAAACAATCATAGATCATGAATTGATGAAGCGCATTTTTTTCTTGAGAATAATGCTGCTTCACTGCGTCCCATATCTCCTTAGCTGTTGAATAGAACATGAACCTTGGCGCAATAGTAGGTTCCATGCTGTTCCACAACCAAGTCTTCACCAGACTATCATGACGCTTCCATTCAGCATATCCTTTGTCAGTAGAGGTCAGAGGACCTGAGTCAACATGCCCCGCCTTATCACGAGACTCCAGGACAGTGTGGACGACATTCATCCATAGAAGAAAATTCTTCCCGTCGAGCTTGATGGAGGTGATAGGTGACACCTCGTTGTAGATCATAGGTGTCTTGATATCCCCATTACAGAACGGAACTGTGTGACATATTGATACACGCCACAAAGAAGATTGAGGTGACAGAGAGATACACGTCACCCAAGAAACAAGGAGAAATGCGTTACTGACGCATTCACAACCTCCGGATGATTTTCCTAATCACACATGGAGGATGTGTGACTAGGAGAATAACTGTAGAGAGACTAGTCCTCTGGTTTAGATTTTAGATCGTCGTTGGGTTACCCGAAGATCCTCAAAGCGGCGGATTACGGTTGCACGCCGTGCGGCGGCTCAGCCGCAGCTACTGCTGTCGGTGCCGCGATGAGAAGATCCGGAGGAAGGAAGGGGAAGATCTGACGGGCAAGAAGGAATAAGGAGGAAGAGAGGAACAGCCGGTGGAGAGAGACGGCGGCCTAGAGCAAACCTTGCTTTGATACCATGTTAACGAGAGAGAAGGAAGACGAACAACGTTGGCGGCTGCAAGGTGCAGCTCTTGTGTGTGAGGGTAATAGCCGTCTCACTCCTTTTTATATATTAGGGTAAGATACAAGGTGGTACAAAGGAGAAAAACCTAGAAAAACAATAAAACAAATGATATAATAAAAATAGACACAAGAGGCAGATCGTCGGTTTCCGCCTCTGACTTTCTGTCGATACCATCGACGCCATGTCGATGGTATCGACGGACTGTTGTCTAGTAGCTGTGATAATCTCGATGGTATCGACTGACTGTTGTCCGGTAGCTGTGATAATCTCGATACCATCGACCGGGAAGCAGATGTTTCACAAAAAGAAATTGACATTATATGATAAACTTATCAAGGAGAGAAATTGGAACTTGGAGTCTGATGTTAACTCTCTGTGGTCCAAATTCCTAGTAAGGTGGCCAGCCTAATTGAATTTATAGAAATAGAAGGGGGTATGTGCCAAAGTATGAGCATGTGCATAAAAAAAAATTCTAAAGATATCTTGGGGGAGTCCAAACGGTGTGGGCCTCCACGGAAAGAGACTTGGTGGTGGAGTGATAAAGTATAAAAGACTATTAAACTCAAAAGGGAGATATATAGGAGCTTGCTCAAAAGGGTGTGTGCAACTTTGAATACTTTGTTCTTCTTGTAAGTGGCAGACTAAGGTCTATCTCTCTAGTTATATATCATTAAGTTTGTTATTGTAATCTAATTTAGAGAGACGATGCAACTTTTTAGAGTTACAAATAAGCAAAGAAAGATGATAAGAAGGCAGTTCAAGAGGCAAGGTACACACACATTGAAGAGATATATAAGAAGTTGGACACTAGAGAAAGGGAAAAAGATATTTATAAAATGACCCGTATAAGAGAAAGGAAAGGAAGAGACTTGAGTCAAGTAAAATGTTTTAAGCATGAAGATGGCAAAGTGTTGGATATTGTGAACAATGTAAGAGACTTGAATGATACAAATGCAAGAAATATCACTTACACACGACAAATTTTACTATTTGAGGTCAAGAATGAAAATGAAAAAGGCATGTGGTTCAGACGGTATTCCTATTGATGTATGGAAGAGTATGGAAGATGAAGAAGTTATGTGGTTAACAAATTTCGTTAACAAGATTATGAAGATAAGACGTCGGATGCATGGAGAAATAGTACTATAGTACTGATCTACAAGAACAAAGGAGATGTTTAGAGCTGCACAAACTACAGAGGTATCAACTTGATGAGTTACACTATGAAGCGTTTGGAGAGAAATATTGAGCAAAGGCTAAGATTGATTACACAGGTATCAGACAACCAATTTGATTTTGCAGGTAGATCAACAACTGATGCTATTTTTTCTGATAAGGAGGCTTATGGAGAAGTACAGAGAAAACAAAAGAGATTTTCATATGGTGTTTATTGATTTGGGAAAGGCCTATGATCGAGTACCTAGGGAAGTGTTATGGAGGGTTTTGCATAAAAATAGTGTGCCTATCCAATACATTGACCTGATTAATGACATATGATGGCTCAACTGCAAGTGTTAGGACTCATGGAGGAGAGACAAACTTTTCCTACCATTGTTGGGGTACATCAAGGAGCGACACTCAACCCTTATCTATTTGTTCTTGTTATGGATGAGTTGACAAAACATGTTCAAGATCATATCCCTTGGTGCATGTCATTTGCTAATGATATTGTATTGATTATGAAAGAAAAGAAATGTTGAATAATGAAGTTGAACTATGGAGCGATGCATTGGAATCTAATGAATTTATGATCGATAGAAGCAAAACTGAATTTATGCATTGCAATTTCAGCCAATCTAGAATTGTGAATGGTGAGGTCAAGTTGGATGGAATGGATGTACCATATGTGATAAGTTTCGTTACTTGGGCTTTATTATTGAATGGGAGGGTGAGGTTCAGGATGATGTTTGTCACAAGATCACAGCAGGATGGTTGAAATGGAGGAGTGCAACTAGAGTAGTATGTGACGAAAAGACCCCTCTCAGATTAAAAAGTAAGTTATACAAAATAGCCATGCTATATGGGAGTGAATGTTCGGTAGTGAAAAAAGGTCTCAACAAGATGAATGTGGACGAAATGTGTATTCTAGATCGATGTGGAGGAAGATGAGAAAAGATCGTTTGAGGAATGCCTATTTTAGAAATAAAGTGGGAGTGGTAAGCATCAAGGACAAGTTGCGTGAAGGCCTTCTAAGATTGTATGGACATGGACCGTCAAATGCACATCAAGGTTATTGAGTCGAGCACAACTAAAAGAAGCATAGAAAGACCTAAGTTAACTTGGGAAGAACTTATAAAAAGAGATTTTGAATCTTTACATCTTGATCAGAGTATGACCCATAATCGAGCTGATTGGAAAAGAAGGATCCATGTAACCGACCCCAACATGGTTGGGATTAAGGATTAGATGATGATGATAGTTTGCAAGCACAATACCTAGACTCAAAGACACAAGAATGTGCAAAGAAATTATGCTCTAGGTAGTGTATAGAACATAAATGAGTAAAGCAAAATTCGATGGTCAGTGCATTTTGACATTGTGCTTCAATACTCAATTGCCATCATTAGCAGAACTTTTAGGAAAATTTTGACGGTTTTGTCAAATTTTGGATAGTGCTCCCTCATTAGAAAGTTAGGTAGAGACAGTTTCCTCTCCACCTTAGTAAAATATTCTTATTTCTTTGAGTAAAGGTGTTAGATCCTGCACATTTAAAAATATTCAACATCCCATTTCTAACTTTGTTTCATATTGCCATCTCTCACAATCAAATTATGCATTTATTTCTTCCATGTTATCTGTTTCTATACCTCCTTCTGTTTTGGTTACACTTGATCATCCAGGTTGGCATGCGATAGAAGAGATGTCTGCTGTTGACTAGAACAAGACATGGTTCCTAGTTTCATGTCCGTAGGGCACGTAGTTGGATGTTGTTGGGTTTACACTATCAAAGTTGGTGCAGATAGATGTGTAGTAAAATTGGATGGTTCTAATACCATACATGGTCTGCTTCTTGTGAGTTGTACGTTATGGCCGAAGGCCGGTACTCTCACCTTAATACTAAAGCACTTGCTATTCATGTCGAAAAGCTGATGAGAAAACGAAACAGTCCTATTACTTGTGGGTCACGGATGACTCAAGGGTGATGACCTAGATCGTCAATAGTGCAAAATAAAAAATAGGTCAATCTCTTTTATAAAGAATGATAAAGGCCATGTGGGATCTATTAGAGAGTCTGGTTAATTTAGTTAATTCAATATTTGAGTTCTATTTGTATATGAGCCCAAGTGTGTCTTGGCCCATTAGGGTTTAGTCTAAAGTCTGTAAACTTCCCATTCTCCTATATAAAGGAGGGGGATTTCTCTTATCAAATATGTTGTATAGACTTCTTTTACTTTACAACATGGTATCATAGCAGTGATCCAACCCTAACAAATAAAAAGAGGAGAGAAGAATTCTGCATGCGGGCGGCCGTAGCCCCGTCTTGACTTGGTTGTCCGTCGGGAGCTACCATAGATCTTGTCCAAGTAAAATAGAACAAAAGATCAAAAAAATCAGAACAACAACGTTTAAACAAGTGGGAAACTTTGATCAAGTTTCACCATCTAAGATCTCTCACCAATGATCAATACTCACGCACATTGTATACCCTTATCAAGTTTACAAGAAATCATCATGAGTGTCCAATTCCTCCTCTCTCAATCTCGGATAGATCTAGATAATAAGGTTTTCTCTCCCTAGAGATGAAAAATAAACAATCAACATAAAACCATATGATCATTAACTTGAGAATTTCAACATTTTCATCCATTCATGCAACTCTATGAGAGCATCAATGTTATACCACTTCTTGCATGCCAGGGACACCACATCACGATTCCTTGGATTGTCGATGTATGCCATGACACATTCAAGAGCAATATACGGAATCCAAAAGCTCATCGCCCTGCTAAAAGTGTGGCTTCCCATTGCAACTGGAAAAAAATGTTGGCGATGCAAATTTACCTTTTTCGTCTATACAATACATAGGGATGTCGATCATCATCATCATCTAAGCCTCAATCCCAACTATGTTGGGGTCGGCTACATGGATCCTTCGTTTCCATTCAGCTCTATCATGGGTCATATTCTGATTGAGATGTAGAGATTCAAAATCTCTCTTTATAAGCTCATCCCATGTTAATTTAGGCCTTCCTCTTCTTCTATGTATAGTGTTTGGCTCAATAGCATTGCTTCGTATAGGCGCACTAGTTGGTCTGCGTTGCACAAGTCCGTACCATCTGAGTCGGCCCTCACGCAACTTGTCCTCAATGCTCGCCACCCCCACTTTATTCCTGATATAGTCATTTCTCAAACGATCTTTTCTTGTCTTCCCACACATCCATCTCAGCATACGCATTTCAGTCACGTTCATCTTGTTGAGACCTTGTTTCTTCACCGCCCAACATTCACTCCCATAGAGCATGGTTGGTCGTATAGCTGTTCTATAAAACTTACTTTTTAACCTGAGAGGGATCTTCTGATCGCATAAAACTCCAGTTGCACTCCGTTTCAACCATCCTACAGTGATCCGGTGACAAACATCATTTTGGACATTCCCGTCTATTTGAATAATAGAACCTAAGTAATGAAATTTGTCACATTTTGGTATATCTACTCCGTCCAACTTGGCTCCATCATTCACACTGCGAGATTGGCTGAAATTGCAATGCATATACTCAGTTTTGCTCCTGCTAATCATCAATACATAGGGATGTCGATACAGAATCAAAACCAAGACAGAGGCAGGAGCAGGAATGAACGTGAAAGAATAAAGCAAAGGTGTGAACTTTGGAGCCTTTTCAGAATAGGAACCAAACATGGGAAGAAGGGCAAGCGAAAAGGACAAGATAAGAACTTTCAACGAGCGGACTCGAAAAGCCACTCCTTATATGAATGAGAAAAGGATGACTCGTTGCGTGATGGACTTCTGGCGTTGTAATGTTGGGAGGTGGAAAATCAGCAGCATGCAGGGGCAGATAGATGTTGGGAGGTGGATTAGCGGAATTTAAGCGCTCACATTATGATTATTCTATGGTTATTCTGATTGTGTTTGTGGATGACATCATCCATTCTGGGGGTGAACGTCAGGGTATTCATGCTACCAAGGAATTTTATGCAAACACTTTATTATTAAAGATCTATGAAAATCTTTCTATGTTTTGGAAAGTGAAGTATCACGTTTCTCTTTTCGACTATGCCTATCTCTGCGCAAGTATATCCTTGATCTACTACAAGAAACTGATATGTTGAGTGCCAAGCCAGTAAGCACACACTTGAATCCCACAACTAATTGGGATGATGATTCCTCCTTCATACCCTGGTAGCAGTATAAAACTCTTGTGGGAAAATTTATTTACTTAATTGTTACTCGAGGTAGATAATACATCTGCAGTTGGACTTTTCATGGGTATCCGGATAAACCTCTCCAGTGTCATTATGTTGTTTGTCACATTCTCAAATACTTGAAAGGCTCCCCTAGAAAAGGTCTTCTATATAGAAAAAATGGGCACTACAAGATTACTGAATTTTTTTAATTCTGACTATGTTGGCAACAAGGTTGATCGTAAATCCACCTCAAGTTATTGCACCTTTTAGGCGATAATCTTGTCACTTGGAGAAGCAAGAAACAAACAGTTATTGCTATATCTAGTGTTGAAATTGAGTATCAAGTTTGTGCATCACTTTAATCTTGTCAGTTGGAGAAGCAAGAATATTATATGTTTATGAATCGAGTATGTACATCACTTTAATCTATGCCTAGTCTTTTGATAAAGTTAATTAAAGACACCTTATATAAGAAATAATGTGAGACTTCTTAGGAGACTTTGTCCTAAGAGAGATACATCTTTATTATATATGTAATTTTGGAAAGCTTAGGGTTGCACAATGTGTGCACCCTTCTATTTATAGTAAAGAGACAATTACATAGAGGTCCACATAAATTGTAAAATAACAAAATAAATAACAGGATACATAACAGAACATATATATTAACATTCCCCCTCAAGTTGGAGTATAGATGTCAATCATGCCCAACTTGTCCACCAGAGAGAAGAAATGCTTCTTAGCCAGCAACTTGGTGAAGATATCAACAACCTGGTCTTCAGAGCGAGTGAAAGGAGTGCAAATCTTGCCAGTAAGAATAGACTCCCGAATAAAATGGCAGTCAACCTCAATATGTTTGGTGCGCTCATGATAAACAGGATTGTTGGCAATGAAAATAGCAGCTTTGTTGTCACAGTGCATGGGTATAGAAGAAGAAGACTCGACCCCAAGTTCTTTCAAGAGAGAGTGCACCCACAGAAGTTCACAGGCAGTATGGGCCATGGCCCTGTATTCGGCTTCAACACTAGATCTGGCAACCACATTTTGTTTCTTGCTTCTCCATGTGACCAGATTGCCTCCAACATAAGTACAGTAACCAGAAGTGGATTTCCTGTCAGCTTTGCTCCCTGCGTAGTCAGAATCAGAATAACCCTCAAGAGAACAATGTCCATTTTTCCTATAATGAAGTCCTTTGCCAGGGGACTTTTTCAGATATCTCAGAATATGACATAGAACATCCCAATGACAATGTTTGGGTTTATCTAGGTACCTGCTAAGAAGGCCCACTGCAGTAGAAATGTCAGCTCTAGTCCCAGTCAAATAAATCATCTTACCAAGCAGCCTTCTGTACTTTTTATTATCAGCAAAAACTGGAGAAGACTCATCATCCCAATTGACATTGGGATCTAGAGGAGTGTCAGCAGGTCTAGCTCCAAGCATACTTGTCTCCTGCAAGAGATCTAAGACATACTTCCTCTGAGACAGCACTAGAGCATTAGAGTTTCTAGATACCTCTATGCCCAGAAAATACCGAAGCTTGCCTAAATCTTTGGTAGCAAAGTGTTTGCAAAGATGGGCTTTAGTAGCCTGAATACCAAGAGAGTCACTACCAGACTAAATAATATCATCTACATATACAATCAGAATAACAATACCGACAGAAGTCTTCTTAGTGAAGACAGAATGATCCACCTAAGACTCAGAAACTCAAAGTCCATCAGAATTTTGCTTAATTTATCAAACCAGGCACGAGGACTCTGTTTGAGCCCATAAATAGACTTCTTCAGCCTGCAGACTTTGTGTGACTCCCCCTGAGCAACAAACCCAGGGGGGTTGCTCCATATAGACTTTCTCTTGTAAATCATCATACAAGAAGGCATTTTTCACATCTAACTGTGTGACTCCCCCTGAGCAACAAACCTAGGGGGGTTGCTCCATATAGACTTTCTCTTGTAAATCACCATACAAGAAGGCATTTTTCACATCTAACTGCTGTAGGGGCCAATCAAGATTAATAGCAACAAAAAGTAGAACTCTGACTGAATTAAGACGGGCAACCGGAGAGAAAGTTTCGAAATAATCAATACCATAAGTTTGTGTATACCTTTTTGCAACCAGGCGTGCCCTCAGACGTTCTACAGTGCCATCAGGATGGTATTTCACAGCATACACCCATCTGCAGCCTACAGGCTTATACTGAGGAGGTGGATCCACCAACTCCTAAGTATGTCTATCAGCAAGAGCAAGCATCTCCTCTTTCATAGAAGATGTCCAAGCCGTATTGTTTAAGACATCATGAATATTCTTTGGAACAGTAACAACAGACAAGGCAGAAACAAAATTGCTAGCATGGACATTCAGATGATCAGTAGATACAAAATGAGCAATATTGTGAGATGTGTAGGAACGAGTACCCTTCCTGAGAGCAATGGGTATATCAAGATCAGAAGTTACCTCAGGTGTAGCATAACCTTCTGGAGGTGAAGATTGGTGTGGTTGGGGGGGTTCTTGTTCAGGAGGTGCCCTGTTCCTGCGCTGATAAACAATGATAGGAGTCGTATGTTCAGGAATCACAGTATCAGAATTATCAGAAACACACTCAGTAGTATCAGGTAGTGGGGGAGCAATAATATCAGACTGTAGATTATCTCCTCCAGTAGAATAGTAGGGTGTATCCTCAAAAAAGACAACATCGCTGTTGGTAAATCATTTTTTCGCAGTAGGACTAGCATCTATATCCTTTTTGAGTACGAGAATACCCCCAAAAAATACATTTCTCGGCACAAGGAGACAGTTTATCATAAGAAGGTCCAAGCAATGGCACAAAACATGTACAACCAAAAATCCGAGGAGGTACAGTAAATAAAGGTGTGTCAGGGTGCAGAACTTGTATAGGTATTTTGTTCCCAATCACAGATGAAGGCATTCTATTTATAAGAAAACAGACAGTCAGGATAGCCTCAGGCCAAAACAACCGAGGTACATGGGTATGCATCATAATAGTTCTGGCAACCTCTAACAGATGTCTATTTTTCCGCTCAGCTACTCCATTTTGCTGGGGTGTATACGCATAAGAGGTCTGATGTAAAGTGCCAACGGATTTGCAAAATAAAGCTACTTCTTTTTTAACAAACTCAAGAGCATTATCAGTGCGAAAAATTTTAACAGGCATATTATATTGAGTTTTCACCTCAGCAAAAAAGAATTTAATAATAGACAGAACTTCAGACCTACTTTTCATCATAAACAACCAAGTGGCCCGAGAAAAGTCATCAATAAATAGAATAAAATATTTGTGTCCAGACAAACTTGGCACATGACAAGGACCCTACACATCAGAATGAACTAAATCAAAAATATTTTTGCTACTAATCTGAGAACGTTTAGGATAAACAACCCTAGTCTGCTTTCCTAACTGACAAGACTCGCACTGAAACATATGTGTGCCAACATCGGAAACAATATGTCGCAGCTTCTCAGAAGACGAGTGCCCAAGTCGATAGTGCCACTGTAGAGTGGAAACGGAAGAGGATAGTGCAGAAGCCACATCAACTTTGTCTACTTTTGGCAAATGATGCAGATAATAGAGTCCATCAGATCCTTCACATCCCCCACCAATCTTCATCCTCGTGCGAAGGTCTTGAAAAACACATGAACCATGTATAAAGGTCAGGCTACAGTTCAGACTTTGCACTATCTTGCTAGCCGATAATAAATTAAGAGGAAACCGAGGCACATATAAAGCAGATTTCAACAGAAAATCACAAATAATATCTCCGACTCCAAAAACATCAGACTTGGAGCCATCAGCAAGCATGACAGAAGAATTATTAGCAGGTTTAGATAAATGTCTGAATAAAGCTCTGTTTCCAGAAATATGAGAGGAAGCACCTGAGTCTATGACCCATTTTGTATTACCAGCACTAGAGGAAGGAGTACTGAGGAAGGCAGTGTCACAACCAGAATAAGTGGCAGTGTGGGCTCCACTAGGCGATGCGGCAGAAGACGAGCCAGTGCGCTCAAGTAACAAGAGCTCCACCTTAGCACGGATGTAGTCGGTAGTCGCACCCGAAGAATCAGACCCAGCAGGCTGGGTAGCTACCTCAGAAGCAGCAGTAGCAGAGTCTGTGGCCGCATTGGCCCCACGCTGGTTTACCATATTTCTCCCAGCATTTTTCCTCTATATGGTTGGACCGGCCACAGAAGGTACAGAAGCACTGTCTTTGCTGAGGACGTGCAACAACAGAAGGTGCAGCAGGAGGAGCTCCACGTCCAGAAGTAGCACGTCCCCGTCCTGCACCGAGGGCAGGGCGGCTGTCAGAAAATCGGCCACGGCCACGGCCATACATGGCTGCAAGGGCAGTGGAGTCCCTAGCATCAGAAGACAGTGTTGGTGACGAAGAAGGCAGGTGCTGAAGGCGCTTGTAGGCACTCTGCAGAGATGGAAGCGGATCACTCGCCAAGATCTGATCAACTACACCAGCGTAGGACTCTGGCAGCCCACAAAGAAACTGGACCAACTGCAACTCTCCTCGCTGACGCTGCATTGTGGCCAAGTCTGTGGACAGTGGGTGGTAGGACTCCAGCTCCCCCCACAATCCGGTAAAGGCTAAAAAATAATCCGTAATGTCCGACCCCGTGAAGTGTAGATGTCCCAGTTGCTTGGTGATGTCAAACACCTTGGGATTCTGGCTATGCGAGTATGTGCTGGCGAGTTGATCCCACATCTGCTTCGCCGTAGGCAGTCGAAGAAGGGTGACACTGACTTTCTCAACGCTGATGTTGAGAATCCACGTCATCACGGTCAAGTCGTCCTTTACCCAGTCATCATACGCCTTCACATCTTTGGAATCGGCGTTCTCTGCAGGTTGTGTCGGACCGGCACGGATCAAGTGCGAGTATTTTCCTTGGGATTTAGCATAGATCACCATGGAGCATACCTAGTGCTGGTAGTTGTTCCCGTCAAGCTTAACAGTCGTAACTTGACGGCGCGATTCATCTCCAGAAGATGCCATGAGAGCAACAGAAAAAAAACTGGCAGCAGAGTCCCGAAACTTAGATACACAGGCACAGGCAGGCAGGAGCAGGTGGAAGACAGTCTACGTCATCAGGCAGGCAGTAGCAGGCGCAGATCCACAATGACTGGAACCTCTCACATATACGCTACGCCGGAGCACAGTAGAGAACCTGGAGGCGCAACGGCCTACACTGGCAGGCAGGCAAAAATAACCGAAACTGACGGTCTACGTCAAGAAGAAATCAGGCCACCGGACAGTCGCGGGCAAAAACGCAACCCTCACAAATCAACGCAGCCCAGTGGCGGGCAGCCGCGGAGGCACTCCGGCCCATGCGGCCTGCTGCCGACGGCGGCGATGTAGCTGCCGGCTGCGGGCGGCGGCCTGCCGGCTCGCAGAAGCTGCCGCGGGGTGCAGGGGCGGCAGGCGGGGCTAGCGGCGGTGGGATGGTGCTGGTCGGCGTCAGGGGGGAGGGGAGGCGGCGGCAGAAAGAGAGAAGGGAGGGAGGGAGGATTTGGTGGCGGCTGGATCTACTGCTCTGGTACCATGAGAAATAGTCAGTAATTTTGGAAAGCTTAGGATTGCACAATGTGTGCACCCTTCTATTTATAGTAAAGAGACAATTACAGAGAGGTCCACATATATTGTAAAATAACAAGACACATATAACAGAACATATATATTAACAAGATAGATAGTTACATATTGTTGTATATGTAAACTTATGAGTATCAGGATTTATGGGTCTGAGTCTACCTTGCAAGTAGAGAAATATGTCAACATGTTTAGTCCGACCCACTTATATACATAATATGGGAAGTTTGGTTAGGTTATGTGGGTCCCGACATGGGCGTGATCGGTCTGGCCCGGTCTGTTTGTCTCTCTTCTTTATAATCCACATATCTCTTTGTATTAGTTATAGAATAGAAGGGCAAGCTGGATTCTTGGAAAGTCGGGTTTCTATTCATGGCAGGCAGAGTGGAACTAATCATTTGAACCCTATTTGCCTATCACTTATTCTGGACTGGTATCTTCCCACTCCTAAAATCAACCATTGAAGAAATTGAAAGGCTTTGCAGGAATTTATTATGGGGTGATGAGGGAGAAAAACACATCCACTTAATACCTTGGGACACGATCTGTAGGCCAAAACCAGAGGGCGGTATTGGCATTAGGAGAGTGGAGAACTGGATAAAAGCTGGAATGGCTCAAAATATTTGGGACATTGCAAATGAAAAAGGACTCCTTGTGGATAAGGTGGATCCACAAAGATACATAAAAAATTTATCTATCTGGACTTGCCCCATGAAGACAAGACAAATCTGGCTCTGGAAAAATGTTCCAAGGCATAGAGATACACTTCTGCACCATGTTCGATATAACATTGGTACTGGGCAAAAGATCTCTCTATGGCATACCCTTGGGTCAATGGCCACTTCATGGAAGAGATTATAGGGACGAGACTAAAGCTAAACAATGGACTGGGCACTGACGAAAAACTAAGCACTATCATTGATAATAATGGCTGCAAACTGACCCAATGCCGTGGCATTGAGTCTTGATGATATCTGTAACCAGCATGAAGTACTTAAATCTGACTTGTGTTACTTTGTGAATCTCCACAAGTTTCCCTTCATGGAGCCTGGCATTTGTGCAGAGAACACCATCAAGAGCTAGACTGGGCAAAATTGCTATGAAGGATCAACTCCAAGAAGGTTTTTGATTCACGGGTGGAAGCTGTTCCATGGGAGATCGGTGACTGAAAAACTAATGCAAAACATTAGCTTCGGTCTTGCATGCAGATGCAGTCTTTGTTAAGAGTGATGAAGATAACTTAGATCACATGCTTTGGTGTTGCAGCTTTACAAGAATATATGGTATAAGGCCTTCAGTATGATTGGTTGCATACCAACTAGTACGACGGACCTTGTCAACCTGAAGTATAAAAATGATCAAATATTGGTCATCACAACTCTATATCTTATTTGGGCAGCAAGGAACCACGTTATATTCGAAGAAAAGAAAGCAAGTCCTAATCTGACTTGGAAACATATTTGCAAAGATTTCAATAGTCTTGTGTATAGATAGGATCTTTTGAAAGTCTTATTACTGTACACTTATGTAAATTCTTTTGGATATAAGCAATAAAGAGTCCCACGCTTAATGATAAAAAAAAAGTCTATTCATACTAACAAAAATAATATCACCAATTGCATTCCACCCCTCCACAACTTCTTGTATGTTGTATAGAGTATAACTTGTTTGTAATTATACAAATTATTACCATATATTGGATTCCACCCTTTGTATCATTATTAAGACCTATCCATATTTATAAAAAATAGTAATACAAATTGCATCACCCCCTTTACGGCTCTTCTTATATAGTATAGATGGCTGTCTCAGCTGTGTGTGGCTTAGACAATCTCTAATTCAACTACTTTTCTCGCATCAAAATTACTTTTCCTAGACTCGAAGTAGACATGTCTGGGTCGAAATCTGCAGGCGCCTATGGGTCAACCCGTTTAAGTCTGATATGGGTGATGAAATTTCCACCCGCTCACCCAAACTAATATCCACTTGTTTTGGTTAGCGGATATCACAGGCGATTTACAGATGACCCAATGAGCTAAATTAATTATTAAAATATATATATGATCAATCTACTGCTACTTAAAAGTTAAAACTACTAACGTTGAAGCAAGAAAAACAAAACGTCTAGTGGCCAGTGCGGCCCCTCATTGGGGTCGTCGATCCAAAATCTTACCCAACATTCATGGGAGATGCTTTCAGCCTAACTGAATCATTTTTCATGCAAGATGATTCTATTGCATATCCATGGCAGCACAGAGCAATTATCACACATACAATTGCTAAATAGGAGACACGAAACAAGCATAATGCTGCACATCCAGAAATTGTTTTTATTTACTGTTCAATGTTGACCTATAATCTACTGAAAAGAGAACCACAAGTGTCAGTCCCAATAAGTCCAACTTTAAGTGACAATATATAACAGTTGGTTGCTCTTTTTGTGATATACTTTATGGGAAAAAAAATATCAATCTGTTCACTTTTTTATTTTCTACCATTGGAGAAACATTTTGTAAAGTATTTTTTATTGATCCCATGCTATATGGGCGTTAATTCGCTCCACTCCAAACTTTTTTTGATGCTTAACTAAAATTCCAAATATTTTGTCACCATGACATTGCAGGCAGCTGCTAGGATTACCACTATCACTCTTGCAATTCTAGCATTTTCATCACTATACAATGATGTGGCATTTTATTGGGCTGTACTAATATTCTTCCTGCAAAGAGGGCCCGTTTCACCCCTGTCGGAGGAGATAACAGATCCGGAAAACAAGTATGCAGCCATTGGTATTCTAGTTCTGCTCATTGGGTTGCTCGTTTGTCTACCATTCCCGTTCCCTTTTGCTCCGGAAGGATTGAACGCTATTGATTTCTAAGTGTTTCTTACTAGATAAGTTTTGTCATCTTGTAAGGAGAACGTGATTTGCACATATGTACCAAAAAATGCATAGCTTTGGTTCTTTGATTTTCGTTAGTGATATCTATTGTTTGACATCATGGAGAAAGAGAGGGAGGGGAGGAGGGTAACAGCTTACTTTTTGCACGTCGTTAAGTACCTTAGTAAATTTTCCTTGAACTCAGATCTACATTGAGGTCTTGCGGAACTTTGTACAGCCAACGGATATTGGATGTAGCACACAGTATGTAAGTAGGAAGTCGAATTTAACTGTAAATATGCTGAGTGTCTGGCTTACCTAATCATACTCCAAGATTTGTATTATACAAAAATTATGTGCATGGCAATGTTTTAACTATTATATAACTATTCAGGCAGCTAAAACTAAATATTAATTTGGCTGTTTATTTTTCTTATTAGCATTCAGTGTTTTTTTTCATACTGTTGCAGTCTCTCGTGATATAAGGGACCCTTTACTAAAGTAATAAATAAGGGACCATTCTTATTAGGGTGCATATGGTTCTCAGAATAAAGCATGGTAGAGGCAATTTGGAACATCATGTGAAATATAAGCAAGGTGGTGGAATATTTTGTTCAACAAGTATGTGGAAGAAAACATGTAAGATCTCTTACCAAAAAGAATTATGTGAAACGTGTTGTTGTTTTAGATTCGAACTGAGCTTTTCTTGGGTGGAAATGTAGAATAAAAATGGTTGGATTATTTTGCCTATAAGTTTTGAGGTATATTGAAGGGAAATTGTTGTGTATGAATAAGGAAATTAGAAAAAAGGGTTTTTTTTTTAGTCTTAGGGAGACCCCGCTCCTCCTCCTCAAATAGGTGCCAGAGCCCGGATGACCCAAGGAGTTGGTAATTACAGTGCGCTCAGGGGGGTTTGAACCCGTGTCCCCCAGGGAGGACAAGCCGGACTGAATCACCTGAGCCACACTGGCCGGGTAAAAAAGGGATTCTTACACAACTAATAAAAATTTGATAATAGACTAGCTTTCAAAATAGACTCTAGACATATGCATGATAATTTATACGTTGTTATGAGATTTGTCAGATATATTTCTACAATAAAAGATCTATGTGGTACTTAATATATGTTCATTCACTTGAAGTTTGATAAGTGTGTTCAACTTGCTAGTTAGAATATTTTCTTGATTAACAAAAGTAGTGCAATGTCTAAGTTTTTTATGTTTAGAATTCAGTGGACAATCCTTGAATAAAAGTTGCGTCTAATTCTACCATGTAACCTAGTTTTTGGAATCAATTGACCTCGCCCTCAATGCCTCAACTAAAAAAGGATATGCACTCGACCGCTTCATGTATTGGTTCTTGATCCCTAGGATATAAATGCTTTGAGTAAGATGCCACAATGATTGGATTATGACTGTATCAGTGAGGTTAGCAACATCTATGGTATAACAATTGTAATTTGTCTAGGCAATACATAATAAAAATCTTTTGGTTGACTAGTTAGTGTGTTGGTATATGGATCATCCATGGATTCCTATCAATTTGCACAAAATGCCTTGCTATGTTTAAGTATATTTTTGTGTCAAGGCACATGCCATTTTGGCACCTTATAGAATTGATGTGCTAATATAAAAATATATTGTAAATGCATACCCAAGTTCATATGCAAACAATATATGCATGGGAAAAATGCTTACCATAGGCTGCACATAACATGGTCTTTGGCTATTGGCATGCACATTGATGGACTTTGGTGGGTTTTTCACTAGAAATTTTGCTTAAACGGGTGCATTTCCCTTGTTATTTGACTCTCACTTTCCTTTTTATTTGGGTTGCTCAAGGCACATCATGTGTTTTTCATCAGTAACCCCTTGCTTGCATATGCAATATGTGTTTCCAATTGCAGATCTTGTCAAGTTTCAACTAGGGTGAAATTCATATGTTTCTACTATATTGCAAGAGTTTTGCATTGCATTATTTTAATTTGAAGGGTTTTGGTGAACACTACAACTCATCTGTCAACGACAATGTAATGATCTTAACCTCATTATGGAATGGATGGTTTGGAGGTCAACCCAAATTAAACATCAAAACCTAATTTTGAGGGATGCTTGCTAAATGAAAGATGGTTTTTTGCATAAAATATACATTTTCAGACGACCTTTACGGATTTTTGTCATCACCTATTTCACACAAGGTCACTAATAAATGACATTGTCATCAACGACCTTGAGGGAGGTTAGATCTGACCTCTATATCCAAAGATCATTAATGTACTACCACGACTATATACTCGAAAACACTTCCAAATCAAACATGCATTGATTTGCATACGTCCGCTAGTGTGGTGGTGACCTTAAATTTGTTTTAGAAACCTAACAATTGTTCAATCTCTTTATTTTAATAGTGAACCATGCTTTTTTTCATTCAATTTAATGTTAAATGTATGATAAAGAAGATTATTGACTTATACTTGTAAAGTAAATGAAGATGTCACATAGTTAATACATTTAAAAATCAAAGATGGGAAATGAAAATAATTATTGTATTTCATTAGGGGAGATAGCTAGTAGAATACCTTACTCATGAATACAATAGATGTGATCATCATCATTGAATATGTGTCCCCTACATTGAAAGAGAAACACATTAGAAGTATGTCCTATTGAAGAAGTATTGAGGACAAATTAGATATATGTGTTTGTATAGTTTCAGTCAAATCTCAACATGAGAAGCTCACCTTTTCTCTATTGTGTGCTTGGTGCCTTTAAATCTGATTTCACCCTAGTGTAATTTCACTTAGATAGATGTAGTCATATGAAAAAGTAGGACCAACCATGATTAAATATAAAGGAATATTTTTCAAATAAATGGCGTGCACTCTTTCTAAATAGGATAGCATGGGTATGAAGTGAATGTTACCAATAGGATACAAAAATTAGTATACTATTAACTAAAATATGAGAAGCATCAAGTCAAAGAAGTAATATAAATAGTATCAGTCTGAAAAATATAACATTTATAAGAAACTACAAGGACTTAATTGAGTCCCACGTATCCTCAATGATTGAATTATGATAAGAGAAGGGTTCCATTACTACAAAAAAATAGATTTTGGCATATCACTGTATTGGAATGTAGGCATATATTATTACACGGATTTAGCCTCTCATGAGAACTCTAGTGCAAAGAAGTATGAGTCAAGCGCTGTGTATGCACAAGATCCCTATGATAGAAGATCACAAGACTACTATTGAGCATCAACAGAAATTGAATCCAAACATGAAGAAAGTGGTCCGTCGTGAGGTCATCAAACTGCTCACAGCTGGAATAATCTACCCAATATCATATTCACCATGGGTGAGCCCAGTGCATGTAGTCCCAAAGAAAGGTGGAACAAATGTTATACGAAATGAAAACAATGAACTCATCCCCACTCGAACAGTCACAGGGTGGAGGATGTGCATAGATTATAGAAAATTGAACAAGGCAACTTAAAAAGATCATTTTCCAATGTCTTTCCTTGATCAAGTCTTAGAAAGGTTGGCTCACCAACAATATTTTTGTTATCTTGACAGTTACTCTGGATTCTACCAAATACCCATACATCCAGATGACCAAGAGAAAACTACTTTTACCTGCCCATTCGGAACATACGCATGTAAAAGAATGCCATTTGGCCTTTGCAATGCACATGCAACTTTCCAACGTTGCATGGCTGCCATATTTTTCGGTCTCACCAAAACTATTATGGAAGTTTTCATGGATGATTTTTCTGTTTACAGAGATTCATTCGATTCATGTCTAAAGCACCTCTCCCTGGTCCTCAAACGATGTGAAGAAGCACATCTTGTGCTGAATTGGGAAAAGTGCCATTTTATGGTAAAGGAAGGCACTGTCCTCGGCCATAGGGTCAGCAATAGAGGAATTGAAGTAGATAAAGCCAAGATTGAAGTGATTTCTAAACTGGCTATTCCAACAAATGTAAAAGAAGTATGTGCTTTCCTAGGTCATGCATGATTTTACAGAAGATTCATAAATGACTTTTCAAAGATAACCAAGCCAATGACGAATTTGTTACTAAAAGATGTTGAATTCAATTTTGACGAAGAATGTGTCAAAAGCTTCAACACACTAAAGCAGGATCTCACAACAACACCCATCATTAGAGCTCCCGACTGGGACCACCCTTTTGAAATTATGTGCGATGCCAGTGACTATGTTGTGGGTGCTGTTTTAGGGCAATGTATAGAGAAGAAACATTATGTGATCTATTATACATCAAAAACTCTCGATGAAGCCCAGAGGAATTATACAACTACCGAGAAAGAACTTCTAGCAGTCGTGTATGCCTTTGACAAGTGCAAATCCTACCTAATCGGTTTGAAGGTCATTGTCTACACAGACCATGCTGCCATTCGTTACCTTCTGGCAAAGAAAGATGTAAAACCCAGGTTAATTAGATGGATTCTCCTATTGCAAGAATTTGATTTAGTGATAAGAGATAAAAAGGGTACAGAGAATGTTGTAGCAGACCACCTCAGTCGCATCCACACCCTGGATACTGGAAAGATTCCGATCAATGATTCCCTACTGGATGATCAACTAATGAATGTCTCAGAAGTTGTACCGTGATACTCAGATTTTGTGAACTACCTTGCTGCTGGGGACATCCATCCTCAATGCACCGGAAATGCACTGAAGAAATTTATGCATGATGTGAAACAATATCACTGGGATGAGCCACATCTTTTTAAGCTATGTGCTGATGGTATTTACAGACGATGTATCGCTGAGGAAGAAACCAAACTCATTCTAGAGCACTGTCACTCTGGCCCAGTTGGAGGCCACATGAGTTCTAAGAAGACTGCGATAAAGGTTTTGCAATGTGGATTCTTTTGGCCAACCATATCCAAGGATTCCTACAACTTTGTTCAATCATGTGACAAATGCCAAAGAACAGGTAACATTACGGAGAGATGAGATGCCGCTTAAGTTGTGGCAAGAAATTGAGATATTTGATGTTTGGAGTGTGGACTACATGGGGCCATTCCCATCTTCTTACAGATTTTCTTACATCCTATTAGCGGTTGATTACGTCTCAAAATGGGTTGAAGCTATACCAACTGTAACTAGTGATTGCAAACCCGTCATCAAATTATTCAAAGATATTATTTTCCCCCGTTTTGGAGTGCCATGAACCGTGATATCTGACGGAGGGTCTCACTTCCTTGAAAGAAGCTTTGAATCTTTATTGAGAAAATATGGTGTAACACATAAGGTAGCCTCGCCCTACCATCCACAAACAAGTGGACAGGTAGCGGTCTCTAACCGTCAAGTAAAGGCTATTCTGGAAAAAATTGTAGGCCGCAATCGAAAGGATTGGTCAGTGAAAATCAACAACGCTTTATGGGCCTATCGAACTGCTTATAAAACTCCCATCGGGACTACACTTTTTCGATTAATATATGAAAAGGCTTGCCACCTGCCAGTCGAATTGGAACACAAGGCATGGTGGGCAATTAAACAACTGAATTTTGACATGAGAAAAGTGGGCCAAGCCAGGATTCTGCAACTCTGAGAGCTAGATGAACTCAGGATGATAGCTTATGAGAATGCTCGAATCTACAAAGAACACACCAAACTTTGGCATGATGGTCATTTGAAAAGAAAAGACATACAAGTAGGAGACCAAGTTATGCTGTGCAACTCAAGGTTGAAGTTATTCCTGGGGAAACTCCGCTCTCGCTGGTCTGGACCATACATTGTCAAAAGCATCTCCCCACATGGTGTTTTCTCTTTATGGAGCGAAAAGTCGGGTGAATTTGTGGCGAATGGTCAACGTTTGAAAAGATATTTCACCACAGCTGACATAAGCAACGAAGCAATAATAGATCTCTCAAACCCAAAGGAACCAACGTGAAGTTGAAGATATCAAGTCGAGCCATCGACATAAAACAAAGGTGCTTGTCGGGAAGCAACCCGATAAATAAATTCATTTTTAGCTTTAATTTTAAATTAGAAATTTTTATTTAATTTTGTCTTTACTTTTGAGATAATTTTACACCAAATAAAATTTGTATCGCGAGATGCTATCTTGAGTTCTAATTGATCTTTCTTTTCTATATTTTCAGATAGAGGATGTGCGCTGTCTGGAATACAACCACAACTCGTCGTCCAACCGGCACGAAGTTTCCCCTCCATCTCAGATTTAGAGTTTGCTCGGGACAAGCAAATTTCTAAGTTCAGGGTGGAGGGTGGGTGGTATGTATCTTACTTTCCACCTTCACCCATCTAATTCAGACTTAAGATTACATCACCGCATTTTTGATAAAAAATTTCAAAAATTTTAAAGTTTTTCAAAGAAATTGAACAAATACTTGACGAAAATTTTGACACTTCTTGTTTCATTAAAAGTCACTAACTAACCTGTTATGCATTTTGAATCATTATATCCTCCTTATTCGAAGTAAATCCTCAAAAGGACCACTTTTTGAAACAAGCCTTTTGATTGAAATCATCTTGTGAAGCTCATGATTCCTAACATCATGATACTTATGCAAAATTGGCAAGTGTCTGCCGAACTGATAGGGATCAAACACGTCGTGCTTCCTAACTGGTTTGTGGAATAATAACATGGAATCCCTACCGGATCTGCATCAAGTCATTATTTGAGCAGATTTTGATAAAGAGAACAACCCGGTGCACTGAATTGTAAATCAAGTTGCATTCTGATCTGAACTCTCTTCTACACTTCTTCTATCATCTTCGCACCCCTCCATCCATAAAAAAGAATAAAAAATAGCCAAAATTGTGCCAAACCCTAAGTTCGGGGTGGCACGCCATTTCCCTCTATATCCACTTCTTCCATACCCCTAACAAATAAATAGGGGCGTACCACCAAGAAAAGATGCCAAAGCGCACACAAAAATAAATGCAATCTCAAGTCGAATAGAGAAGAGATTCGCACAAAAAAATTTAATAAATGAAATTGCAAAACAAATAAAAATAAAATCTCGAGTCGAATAGACGAGAGATTTATTTCTTCTTTCCATATCACCTTTCACTTCCTTTTCTACCTAATGGCACTATGAATGCCTACCCTATCCTGAAAAATATCAGTGTCAGATCAAATGCACACTTGTTGTTCTGCGGGTGTCTCTGGACTCTTACAAAACTCTTTAACATGCTTGTTGTTGGAAAAAGTGAGGAGGAAGTGATTTTGGAAAATGAACTCAGGAACGAAGACATGATAAGATGTTTTTAGTTGTCTCAGGAGGTTGAGATACTGAGTCATATTGAGAAAAAACAAAATGTTCGTGTTGTAAAGATGAAGCAATCACATGAATTAAAAGTATTCATTTGGAAACTATTTCAGATTTTGTGTTACTCGAGGACGAGCAACGTTTAAGTTTGGGGTATTTTGATGAATGCATATTCATCATGGAATTCAATTACCATATTGGGTCAAATTAAATTCAATACATCCAACTTCACTTACTAAATAACAAGATGTGCAAAATTACTTAATTGGTCCAATTATCATGATTTTAATGGAATTTATGTTGATTTGATGCAGGTCTTGATAAAGGTTGAACAGTCAACTGGGACCCACCTTCACTCACCCTTGGTTCTGACCAATCGATCTGACCAAACAGTTTCATCCAATCGGTCTGACCAAACGGTTTCATTCAATCAGTTTGACCAATTGGTTTCATCCATTCAGTCTCGAGACCAAATGGACATGCTCATCCCAAAACTGTTTGGAGCTTGGAATGTCGAGATCGTTTGAAGAGTTTCGGTCTGCGAGACCGTTTGAAGAATTTTAGTTTGCGAGACCGTTTGAGAAGTTATGGTCTGTGAGACCGTTTAAGGTGTTTTCGGTCTGTGAGACCATTTGAAATTCCAAAACCGAATGGAGCTTTGAGTAATGAAGACCGAATGCAAAACCATGCACGTTTGATGCAAACCGAAAGACCATTTGAAGATAAGCAGCAGCATGCAGGACCGTTTGTTGCTAGAACATTCAAACCATTTAATAATGCCAGTTGGGTAGTCAGTATAAAGACTGAATGGTGCTGAAGGATCATTTGAGCAAGATACTCATGTGATGACTGAATAAGCATCATTGGAAATCGTTAGCTGAATACAATGCAAACCGTTTGCTCGTTTGCTGCATGGAACCGAATGAGCACTTGCATGCAAACCGTATGAAAAGCAAAGTGAAAACTGTTTGCACATACAAGAAGCAAACCGAAAGCAATAGTCATGTAGACTGTTTGCTGGAATATGCGAAGACCGAATGGAGAAGGGCTTCTGCGAGACCGAATGGAGGAGGGCTGCTGCGAGACCGAATGACAAAGTAACCCAAGTCAAACTGTTTGCTAAAGAAAAATGTGAAGAGAAGCAAACCAATTGCACACGCACTACAAGATCGTTCGAATAGTAAATTATTAAAACCGTTTGGGCATGCATGCACCAAACCGTGTGAGTTGTGCTACGTAAAGACCATTTTCTCCATTAGCATTAAGATTGTTTGAATTAGATACCAATGAAGACCGAATGGGCAGAAATAAAGACTGAATGAGCGGCCAGCAGCAAACCGAAATCACGTGCATGGGTGAGCAAATAACATGCAGACTGTTTAGTCTATTGCTGGGCACAAGACCATTTGCGTAAAACTTGAAGACCGTTTGATGAAGATTTTTTATCAAATCGTTTGGCCAACTTTTAACAAAACGGTTTGGACTAAAAGTGTGAGGACATGTTCAATGCCTATAAATAGGACCAGTAGGGTCCTTATTTCGGGGGCATCGGTTCTGGGACGCCGAGAGGCTACCTGTACACAGGTCCGATCCAGATCCAGTGTCGTCCACACCAGTTTCATTCCACCTAGCTACTGCCCGTGTTGCAACCAAGGAGACTGAGAAGAGAAGGAAGACGGAGCAAGGAAGACTGTCCGGTCTGTCTTGGCATCTCCCGTTCGCGTCTAGATATGCTCTGACACGATGTAGAAGGCCGCATCATCTTCACTGAGCTGCGACTACCTTCTGCACCGAGTTCATGGTGGATTTCTCTCTCTTTCTTATTCTTCTTGTTTCTCGCATCATGAGCGAGTAGTGCCCTTTTTGCTGGGGTGCGGGGACTAGTCCCGCTGCCCATGCAATCATGTTCTTTTGTTAAACTTTCTATGGCAATGTATATATCTTTTCATTTCGCTATTAATTGGTATGTTTGTAGTTGATTATCTACTTGCTTTCATCTTGTTCTTTCTTGTATTGTGAAATCTTCTATATGTGGGATGGAATGGCGGTTTACAATGTTCGACTCCTTGACGAGAACTTCTAATAGGATTCCTTGAGGTTGTAAGTGTATGATACGTGAGGGGACGAGACATCTAGCATACGGTGACGCTTCTGTGATCTAAACATCCCTCAGGGAGGACCACAGTCTTAGTTGGATTTTGCATCGTCTTTGTTTATCGTCGATGTTAGTTTGTAGATCTATCGCCTGCTTGCTTATCGATTAATGCGGTTGACTCCCGAACAAGAAATAAAATGGGATTTCTTCGAGGTCGTAAGTGTATGATCTGTGAGGGGACGAGCTATCTAGCCTTCGGTGACACTTCTGTGTGCCTAACACCTGTATAGGGGGCCCACAACCCTTGTTGGATTTTTATATCTTCGGAGCCGTAAGTATGTGATCCGGATTGTGATGAGACATCTGATGCCTAAGGGGATGCTTACGCGAACCTAACTCCCATTTGGGGTTTTTTTACAGAAGCTCTATTTGGATTGTTATATCTTGCCTGGATTGTTTGTGATTGATTGTGTTTGCATGTGTAGTGGTGGTGAAACCCGATACCATCCCAGCGATTCCATATCATTGATCTAAATCCTACTTAAATTCTGCTCTTTTACCTTCTTGCATTTAGTTAACCTCAACCAAATCAATCATTTTAAATATTAGTCTTACTAAGAGCTAGATTCGGCTGGCAAGAATTCTTAAAAATGTTGTCTGTTGGGTTCGATCTTTAACTATACTGTGATAAGACCCGTCCGTTTGCGGGTGGTATTATTGCACCTTAGTTTTGGTAAAAGCTCGGGGATTTCAACCTCGAGTGAGTTTGTTAGTGCATTCAAAATACCACATCATACTCCTAGGTCCTATCACCATTGACTTTGTAGTCATTTGGAGTTAGGATTTAGGTAATAAACAGTTCCGTGACAGATTCATACAAGCAATTTGGCATGAATTACAACATGAACAATTTTAATCAGCCATTGACTAAACTACTTGGCATGTTAAGAACTGTTGAGGAGAAAATGAAAGACAAGCCTAATTCTGTGTTGATGGCCACAAAAGGGAAAATAAAGGGCAAAGAAAAAGATAAGAAAGGTCCTAAAGCTAGCCAAAAGTTTTCTGCATTTACAACAAACGGAGGGGTCACTAAGGGAGGCAATTGTCACCATTATCATCGGGATGGACCTTATAAGAGAAATTTACCTCTCTACCTTGAGGAGTTGAAGAACATGAAGCATGTGTTAGATATCTCTACTTCATATATATATGTTATTGAAATAAACTTATCTACTTGTTCATCATGGGTTTCATATATTAGATATGGGTCTTACATATGCTCAAATATGGAGGATCTGAAATGAAGTATACTTCTAACAAAGGGGAGGTTTGTTGCAAACAAACCAAGAGTTTCTACAATTGTAGTAGGCACCCTATTGTTTATCTATGTCCATTGGGCTTGTAATAGAGATAGGGAACTTCTATTATGTACCTACCATAAGTAGAAACATTATTTCTATATATTGTTTGGACAAGAATGGTTTTGAGTTTCTAATAGAGAATGGTTGTATTTCTATATCTAAAGATGAGATCTTCTATGGTAGTTCCCCTATGTCTTATGGTCTTTTTTGTTAAATTTTTGAGACAAATACTTAATACCAAGAATTTAAAACTCAATCATTCAAAGAATACATATCTTTGGAACTCTCTAGGGAACAAAAATGAGAAGCATATTTCTAGACACTAAAAGATGGTTATTTATACTCTTTTGGTTTTGAATCAACAAAGAGATGTGAAGCTTGTTTATTGGGAAAGATGACAAAATCATATTTCACTGGAAACTGTGACAGAGAGAATGACTTATTTAGACTCATACATACTAATGTAGTGTGGACCTTTTAGGAAAGTGCTATAGGTGCATATCATTAATTTATCACTTTTATTGATGAATTTAGTAGATTCAGATATGTGAATCTTATGAAACACAAATCAAAATCCTTTGAAAAGTTCAAGGAATACATAAATGGAGTAAATATTCAACTTGGAAAAACAATTAAATTACTATGATCATATGGAGGTGTTTAATATCTTAGCCAATAGTTTGAAGCCCTTATGAGGGATTTTGGTAATGTATCACAATGGAATCTATCTAGAACATGAAAACATAATGGTATATGCATGGAATAGGACTTCGACTTTGAGTCAACTTTGACGGGTGTGGAAGTGGAAACTTTTGGAAACTTTGAGGATTTTTACTACCAAAATTCAATGCATCTTTGACAACAATTAATCTCACAATAGTGATTTAATTATGAAAATTGATAGATTTCATCATATATATCTTACAAACTAAATATATAGACATCCATACATGTTTACATATGTAGAAAAACACAGTCCCGTGTAAATGTACAATGCATCATCTTAGTGTCAACTTCAACAACCATGGAAGTGGAAGTTTTTGGTACATGTAAGGAAATTTTGAGGAAGTTTTGGAGTAAAAATACGATGCAAATAAGCTACAAGATTGTGAGATTGGGAAGGATTTCAGAATAAAATGTTAAATTTTTGGTAAACACATACTCCATCTATAATCTTCTATATGAAATATTTAGAGCTTAAATCTATTCTATATATGTGGTGTTCTATATCTACAGAAATCCCAATTGGATCACATTCTAGAGTTAAAAAACATGAACTTATTTCCAAATACTTGAATTTGCAAAGATGAGAAAAAGTAAGAGAGGTGAAATGGTATTAGTTCCACACCAAATTTTTCAAAACTTGTGAAAATCTAGTAGAGAAATAAACTTATCATTACTCTCTAGTTGAAAACCAAGGAAATGGTCATCTCAATGTAAAAAACATTTTTTTTCTTTATGCCTTCACTATGTGTGAAACAATACTAACTACAAAGATCATCCAGAAGATGGGAGGTTTTGACGTAGCTGAGTCAATTTCATCACTAACTAGGCTTAATTAATTGATTTATATCAACAAGTAGGCAACCAATGGGGCATGGAAGTTTATTAGGTTTCGACATTGACATGATTGGACATATGTAACATCGAGGATATATCACCAGATGTTGAGGAAATTTAGTACCATGGTATATCAGGAAGATTGGATCACAACTTGTTGTACATGGTATGATCAATAATGACTTTGATTGATCTTTTGATTTCCTTTTGAAGGTATTCTCTTGAAACCACCACATTTACAATTAACTGAGCCCTCCCAAATCTATTGAAAAGACACCATATGAGATGTGGAATGTTAAACACCCAATATGTCCTTCATTCTATTGGGGATGTGAAGCATATGTCAAAAAGTTTTTTTGTGAAAAGCTTGGACCCAAATTGGATA
Source organism: Alisma plantago-aquatica (assembly GCA_963693085.1). Lineage (NCBI taxonomy): Eukaryota > Viridiplantae > Streptophyta > Magnoliopsida > Alismatales > Alismataceae > Alisma > Alisma plantago-aquatica. Next base: position 1,998,051,800 of record OY856409.1, read on the forward strand.
AATGTATTTTTTTATATCTAAAGAAACTAGGGGTTATTATACATTTGACAACAAAATGTTTTTCTAGAGATTATGTATTCCTCAAAAAGAAATTTATATATAGAGAGAAATTAACGGGAGGAAATATAACTTGATGAAGGTCAACACCAACAAGACAATGTTGGCCCCTTAAAGGTATATAAGGAACAAGAGGAACCACAAATTGTTCTGGAACCTTAAGTCCCTATTGTAGCACAAGAAATTTGAAGGTTTCGTAAGACACGTCTTAAGCTAGAGAGAAACATATTTCTCATGAACCAAGGAGATGATGTGTTTGCCACTGAAGATGATGAACCAACTACATAAAATGAGGATATTGAGGGATCACATACTAAGAAATGCCTTGATTCCATGAGATATGAGATGGACTCCTTGTATACCAACAAAGTATGTACTTTAGTAGATCCACCTGAAGGGGTAAAACCCATATGGTGCAAATGGGTATTCAAGAAGAAGACCAATATAGATGTCATGTACAAACCTACAAAGGTAGATTGGTTGAAAAAGGTTTCAATCAAGTTCAAGGTGTTGACTATGATGAAACATTTTCACTAGTTGCCACTATTAAATCCATCAAGATCACGATTTTCATTGCAGCTTATCATAACTATGAGATTTGGAAAATGGATGTTAAAATTGATTTCCTTAATGGGAATTTTCTGGAGGATGTATACATGGCAGAACCCAAAGGTTTTATCACTCCAAATGAAGTCAATAAAGTATGTAAGCTACAAAGGTCAGTACATGGATTGAATCAAGTATCGGAGTTGGGTTCTTCATTTTGATAAGACTATAAAATAGTTTGGCTTTATCCAAAATGAAGGTGAACCATGTGTTTACAAAAAGATTAGTGGGAGCATGGTTTTATTTCTTATATTGTATGTGGATGACATACTATTGATGGGAAAGGACATACTTACTCTACAATTAGGTTAAAACATGGTTGGGTAATACCTTTTCCATAAGGACTTAGGTGAAGCATCCTATATTTTAATAATCAAGATCTATAGAGATAATTTAGAGTTCTCGGCCTAAGTCAAAGTACATATGAGGAATAACATCTCAATATTGTGAATATTGAGAAATGGAATGAAAAAATCCTTCAGCAATGAAGGATAAGGTGAAACGTCTTATGAGATAAGGACCAAGACCTATGAGATAGTTCTTGGATGTTTCACAATGGAAGTTTGTGTACAATAGAAATATGTTGAAAGAGTTCAACATGGAAGGATTTAATGAGAGAGAATTCGGATTAGTCTCTCATGAACCCTATATTCCAATTCTTATGAAAAATAGAAATACCATATATAAGATTCCATGGGCCAACCCAATAGTGGATCTGTCATGTAAGCTATTAACATGCTTATCCCATATAAACTTGTATGTATTTGACATGACAAGATGAATAAATTCCAACAAAGGTTATTGGAATGTCAGATATCCTTTGGTACTTGAGAAGTGACTTAAGGATAAGATTTCTAGTCAATGATGATAGCAATAAAAGGGAAGAGTTGGATGTAAAGGGTTACATCGATGCAAGCTTCCATAAATGACAAAAGTGATCGGAAATTAAATATGTTTTGATTCAAAAGAATAAGTGATGATTAGTTGGAAAGGTTTCGAACTAATAGCCATTAATGTTAATCTACAATAGAAATTGAGTATACTTGTGTTATGAACACAGAGTGATACTATATGGATCTAAAAGTTCATATGATGAATTTATAGATGTTCTAACCATTGATAACTCAGTAGAGATGATGTGACAACAATGGAGCTTATTGTTAGGCAAGGAATATCAAATACCATATTGTAGTGGTTTCATCTCAGAGCGAAGAGATAAGAAACATGCAATATCCCAACTATAAGCAAAGTGTTGCTAACCTGCTAAATCAACACTAACACAGTAGAGGCATGTTGGACATGTTTATCACTAAGGATGAGATCCGTTGGTGATTGGATCTAAGTGAAAGTGGGAGTCTGTTGGTAAGGTATGCCTGTAGAGCCAATTATGTGATGATTGACATGGCAAAATTACCTAAAAGGATTTTATTAATAATAAGATATATAAAGGCGAGCTTCCAATTCATCTGTTTCACTCAGTTATGAGATAATGAGGATACATAGTGAATGTCTATAAATTATATTACTCAATGACATATGTTGTCAAGTTTCTATCCTTGTGATGAGATCATACAGATGTTAAGAGTACATATACATATTCTCATTATGTCCTTGATCATTTGTTATTATGGAAGGTTGATAGGCAACAATAACACATAAGATGAGAGTGTGAGTTGGTTGATGACTAAACCTTACTAGTCATGATATGGCAATATCAAACCAAGCACACAGATACATGTTAGAGAATAGTGTATCAGACAAACCCACCTTGAGAGTGACTCATGGTTATGTGGTCACAGTCATGTCTCATAGTGAAGGTGGTGATCGTGATTCTTAGACATGAAATCACTACACCCATCACATGTTGTTGGGTACGCTTTGACATCATCCAACGTAGTCCAATAACATGGGTTGTTATAACGGTGATGATTGGGTGACTTTGACACATGGGGATAGACTGTGAGTGATAGATATGGGCTTTGTCCCTCCTACTTAAGTATGATATCCTGGCTACTTGATTAGAGAGACTGAGAAACACATGTGCATGCACATGTGAATCAATATATGATATTGACATCATATTTTCTCAGACAGTCTGCTCTTGGTTCAAGAAACATGGATTAAACATTGAGAGGATGACCTACCTTGCCTCGAGTTCATCGTGGATATCAGTGATGAAGGAATTATACAATCGCTACAACAAGTTACACATCTTGTAGGTCGAAGTTGTTCTCCAACTTTCCATTTCACTTGGGTAGAATTGATGTGCGACTAGGCACCACTCTTTGCTTGTGATGCCATAAGCTAGTTATGGACATTAAGTGCCAACGTGACATGGGACCTACAAGGTCACACACATAGGAACTCATCTAGAAGAGGAGTTTGAGCTTGGATGATGATTGGACTGATTACTAAAGTGTTTAGGATTCAATTCATGCAATTGATTGCTTAATTGGCTGACTAGGCCTGCCAAACGACCATCTCACTAGGTGAGATGAGAGTGTGGGCAGCCAGACGGGCATCTCAAGTAGTTGAGACAGTCGTTTGGGGTTTAGGATGATGGAAGAATAGTTTGTCTTTATTCTACCCTTGAACTGACCGACTCGTCTAAACTCACCAAAAAACCATCTGGGTGAGTGAGACAGGTGTCTCGCTTGGGTGAGACAGCTTAGTTGGGTCAAACAAAGGTTCAGGATTTTTCCCGAATAGTTTCAACTGTTCTTTACTTGAGGAACAAGGATATTAACATGATATATTAATTGAATTCGAAATAGCCAAATTCATTTTAGATTGGGAATTGCCAAATGGCCATTTGGTAGTGCGAAACAACCATTTCGGCTGTTGCGGGTTGGGAAAATTCAAGATCTTTCAGTTCTTTCCACTCCCCTGCCTTTATCCCGTATCCAATAGAACTGGGAACCTTGACCCTGGCATTTGCTATATATAGAGGGGTATTGGGGGCTTCCCATATAACAACACAACCTAGACAACTGAGAATCAGTTCCTTTGACAACTGTTGTCATCTCTGATTGTGATAACCAAGAGAGCCCATGAAAGTCCTACATGAAAAGGAGGGATAGCCAATAGGAAAGGACAACTAAGAAGTTGTCTTTGTTGGAGAGAAGGATGGTGACTAGTACACCAACAGAGAGGACAACTCCTTCAAGTCTATTCTTAGTAAACACAGGAGTTCTAGTTGGTCTGTGTGGACTACTCTAGAGGTAGGAGACCTTTGGCTTCTGCTCAGAGAGAAAAATCAACCTGCAGTCTTTGGTGAGACCGCCGAAGTCACTATAGAGGTTGCACAGATGTTATTCATGGTGAATACCAGGACTATATAGCCACCGTCCAAAAGCAACTTATCAGCAATTGTAAAGAAGTGAGTTTTGTCACTGGACTTGCTCCAGGACCTATCATAACTCACTAAAACCATCAATCCTATTTCATAGTATTTTGACGTGATCTTGCTATATTGGGGAATACAGATAGATAAAAAATTTATTTCTGCTATTATACTTGTGCCATATTTTCCAACAGAAGGAGCTTAATGACTTCTAGAGCTAAACCCGGTGGGGTGCCAACTATCAATAGATTAGATTTTACTTTATGTTTGTGAGACATGTGTTTTACTTTAGAGTCCGAGTTTTATGTTATGAGTTTGATTTGTGAGAAATTGCACAATGTATCATGTGTTAATTTATTAAAGTTTATTTATATGCAATGATCATCATGTTTGTGACATTCCCAATAGAATTATGCTTACGTTCAATGAATTATATGTCTTAAGAAATTAGATGTTACAAAGAGTGCACATTTATTCATTCAACAAATATTTTGTGGTTCAAAACCCAATATGACGTTAGAACTATACGAAGTCTGCCTTGATACCATTGTTGGGTTTTATGGAAGGGGGTCATCAAAATAACAAAATTTCTTCCCTTTCTGCCCATAATGTTGGATCTAACATAGCTATAAGATCTCAATGAATAAAAGACATTAGAGGGGATAAAGGTGATACCTTTGCACACACAAATTGTCTAACAAGTAGATGTGTCTTATGTAAGTGAAAAATATGTTCCTATGGATCTAGATCTAGAATGGGCACTAATAAGTTGTGATAGATAAGAAGAAGAAGATCCAGATTGGGAACTGATAAGCAACTTTTTTTGTCTTATAGATTGTTTTAGCCTCGCACATATGCCTCAGACTCTACTTCATCCACACGGATGAGGGAGAAAGGTGGTGCACCACCTTGGCCACCAAGTTGAATAGGAACATGAGTTGTGACGTTCTAGGCATCATAGAACTCCCTTTCTTTTCCTATCTTGCGTAGCAGTCCTTAGGGTCACTTCCTCTCTAAGAGAAAGAGTTTGACGGAAATTTTTTCTCAAAAGTTGTATTTAATCCTTTGGGATGTTCCCCCTTTATATAGGAGAGTCATGGGTTTATAAAAACCTAATTCCAATCCCTTTCCTAATCATAATCCAAAAAATAGTACACTACTGAAAAACTCAGACATGATTGAGGTCGTTCAATCTGCTTTGCAGATTGTTTGATCTCAGTCCCTAATCGCCCCATCTCAGAAGCAAATTTCCCAACCAAGAGATTTCAGATCTAGATCTGAAATTCGAAAATTTTCCCGTTGAACTGAGACGGAACTATCTCAGAAGTAGAAGGTCTGGTCTCACGATCGTAGTGGAAAAATGATGAACCTTAAACGTGGGTCCAAGAATGGAATCATGTCTAGGTTATCAGACTTTAGAAATTTATAATACCTGAATGTTTAAGACACCTGCAACTAGCACAGGGTCGAAGTAGTTCGGGGTCGAACATTGGGATAGGAAGAACAACGCTTCAGAACTTGAGTTTCACTTGTCTAAGTACATCAAAAGGGGGTGCAAGAAAAGGGGGTGTTGTAACATGAACTAAACATAAGGAAACAAACAAAGACCCTATCTCTAAAAGGAGTTACAAGAAAGATTTAAGTTTTGGGGTTTAGAGATTTTTATAGGTGTTTTAAATAACAAAATCTAAGGAGATAAAAATGTTGTTGAGGTAAAGCACGAAGGAAGAAAACTTAGGCATAACAAGAAGCAACGAAAAACATCTTGCAGCCTCTTCTCTCAAAGAGGATACCTCTAACTACGCACCATTTCCCTCTCTCAAGGGTAGTGGGAATAGATTAGAGTGGGAAGATAAGCTGGGGAGGCCCTGACCCTGGGTACTCTCGTACTCCCGGGACAGACCAAACTCTAGAGTTACGACTTCCCTCTCCCAAGGGAGTCGAACGTGAAGCACAATTTGATAGCTAGTCAAAACATGATCCATGCATAAAAGGCCAGAGTTCAGATGCAATAAAGAAATCATCCAACAAAAAGGAACCAAACACAAAACAACATGTATTAACTCCATTGATTCCATACTCATAGATATGTAAAGAGGTTTTAGTTACTATGCATAAGTAATGAAAGTAAAATGCTGAAAAGGGAATATAGGTATCGACTTCCTGGATTTAGGAAGGCAATAAACAACACTGGACCCCTAAGGGACTACTAACCCAGTACCGGGCAGGAGCTCTGCCCGATACACCCGTGTCGGGCAGCCGACCCTCTCGGGCGACAGGCGTGACGGCCAGGGCGTATCGGGTAGAACTCCCTACCCAATACGGTTGTGTCGAGTAGCCAACCCTCTCGGGCAACATACCATAACGGTTAGTATGTATCGGGTTCGAAATTGTGTCGGGTTAGGAATCGCTTAGGTTCTCAGGTTCCTTGTATTGGGTATAGAGGGGAAAACTGTCTCGAGTGAAGGCCCATCTAGGGACCTGGCAGGGGTGGCCTTCTTGGTCGTATCGTGCTGCTGCGGCTATCGGGACGGGTTCTAAGTGAACTCCTCCCGCCCCTCTCAGGTTGGGGATGTGCTCACCTAGTATCGCCCAACACGCCTTCGAACGTGACACACTAGCTCCTAGTGTCTTTCCGAAGTTATCTCTCATGGGGTTTCGACCCAACCCATTAGAGTCATGTAGCTGCTATTTATAGGAACCAGCTGGTAGAGGTTGTTGTCCTTGTGGGGCCACGTGTCCTTCATCGACTCCATTTATGTGGCTTCGGGGATGGTCGACATGTTGTCGCCTGACACGAAAGACGTCGTGTGCCGGGTTGCGAGCGTATCAGGTGATCTTGGTAGGCAGCTGCTTCCGATGAGTAACTCGCATTGCGTGACACGCCCGTATCGGGCTGATGAGTCATGGCGGGCAAAGCTCCCTGTTGGGTAGATAGTGTACCGCTCGTCGGGGCTCCTCACGCAACACGCCCGTATCGGGTTGCTTCCATATCAGGTAGCAACTGCGATAGGTAAATGGGCGTGTCGGGTGACCAGTAAAATGGCCGATGCAGGTGCTCATTGTAGATGGGCCGGGATGGGCCTTCTTGCGGACTTTGGGTGGAAAAATGAGGGAAATATCTACAAAAGATGGGAAAAGAGTTAGGGGCATAGTACAAGTTATTTCTATGCAGTAACAAGATAAAACAGAGAGGAAAAATAGTTTAGAAGGCAGTTTTCACAACGAAATAAAGGACCTAAATAGCCCCAAATGGGTGTTATCAACTCCCCCAAACTTAGCATTTTGATTATCATGAATCAATCATACTTATCTTAACACTTTATTTGCAATACTTCTTCATACCAGACATAGTCCTCAGACAAGGGGTTTGAGCGAGTTTTGAGATGTCTTAAGAAAAATTGTGTCTGTCTACGAGCAAAGGACTTTATTTTTCCCTGCCTTATTTTAAGCAAAAAAAATCTTCTCTTCAGCTTCGGCGAGACTTGGGTGCATGATTCCAAAGTTAGCTTTCACACCAAACAACATGGAAATAGAAGTTGGGTTTTTGGGTAGGCTTAAGGCTTTTTGGGTTTTTCTTGTTTTCCATTGGTCCATCCAGGTACGAGTCCATTAACAGGCAAGTGGTCCCTGCAGTCCAAGCCAGTTGACTTTAGAGCAGTGATTTCACATCCTACGTACCACTGCCCCAGATCTACCATGCCTAAAGATGGGTACTTTTGGAGAGACAAGTGGGGTTTATATATATATATATATATATATATATATATATATATATATATATATATATATATATATATATATATATATATATATATATATATATATTCATTTGGCACAACTCTCATGCTTTTATTCACTCTCATAAGGCTTTTCTCTCTTTTTGTGATTTTTGATGGATAGGGGAAAAAATGAGAGTTTTGCTGTTTGGGCAACTTTTTCCTTTGCATGCACATCTCTTAGCTGTTGCGAGATTATTTTTCGAAATTGGCATAGAAATGTTGTAGCCTTTTTGTCGTTTGAAACTGCATTTTCAGAAAGATAATAACAAAAATGTGCACCACCTTGGACGCATAAAGAACAATCTGGAAGAAGTTGTATCTGATATTTACTATAGAGTGTATTTATACAATGGTTGAGAGGCAAGTAGTTGTATATGTACTATTTTGTATCGGACATGTATGTATTATGTATACATGATATGGGAAAGAACAGAAAGATAAGAAGGGGAAGAAATTTTAGGTACCTCCCTCACTGATATGATACCCCCCAAACTTACCCCATACTCTGTCGTCAGAGTTGTGAGATAGATGAGGAAGGGTAGTGATAAGTCAGTGAGGGTTTTTCCGGTGAGTGCACATTCGCTAGATAGAAGCTCCAACACATACTCTCTGTGTTTGTTGTGATAGTCAATGTGGTGGAGTTTTTCGATTGTTTGTTGTAGCTTCATCGAGCTAGAGATCCATTCTAGCACGTAGATGCCACGGTCATTTTATTGTGGAGTTTATTGTGGACTGTTGTGGCAGAATTGAAGCTTGTGCCATTTGTTCATCGTGTTCTCCAAGAACGGCTGGATCAACGTTGCCACCTCGATGTAGTATTTCCTTGCTAAGCACTCGAGGGGTGTCAACAGAGTTGATGTACACTGCACTGGATGATCTTTGTTGCTGTCAGAGCTATTGTAGAAGATTACTGCTCGCGTGTGAGTGTACATCATCAGGAGCGTCCAATGGTTGTAATGCAACATTGGAAAGAATATGATACATGGCATGCGGCATTGTATCTCATCCGGAAACAGTTGTTTCGCTCCTGATTCATCAGCTAGGCAGATATCGTTGAACACCATTGGGTGGGTGATGTAGGCGTGTTAAAACTTCTTCTATAGAATCTGGATGTAGGCTGACACCACTGATAGGGCTAGACATCCTCCTGCCTTTACTAAGTCCCGAAGGTCATCAACGGGGACTATGACATTGCATGTCTCGTAGATGACATCTGTGGGGGTAGAATCAGCTAGCCTGAGGAGAACTTCATTGACTTGATCCTACGATAGGGTTGCACATGCGGAGCGGTCGAAGTTACTGATTAATTCTTCAGATACAACAGGCGAAGCGGAGCCTTCCCTGGTGAGTATTTCTCACAGAACGTCCATCTGCTTGCCTGCCCTATAGACATCCGTGGCCATCTCGACTTCTTCTCCTCGGGGGCTGCTGGGTTGGGATGATTCAGTTTCTTGGTCACTCTCCAACAGCTTCTCTGGTACACCTGCGTCTAGGAAATAGCATTTGTCCTTGATCAGCAGCATCGCATATGTGCTTCTGAGCTGATAGAAATTCTGGCCTTGGAGGTGCCTTATATATCCAAAGATGTGGAGCAACTCCATGGCGCATAGGACTATGAAGGTGCTATTTCCGCTTCCCACCTCTTCTTGAATGGGGAAGTCTCCGAGGGAGAAGAAGTTTCAAATGCCACTGTGGCGTTGGACTCCTTACTTGATGGCACAGAGAAGACACAGTGGGAGAAGCCTGAGATGCTTGTCTTATGGGCGTACGAATATATGTCATGAGTGTGGGACCTCCTCAGTGTAGTAGCTGAGGATCTGGGCGTTGTGGTTTTGGAGATCTTCCACGTCGAGGAACCAATTTTTTCTATGCTTGTAGGGGGGGCAACACCAGGTTTGGATTGTGTTCTTTGATGTGTTGTAGCATGTTGGACATCAAGATGGAGTCGTACATCCCTCTCATTAACCTCCTTGCCAAGGCCGGGGTGGCGGTGTAGATTGGTTTCCAGCCTATCCTGGTGCCTATGTTCTCTATCATTGCACTCTCCAGGAATCGGAAGAGGACCTTCCCTACAATGGCTGGGGAGCGGAACATACTTTTCAATTCTTCCCGTCGTATGGCAAAGTAATTGTCACTCCAGACGACGTCCTCTCCATCCTCCTGTGATCTCAGGACTTGTTCAGGAGCTCTTGGTCTCTAATATGCAGGTATTTGATGGCTCGTTGGTCGAAAGTAACCATCTTAAAGGAGGGGATCTCTGATGGCACAGAAAATGCATCTGCTGTCGAACTCCTTCCTCTAGGGGGTATCTGTCGTTGGCAGAGTATATGTCTCCCCCTTCTCCCTCTGATTCTTTAGAAGAGCCCTCTAGTAGGATGATGGATATGTTTACGTCTTCATCTTCTTCTAGGGAGGGCGAGGGAGCAGCCATGTCGATGTCGCGGGTGCTCTCCTGTCCTGTTGGAGCCCTATTGGCGATCTTATTCGTTGTTTCTTCCTCGGGCATTGTGGAGGGCCCGCTGGAGGAGGAAGAAGACGATGTTCCTGAAGAGGACGCCGAAGACGAGGGCTGAGAGGCGGGACCTGGAGGCGATGGGGACCTCATTGGTTGTCTTGAATGGGGGTGGTCGTCCCTCCGGTTCAGCCTCTCTTCAATGGTGTCGAGGTGTTGGAGCGCCACCTGCATTGTGTTGTTCAATGCTTCTAGTTGGCCAGGAAGGCCAACTAGAGTTAGCAGTTGACACTCCTGCGCACTCAGCCTCCTCTGGAAAACACTAAACTTGCGGGTTAGGGAAGCAAAAGTAGCCGAGTGGTTGCTCATTACCTCCCGCAAGTTGTCAAACTCTTGATCGAGGACCTGCCCCAGTGATGGAGGGGTTGTAGTTGATCGGCCTCTCATCCTCGTAACGCTCCTCGTGTGGGAAGTTCAGCCCAAAGAGTGCGCGTCTTCAAGCGGGGATGAATCCATCTGAATCGTCCGCGAGGGCGTTGCTTCAGGGTGGGGCGTCGACTCCTTCGTGGCTGCCTCTGCCTCGTCAGCTTGTGGTGGTGGCGAAAGGCGCGGGGAAGGCGGTTGTTGTTCCACCATTTGACTATCAGTGACCTCTTCTACAGCAACCACCGGTGACGTTGGTGGCGGTGGAGGAGGTCGATGCACATCCCTAAGCTCCATCTCATGGAGCTCAGCGAACGTGTCATTACTGGCATCTGGCTGTACCACTTCTTCCTCCATCGAAGGCATAGTTGAAGCTTCAGGAGCTGCGGTCGTCTCTTCTGCGGTAGCTTCCCCCGGGGCTATCATAGTAGTTTCAGCCCCGGTTGTGTCAACGACCTCCATGATCGCCATTACTTCTTATGTAGCCACAACGATTGTTGTTATGGTGGTCACGGCTAGTACAGGAGCATGAACGGTGGCTTTAGCAGTAGCTACCACTGGTTGCATGGTGGTGGTGACGGCTCGACTCTTACGACTACTGCCCCTTATTGGAAGCTTATGCTGGCAGCGCAAGCTGTCTCTACCATCTGGTTTGGTAGAGCCTCGATCTCCACTGGCATAAAGACCAGCTTCTCTACATCATAGTTGGTTCAGAGCGGGAGGGGTAGGAGAGTAGTGGTTCTTACAAATCTGTAAAAGTAGTGGTGGCCCTCCTTTTTTATTATGTTGGCTCATTGCAAGAACTTCATATCTATCATGTCATCACCTTGCATCCTTGACAGGCTGTGTGGCTCCCTTGGGTATCCCAACCCTACCGCGATCAGGTTGATGATGCCTCCCATGCAGTACTCATTGGTGGCGTCCTTTATTGGGTGGATCCAACTCAGTAGGAAGCGCCCCAAGTTGATCACATTTCCCTCCATCACGTAGAGATGGAGTTGTTTAGTGTAGAGGTTGATTGTTTTGTATTTTCTGAATAGGAGGCACACCACTATCTTGTGGATGATCCTCCAGAAGTAGGAGTGGATGGTTACACTTTGCTCCCCATCTTGAACGATGATTCGCCGATTATCTTCCTCCAGAGGTCAACCGGGTTGAAGCCGTCACCTTCGGTGATCCTAGCACCATTGTTCAGCATCTCCTTCTCGGCTTCAGTAGAGGAGAAGATCTCGTTGAGCAGCTTCTCTGAGATATCATGCTCAATGTTGTACAACAGCCCCTACAACCTTTCTACCCCGCCGAATCTCTCATCTTCTTCTGATTTGTTTGGCACCCGGCGGAGGGAGGACATGAACTCCTTGGTGAGTTCAGTGTACGAGCCGGTGTAGCTGAAGCATATGTTCCTTATCCCGGAAGCTCCTAAGACATTGTCGAGCCTTTTGAAGATGCCAAGCTAGTGGAAAGAAGGCTGGTGGAAGAAACAGATTGGCCGGTAGATTTTGGCCGCCATCTCTGTGTACTGCTGCTAATGCTCTGCATCTCGGGGCACGAACCGACTTGGAGAGTGTGTTGGTATGTATGCCCTGAGAGCCAATCATGGGATTATTGGTGGGATACATTGGGATTTATTTGATAAACATCAAAGGTGAGCTTCCAATTCTTTTTGGTTCAGTCATATGAGATAGTGATAGAACAGATTGAATGTCTAGAGAATGACAGAACTCAATGACGTATGCTTTCAGGTTAAGGACCTGAACGATGAGATCATACGGATGCTAAGAGTTTGTACATTCTTGTTATGTCCCTAGTCGGATGTCATTGTGGAAGGTAGATAAACAACAATGACACATAAGACTAGATTGTGGTGTTGGTTGATGACAGAATCTCATTAGTCATGATATAGAGATATCAAACCAAACACATAGGTACTTGTTAGAGAACAAGGTACCGGACAGACCCACCGTGAGTTTGACACATGGAACCATGAGATGGTAGTCACAGTCAGTACTCACAGTGATGGTGGTGAGTGTGATTCTTAGACCTGAAATCATTACACTCAACACATGTCGTTGGGCACACTTTGACATCATCAAACGCAGTCCTGAAACATGGGTTGTTATAAAGGTGATGATTGGGTGGCTTTGACACATGGGGCTTTTGAGGGGTGAGTGATAGATATGGGATTTGTCCCTCCTGAGGAAGTATGATATCCATGGCCACTTGATGAGTAGGATTGAGAAAGGCGTGCACGCATGTGTGAATCAGTATATGATACTGATGTCATACATATCTCTTCCAGTCTACTCTGAGATCAAGGAAGTGAATGAACGTTGACAGGATGACTGTTCCATGCCTCGAGTTCATTCGGGATATCAGCGACAAAGGAATTATACATTCGTTGTAACACCATTCACGGATTGTAGGATGAAAGTTGTTCTCCAACTTTCTACTTTCACTTGGGTAGCACTGATGTGTGACTAGGCACCGCTCTTTTACTTGTGAAGTCATAAGTGTTATGGACTTTCACTGCCAACGTGAAATGGACCTGCAGGGTCACACACATAGGATTTAACCTGGAAGAGGAGTTTTGTCCACAAGCAATGTTTAGATTGATTACTAAAGGAGTTTGGTAGTTCAATTAAACACTCAATCAGTCGATGACTCAATATCGTATGGTTCAAGGTGTTGGACGCATTGATTGGAGTATCGGATTGATTGAAATCGCAATTGACTGATTTTGCCCAACTTGTGCTCCCAACCGATCGGTTCATGTGATGAACCGGTCGGCTGAGGTTGTTGAACCGGTCGGCTGGAGTGTCCAGGCCGATCGGCTCATGCCCAGGTTGAAACGACCGGTTCAAGGGTTGAACCGATCGGCTCAACTGGTGCAACCGACCAGTTGGGAAAAGTCATGTTGGCAAGAATTTTCCTTTGGTTTCAAATTGCCCAATTTGATTGGGAACAATATTGGTATTCGATACCAATTGGGAAAGAAACAAGGAAAGTCTTTTTGAGCCGGATTAGGACCATGAACCGATCGGTTCAGGGCACCAACCGATCGGTTGGAGTGCCCCAAACGATCGGCTCAGGTCCAACCGATCGGCTCAATGGCCAAACCGATCGGTTCAGTTGTGAACCGATCATTTCAAGTTGCGAACCGGTTGCTTTTTGTGGAAAATTCTCGAACCCTTCTACTCCTGCATTAGTCCCGCATTGCCCGGGATGGAGAACCCTGTCCCATGACTCTCCTATATATAGGGGTATTGGGGGCTTCTCAAAGTACAGCTCAGTGCAACCAGTTGCTCTGCAAGTTGTCGTTCTCTCTGGTTTTGGTAACCGTGAGAGAGCCCGAGCAAGTGCTTCCCGCAAAAGGGAGGCGCAGCAAGGGAAGGACAACTGCAGTTGCAACAGGAGGCAGGAGAGCATGTTGGCGACTAGTACGTCAATAGGAGGGTGCGACTCCTTCCACTTCCTTGTGGGACAAGGAGAGTGGAGTTCCAGGTGGTCCGTGTGGACTACTACAGAGGCGGGAGGACACTGTCGCTTAGGAGGACAACTGTCATCCGACAGTCCGGTTCGAGTAGGAGTTGTCAGTCCCGGTGCGACCAGGAGCTGCACAGACACCGTCGAAGACCGGAGTTGAAGACCGCGCATTGCGCGAGGTATTGTCGCCGAGCAAGCCTCGGGACAAGGTATGATTCCACAAACCATCCTTTCCTATTATATAGACGTTGACGCATTTCCTCGGTATGGGTTGGGGGAGAAATTTTTTTTGTTTCCGCTGCCTTCTCTGTCTCCCCTATAACCCAACAGTGGTATCAGAGCCACATCAGCTGTTCTATATTTTAGGAATATCGATATGATCGATTTTGGTTTGTCGCCTTTAATTATTGCATACGATGCGAATAATATTGACTTTATGCATGTCCAATCCTAAATCCACAAATCCCTAATTACATATATGTTATGTATTATTAATGCACTCGATACGCGTCGCCCTTAAACGAGTTTTGTGGTGAATGTGTGTGTCATGATTATGGCCTATAAACCCCTATCTGTGATTGGTTGTATGTGGTTGCTTGCATCTCAGTCTGTGCACCGATCTTCCTTCTCCTGATGTAACTCGAAATAATTTGAGATTCTTTCCTACCTTTGCTCCCCCCGAATGTAACTCGGGGTTTCCCTTTTAAAGCAATGTAATAAATAGGATAGATTTTATTTCCTGTTATGTCAAAGACCGGCGGACATCAAGACGACATCTGAAACGATCGGTTCAAGGCGTGAAACGATCGGTTGACCTTCCAGACGGTCGGTTCAAGGAGTGAACCGATCGGTTGATGACCAGTTCGAGGAGCGAGACGAGTGGGTGGCGGACATGACGAGATGCACGACGACCAGGTGAACAGATCGGTTGGAGGAGCCAACCGATCGGCTGGTGGCACCCAGACGACCGGCTGGAGAGTACAGATCATTCATGTGATGAGTTGATCTACTCAGATGGCAAGGCACAGAGTTCATCTTGTACAACTTGCATGTGATGTAGACCTAGATGACCGTGATTCCTCTTGGCTCGAGGAATCACATTAGGATGGCCATAATCATCGCCTTTTTATCATTTGTGCATGTTTTCTGTGGGATATAGCATGTATATGATACGTACTATGTATTGTGGTGATTGGATATGTATATGTATATAAAATCAAATCCCTCATTAAAATATTAAGTTTTAGATGCCTTCCAAATGCGACACACGTGAAAAGCTTGATCGACCAAGTGTGGGCACGCCCAAGCGTGGTGCACCGTCTATCTCGTGGAAGCGTGAAGGATGAATGTGTGGGTCTGCCCAAGCAGGGTGCATGTTCATCGTGTTTGCTTTGGGTCGGACTTAACAAGGTGACCTAGATAGGATCTAGAGCCTTGAGGCATGGAGATGATCATTGCAAGGAGTTGTAGATGACATCTTATCAAGAGTTGCATATGATGCAATTGGCAAAAGTTGCCTACCTGAGAGATCTATGTTGTGGGTGACAGCCCAAGCTGGTCCATGACTTAGAGGATTTCAGGATCTTGCCCACTAGAAGATTGTACGCTGCAGTCTTACGAATTGATGGTGAGGGCTATCAATTTGAAGTAAAATAGTGGGAGCGATAATTAATTAAAGGCCTAATTATATCGTCAAACTTTCAAATCAATCAAATAAGTCAAAAATGAGTTTTGGACTAAAATTTCATATTTTCCTTTTTGTAGTTCAAATGGCAACAAACAACAACAACTTTTCTTTGCGATCAGTCCTTGACAAGGACAAGCTAAATGGGACGAACTTCCACGACTGGTATCGGACATTGAGAATTGTTCTCACTCAAGAGCGCAAGCTCTATGTCCTGGATACTCCAATTCCAGAGGAACCCGCTCCTAATGCACCAAAGGCAGAAAGGGATGCTTACAAGAAGCATTCTGATGATGCCATTGATGCAAAGTGCTTGATGCTATGTTCAATGAACCATGAGTTGCAGAGGCAACATGAGAACATGGGTGTCATAAAGATGATTCTGCATCTCAGGAACATGTATGAAGATCAGACACGGCAAGAGAGGTATAATGTTTCTAGGGCGCTGTTCAAGTGCGTCATGACAGAAGGAGATCCAGTTGGTCCTCACACACTCAAGATGATTGGGTATGTGGAGAACCTGCAGAGACTGGGATTTCCACTGAGCCAAGAGTTGGCTACTGACGTGATACTGCAATCGTTGCCAGAATCTTATAGTCAGTTTGTGATGAACTACAACATGAACAACTTTGATAGGCCACTGTCAGAGTTGTTGGGCATGTTGAGGACAGCCGAGTTACAGATGAAGAAGGACAAGCCTAAGTCCGTGATGGTGATCACGAGCAAGAAAGGCAAGTCCAAGCGCAAGGGCAAGGGCAAAGCTAAGAAAGGTTCTGAAGCTAGCCAGGAGTCTAAGCCATCTTCAGCTCTCAAGGCCAAGGGAGGTGTGACAAAGAAAGGAAATTGCCACCATTTTCAAAAGCCAGGACATTAGAAAAGGAATTGTCCTCTCTACCTGGAAGAACAAAAGAAGAAGGAGGCGACTGAAGCCTCTACTTGAATGTGTCATGTAAATAAACTTGTAACACTTTTTGAGATATATGATATCAAGATGTAAAGTGTAAAGCATTCTTACTTGGGGTAAGTGTTGCCTTTATAGATAGGAATACTTTAGTTTATTTTCAGCCAATAAGGCATGTAATACAGTTATGAACTGCTATTTCATACTTGCCAATAGATAGAAACACTTTATTTTTGTATATTGTGTGACAATGATGGCAATTAATAAAGAGATGTTTCAATTTATAAAGATGTGATCTTTGTGGCAATGCCTTATTTATCTTATGATATTTGATATGCATAAGATAAGATGATACCTAAAAGTTATAGATAACTCAAACAATTTAATTAGCATTAATCATGAGAAATTCATTTCTAGTTTCCATGTGATGGATAAATCTAGACTCTTTTGGTTATAGAACCAGTAAGAGACATGAATATCTTGGACATGATTAATCAATCTTCACTAATGTAGTGGGAGAATGATTATCCTATTAGGTATAATACATGTGATGTATTTACATACCTATTGGAATAAATGCTAATACTTCAAATGGTGTTTAGAGAAATACCAATATGAATGTCTTGAAGTGTTCAAGATTATCATAAATGAAGTACAAATTTGGTAAAGTATTAACTCTTGATGAGATCAATGAATAAAATACTTAGACCAAATGTTTGAGATCCTTATGAGTGATTATGATAGTGTATCATAGTGAACTCATGATTAAGGCATGGTGATGTCTGAATCAAGAAGGAATCATACTCTAAGGAGTTAGAGAATGATTATCAAATAACTGAATTCTTCTTAATAAAAGAATACCCCACACTAATAAAAGAAATTAAGAATCACAAGGGTTGTGAGTTCTTATATCTTTAACATATACACCTCAACTATCTATGTGATGAGTTGTTCATGTGATGAGTCAACTATCAAGATGAATATGAGGAACCGAATCTTGAGTTATGGTTTAAAACCATTACATCCTAAATGACTTCCATGTGAACCATAAGGTATGACCTTGATGGTAGCACTCATTGGATCATATCCATAAGTGCAGATGAGTCTTAAGTGTTAAGACACATGGATAACATTTTGAGAAGGATGATGCTTGTTGCAACTTAATGACTAAGACATTTGGCATATGGATACGAAAACCACATTCCTATGAGGAATAAAACCAGGATGTGTACGTGACACAGCCTATAAGGTTTATGAATCCACTAATGCAAATGAAGTCTATAAGTTACAATGGACTAATCAATGTGATTGATTGAGTACAAGCAACTCAAAATTGGATCTTTACTTTGATGATATAGTCAAAGGGTTTGACTGATATGTCAAAGATAAAGAAGGGATCTGTGATTTAGTGGGAGCGTATTCACATTTCACATATTGATGTGAAATGGAATTGTTCAAGATTGGAAATCCAAAAGTGAAAATTATCTTTAAGGAAGATAGAGATGTTTCCTATGTGATAGGAATAGAGATCTATAGAGATAGTTCTCGAAAATATCTTGACCTGGAAAGAGAAAGCATACATTGGCAATCTGTACTGAAGTGTTCAGTATGCACAGATTCAGTGGGAGAAAATTTGTCCATGTTACATGGATATTAGTATCCCAAGGCCAAGTGTCCAATTCTTATGAAGAATCGGAACACTAAGAATAAATATGGATCTATCATGTATGTAATCATCCCATTATCTTGCATGTATGACATGGCAAGAATAAAATGCATTCATCATCTTGTATGTAGGACATGGCAATATGATGTGCTCATCCTGATAACTCGTATGTAGGACATGACGAGTGGATGTCTGTCTACTTCCAGTAAGGGTTACTGGAATACCATGAGAACTTGATAAGTTCTTGTGAAGTACTAGTTCTATGAAGATAAGGAAGAGTTTAATGTAAAGAGTTACATTGATGCGAACTTCCGAAAGGACAGAAAATTAATCGCAAAATATATACATAAGATGTATAAAAGTGAAAGTTTGTTGATAATTGGAAATGTTCCAATAAAGCCATTTAAAAGGGAAATGTCGAGTATCTATGTGTTAGTAAATAGTAGTAGATACTATGTGGATCTGGACGTTCATAAGATGAACTTATATTCTACTCATTGATGATAAGTCTGGAATCCTTGATCATGCAATGTGGCTAAAGGTTAGCAAAGGAATACTAGATCGCATATTACGGCAACTCCATCTCATACGTATGACATACAGCGAAGAGATGCGAGACATGCAATTTGTACAGACTTTGGCAAGGTGTTGTCATTACTCACTATGTTGGCACTAGAGCACAGTAACATGTGGGACATGTTTGAAGATCACTATGAATATGATTCAAGGGTGATTGGCTCGCAGTGCAAGTGGGAGTCTGTTGGTATGTATGCCCTGAGAGACAATCATGGGATGATTGGTGGGATACATTGAGATTGATTTGATAAATATCAAAGGCGAGCTTCCAATTCTTTCTGGTTCAGTCATATGAGATAGTGATAGAACATATTGAATGTCTAGAGAATGACAGAACTCAATGACGTATGCTTTCAGGTTAAGGACCTGAACGATGAGATCATACGGATGCTAAGAGTTTGTACATTCTTGTTATGTCCCTAGTCGGATGTCATTGTGGAAGGTAGATAGATAACAATGACACACAAGACTAGATTGTGGTGTTGGTTGATGACAGAATCTCATTAGTCATGATATAGAGATATCAAACCAAACACATAGGTACTTGTTAGAGAACAAGGTACGAGACAGACCCACCGTGAGTTTGACACATGGAACCATGAGATGGTAGTCACAGTCAGTACTCACAGTGATGGTGGTGAGTGTGATTCTTAGACCTGAAATCATTACACTCAACACATGTCGTTGGGCACACTTTGACATCATCAAACGCAGTCCTAAAACATGGGTTGTTATAAAGGTGATGATTGGGTGGCTTTGACACATGGGGCTTTTGAGGGGTGAGTGATAGATATGGGATTTGTCCCTCCTGAGGGAGTATGATATCCATGGCCACTTGATGAGTAGGATTGAGAAAGGTGTGCACGCATGTGTGAATCAGTATATGATATTGATGTCATACATATCTCTTCCAGTCTACTCTGAGATCAAGGAAGTGAATGAACGTTGACAGGATGACTGTTCCATTCCTCGAGTTCATTCAGGATATCAACGACAAAGGAATTATACATTCGTTGTAACACCATTCACGGATTGTAGGATGAAAGTTGTTCTCCAACTTTCTACTTTCACTTGGGTAGCACTGATGTGTGACTAGGCACCACTCTTTGCTTGTGAAGTCATAAGTGTTATGGACTTTCACTGCCAACGTGAAATGGACCTGCACGGTCACACACATAGGATTTAACCTGGAAGAGGAGTTTTGTCCACAAGCAATGTTTAGATTGATTACTAAAGGAGTTTAGTAGTTCAATTAAACACTCAATCAGTCGATGACTCAATATCGTATGGTTCAAGGTGTTGGACGCATTGATTGGAGTATCAAATTGATTGAAATCGCAATTGACTGATTTTGCCCAACCTGTGCTCCCAACCGATCGGTTCATGTGATGAACCGGTCGGCTGAGGTTGTTGAACCGGTCGGCTGGAGTGTCCAGGCCGATCGGCTCATGCCCAGGTTGAAACGACCGGTTCAAGGGTTGAACCGATCGGCTCAACTGGTGCAACCGACCAGTTGGGAAAAGTCATGTCGGCAAGAATTTTCCTTTGGTTTCAAATTGCCCAATTCGATTGGGAATAATATTGGTATTCGATACCAATTGGGAAAGAAACAAGGAAAGTCTTTTTGAGCCGGATTAGGACCATGAACCGATCGGTTCAGGGCACCAACCGATAGGTTGGAGTGCCCCAAACGATCGGCTCAGGTCCAACCGATCGGCTCAATGGCCGAACCGATCGGTTCAGTTGTGAACCGATCATTTCAAGTTGCGAACCGGTTGCTTTTTGTGGAAAATTCTCAAACCCTTCTACTCCTGCATTAGTCCCGCATTGCCCGGGATGGAGAACCCTGTCCCATGACTCTCCTATATATATAGGGGTATTGGGGGCTTCTCAAAGTACAGCTCAGTGCAACCAGTTGCTCTGCAAGTTGTCGTTCTCTCTGGTTTTGGTAACCGTGAGAGAGCCCGAGCAAGTGCTTCCCGCAAAAGGGAGGTGCAGCAAAGGAAGGACAACTGCAGTTGCAACAGGAGGAAGGAGAGCGTGTTGGCAACTAGTACGTCAACAGGAGGGTGCGACTCCTTCCACTTCCTTGTGGGACAAGGAGAGTGGAGTTCCAGGTGGTCCGTGTGGACTACTACAGAGGCGGGAGGACACTGCCACTTAGGAGGACAACTGTCATCTGACAATCCGGTTTGAGTAGGAGTTGTCAGTCCCGGTGCGACCAGGAGCTGCACAGACACCTTCGAAGACCGGAGTTGAAGACCGTGCATTGCGCGAGGTATTGTCGCCAAGCAAGCCTCGGGACAAGGTATGATTCCACAAACCATCCTTTCCTATTATATAGACGTTGACGCGTTTCCTCGGTATGGGTTGGGGGAGAAATTTTTTTTGTTTCCGCTACCTTCTCTGTCTCCCCTAAAACCCAATAGAGTGGGACAGGAGTTCTGCCACTATTGACAGGGTTGTCACTACTTCTTTCCTAGGCCGCTTCTCGGCCTCAGATGGCCCCGTTGTATCGGGGTTTGGGCACTTCTGCCCGGCTATAGTTGCTTCAGATGTGGCCTCGGGATTGATCCTCTGGCCTTGCTCGTCAACTTGGACCACTGTCTGCTTGGTGCGAGCCATGTCTTTAATGTTTGAACAAAAGTGGGGTAAGTAATAAGATTTTTGACTGATTCACCTTACCTGATATCGGGCAGTAGACCAAGAAATTCGTGTCTCTCGACACCAGATAGGAAACACTTGAAAAACTGATACGGGTTAAAGTCTAAAGGAGTCCCAATTCAAGAATACCTGATACAAGCAAGTCAGTATCGGGTGGAGGTAAATGCATCTTGTTGCTCGATAGGGATCTGGCCAGTAGTGGAGGCCAATATCGGGTTGCATTTAGTAAAACAAGGCTTGCCCGATATGGGTGCCCGATATGGATGCCCAACATGGGCACCGCACGATACTCGTATCGCCTGGCAAAGAATCAGAGGTTGTTATGATCTCAAATTGGTTATTCAAACATAGTGTGCGATAACCTCAAAAAAGGTGCCACCCGATACAAGTCTCGCCCGACATGAGGTCCCACCCAATGCGAGTCGGGTGATACAAGTCAGGGCCACATCATGAAACAAAACTGGGCAATGAGTCCTACCTGATACACATCGTATCATTTGGGAGTGCACAACAAGCGTGTCACACGATGCGGTCAAAGGATCGGTGAAAAAGAAACTCGAAAGGTGAAACTCGGCACAAAGCAAGTTCGTTGTTGGATACCGGCATCGTGTAAAGAGGGTGTCGCGCGACACATGTCTCGCCCGACATGATGTGTCACACGATACGGTCTCCCCGATACGTCACGCGACACGATCAATTGATTACTCGATAAGGTGTATCGTGTTATACCTGTATTGGGTGAGGTTGTTGGCACGCGACACGGGTATCTCGATGATATTGGTCGACACGAGAGCTGAAGTAAAGGCAGGATGCACGATACGGGGGTAGGTGAAAAGTAAATGTAGGCGTCCGACACGGTTAAAATAGAGTTACTATATATAGCCATGACAAGTGGGGGTAAATTGGAAAAAACAGGGGCACGTGTCACGCGAGGAGGTGAATCATTTCCTGAGACGTAGTAAAACCAGTCTAATCTGTCATGTCGTAGGGAAATCTAGCTTCCTAAGCAAGCTTAACTCCGCTCGACATGCATGTCATGCGGGATCGGTGTGTCGCGCGACACGCTTCCGTGTTTATATTTGTTGCCCGATACGGCCAAGCACTTATCACGCCACGTGGGGTGCGCTGGCCGATACAACTTTGGGCGATAGAGATGCCTGACATGACACAATGCACGATACTCGTAGCTTGTCTGACACGTAATTCAAGGGGCTAACGATGTCGCTCGATAGAGGTGAAGGTAGCCTGGTTAGCAATCACATGTCGTGCAAGGAGAGAAGGAAGGGAACAGGTTGGAACACGCCCGATAAGATTCTCAAATGAGTAAAAATGAAAAACAAAACGAGGGTGGAAAACTGAAATCACAGAGCGTTGATGGGTAAAACATCATTGGCGTGTGAAAGAAGGCTTTCAGCCTCAGATAATACTACTCATCAAAGATTATAAAAACTAAGTTGGTGGCCCATAAAATGAGGGAGTCTGTGCACGTGGCACATGCACTGACGCGAGCCTTATTACAATGATAATGTTTGTGATGTTTTTCTTCAGGAAGGGAAATAACATCCTATGCTAGAAAAATAAAACTCGGGCCGCCTCCCGATGAGCGCTTTAGTTTCCGTCGTCAGCTCGACAACATCAAATCCTTTTACTCTTCTCCGGTGGTTGTTGTTCCAGCTTCTTATAGGGCCATCTCTGATCTTCTAACAAAAGCTTCATCTTCATAAAACCTTTTTACTCTATGCCCGTTCACTGGAAAGACTTTTTCCGAATTGTCATTATTGTAGAGCTCCATCATCCCAGATGGGTAAATCTTTGCAATGGCGAAAGGTCCAGACCATCTACTCTGCAGCTTCCTTGGAAAAAGATGGATAGAAGATTTAAATAGCAAAACTTCATCACCTTCATTGATGTCCTTTTTCCTCAGATGTGAATTGTGCCAGATCTTGGTCCTCAACTTGTAGATCCTAGCATTTTCATAGGTTTGGAGTCTCATCTCCTCAAGCTCTTGTAGTTGAAGAAACCTTTTCTTTCCAACTAGCATCTGGTCCATATTGAGCTGCTTGATTGCCCCGAACGCTTTATGCTCCAATTCAAAAGGAAGATGGTGGGATTTTCCATATATCAGGCGGTAAGGTGTGGTGCCCAACGGCGTCTTAAAAGCAGTCTTGTACACCCAGAGAGCTTCATCTAACTTAGCCGACCAGTTTTTGTGGACTTGCCAACTGTCTTCTCCAAGATCTGCTTGATATGTCGATTGGAGACTTCCACCTGACCGAACGTTTGTGGATGATATGGCATCACAACCTTGTGGAGAACACCGTACTTACACATGAGAGATTGAAACTATCTTTCAGCGAAGTGAGAGCCACCATCACTAATGACAGTCCTCGGAACTCCAAACCTTGGAAAGATAATCTTGGTGAAGAGTTTGATCACTGCCTTAGCATCGCACATAGAGGTGGGCACTTCTTCAACCCACTTAGAGACATAGTCGACTGTGATGAGAATATATTTGAAAACATAGGATGAGGGAAATGGTCTCATATAATCAATACCCCATACATCAAAAATTTCAACTTCAATCAAATCCGATAGCGGCATCTCATTGCGACGGGAAATGTTCCCAATTTGCTGGCATTCATTGCAAGATTTTACAAATGCATGAGCATCTTTGAACAAGGTTGGCCAGTAGAAACCAGATTGTAGCACCTTGGTAGCTATCCTCTCACCTCCCAACTCCATATGGAGAGGAGTGACATTCGAACAAAATTTTGGGGGCTTCCTCCTCAGGTATACATCTTCTATATAACTCGTCGGCACAACACCTAAACAATAAAGGATCATCCAAATAATAGTTCTTTAAATAAGAGAAGAACTTCTTCTTCTTTTGATTATAAGACATATCTAGGGGAAGTTTCTTACAGGCCAGGTAGTTGTAGAAATATGCATACCACGGCCCCTCAGGGTCGGCTAACTGGGCTAAGTAGATGGATTCATCAGGGTAACTTTCATTGAAGGGTAGCGGGTGATCATCTTCTACCTGAATCCTGGAGAGATGATCTGCAACCACATTCTCTGAGCCCTTCTTGTCTTTGATCTCATGGTCAAACTCTTATAACAACAGTGCCCAACGTAGCAGTTTGGGCTTTGCATCCTTCTTCTGCATTAGATATTTAATAGCCCCGTGGTCGGTCTGAACAACCACCTTTGAACCCATGAGGTAAGACTTGAACTTGTCAAAGGCGTACACGATAGCTAGCATTCCTTTTTCTATAGTTGTGTAATTTTGTTGAGCCTCGTCTAGGGTCTTTCTCGCATAGAAGATAACATGATGCTTCTTGTCTCTCTTTTGGCCAAGTACGACCCCTATAGTAAAATTATTGGCATCACACATAAGTTCAAACGGAAGACTCCAATCAGGGGACTGGAGAATTGGTGCAGATATTAAAGCACCCTTCAGAGTGAGAACGCCTTCATACACTCCTCTGTGAAGTCAAACTTCATATCTTTTACTAGAAGGTTAGAGAGAGGCTTGTCTATCTTTGAAAAATCCTTTATAAACCACCGGTAGTAACCGGCATGACCCAAAAAATTATGAACACCTGTAACTGAAGTAGGCGGTGGGAGCTTAGCTATCACCTCAACCTTGGATGGATCAACTTCAATACCTTTACTTGACACCTTGTATCCAAGAACAATCCCCTCTTGTACCATAAAATGGCATTTTTCCCAGTTGAGGGTGAGGCTATGTTCTTCACATCTTCTCATTATGAGGGATAGATTGTTCAAACAGTCATCAAACGAGTTGCCATACATGCTGAAGTCATCCATGAACACTTCCATCTTGTCTTCGAGCAGATCTATAAAAATGGCGTTCATACACCTCTGGAAGGTAGCAGGTGCATTACAGAGCCCAAAGGGCATTCTTCTAAAGGAAAACGTTCTGTAGATGCAAGTGAAGGTCATCTTCTCCTAGTCATCAGGGTGGATGGGTATCTGGTAGAAACCTGAGTACCCATCCAACCAGTAGAAGTAGGAATGATGGGCCAGGCATTCTAGCATCTGATCGATGAAAGGAAGGGGGAAATGGTCCTTGTGAGTGGCGATGTTAAGTTTCCGATAATCTATACACATCTGCCATCCAATGACCATCTTGGTGGCCACCTTGACCCCGTCATCTCCCTTGTCCAAGGTCATCCCCCCTTCTTGGGAACCACTTGGATTGGACTCACCCACATGCTATCACTGGTAGCATAGATAATTCCAGCATCTCGGAGCTTAACTACTTCTTTGCTAATGACTTCACAAAGCTTTTCATTCAGCTTTCTTTGCGGTTGGGCATAGGCCTAGAGTCCTCCTCTAGATGGATCTGGTGCATGCACATTGAAGGGCTTGTCCCTTTCACGTCCCTGATTGAGTAGCTCAGGGCTTTCCTCTACAACCTTAACTCTTTGAGCAGCTGGTCTTTCTAGAAATCAGTCAACTCCGAGTTGATGATTACCAGGTGCATCTTCTCTTGATCCATAAAATGATACTCAAGGTCTTTCGGCAAGACTTTTAGCTCTGGTGGGACTTCCTTTTTCTGTTCTTCAGTAGGGGCTTCTCGGAGAGTGGCATATCTAACTATCTTAATAGGATCTTCATCCTCAGTCGTTTCTTCAATATCCAGATAGGCCAACAATTCCATGACCTCAGGATCATCAATCTCTCGCATCTCACCAGTTAAGGCGCGCATCAAAGGATCTACCATGGCCTTCTCTTCCTGTACTTTGTTGCATAACTATTGATAGCTCTCAACAAAGTAGGGGGATTCAAAGAATGAGGGGGCCCTCATACAATCACTGATGTTGAAATCGATATGATCTCTTCCAACACGGATCATAATCATTAATGCCTCAACATCGATAAGAGCTAGGCCGGTGGCAAGGAAGGGTCACCTGAAAATGATAGGGAAGCTCAGATCTTCTATGGTGTCAATCAAAACAATATTGCAAGGGATAAAGAAACATCCCACTCAGATGGGCACATCTTCAACGACACCAACTGGCTGGGTGAAGGTATGGTCAGCTAGTTGTATCCTCATGTTGGTACTTACCATATTGGTGAGCCCCACTCTCTTGGAAAGGGATAGAGGCATCATACTGATGCTGGCCCCTAGGTCTGCTAGACCTTTCCGAGTTACATTATCTCCAACTTGAAAGGGGATTACGAAGGCCCCTAGATCCTTCTTCTTCAAAGGCATATTCATTTTGATGAAAGAACTAGACATATTGGTGAGCTTCACAGTCTCTATGTCTTCTCCTTTCCTTTTTCTTGTTATCAGGTCCTTTAGGAACTTGGCATAAGTGGGTATTTCTTCAATGGCATCTAGGAACGGGACGTCCACATGCAACTTCTTTATAGCGGCCAAAAACTTTTCATACCTCTTCTTCAGGTGGACTTTTACCAGCTTATGTGGAAATGGTACACATGGTGCATACTTATCTGGACACTCTTCAGAAGAGACGTCGTTAACCTTATCTTTGACTACTTTCTTTGACTTCTGCATAACTTCTTCCTCAACAACCTCTGTGCTAACTCCTTCGGCGGGTGATGTTTTTGACGTTACTGTCTTCTCAACGGATGGTGATACAATCATTCCTGACCTTAGAATGGCCATTTGTGCCGTCTCATGTCCTCGTGGCTTGGCTTCAGTATTGGAGGGGAAACGCCCCACCTGATGGTTGATGGATTGGGCGAAGCTTGCCATCTGTTGATCAATATGTTTATTATGATGCTGGAGCTCCCCTATCTGGGTAGAAAAACCACCCATCTATTGTTGCATTAGTTTGAGCAGAGTCGTGCTATCCACTGAGCTCTTATGCATATTTTCATTGATGTCATTCTGTCTCTTGGCGAAGGACATAAATTCTGTCATCAAAGACGGTCATGGATGTTGGTTTTGTTGGAAGGTCCTCTATTGCTGGAACCCTATCTGTCATTGTTGATTTGATGGTCCTCCCAAAGGTTTCCCACTCACCAGCTGGTAAGAGTTCTCAGTAGCACTAATGTCCCCATAAGAGAAACCAAGATGGTCGAGCCATTGGTATTGAACAAAACTCACATTCTTTGTAAAGTCCCCTTTGAGATCTTCTTGGGGTGCGGTGTGCGGGCAGAAATCCGACATGTGGTCGGGCTCTCCGCAGGTGACACAACTCTTCACAACCTCCTGTCAAACCTTCCCTTTGTAACCTTGCTCCTTGAGGGATTGGACATCTGTCATCATCTTGTCAAGCTTCGCTACGAGGGCCTCCATAGCCTTAGATTCACCTGGAGTAGTGTGACTTAGCGACTCTCAGTCGTATTCTCCATCTTGTTGGTTTGTAGCCATGTTTTTCAATAATCTCCCTGGCTCTTTGGGCACTAAGTCCCCAGAAATCACTGTCAACAACAACATTCAAGGACTTCCTCTCAGCGGGGCACACCCCATTGTAAAACGTGGTGATGAGCTTTGGTTCTAAAAAACCATGATGTGGGCATTCACACTGGTAGCTCTGGAATCTTTCCCAAGTCTCATGAAGATTCTCCGAGGGCTTCTGGGAATACCTTGTGATCTTGTTTTGACATTTGATGGTCCTCTCGATGCGAAAGAACTTGGCGATAAAAGCATTGGCAAGATGCTCCCAATCAGGGAGGCTCCCATCCTATAAGTTCGTGTACCATTCTAGTGCCTTATCCCTTAGCGAGAACGGGAAGCACTGGATGTAGATATGCGTCTTCGGGACTTTGTTGATTTTAAAGGTGTTGCACGTCCTCTTGAATGTCGTTAGATGATTATACGGGTTCTCCTCAGAGGTGTTTCCACCGAACCTGTTATGTTGTAGGAGCTGGAGGAAGGAGGGCTTCAGTTCGAAGTTGGTGACGTTTAGAGGTTGCGTTACAATCGGGTTTCTCTCTTCATTAGCTTGAACTTGAACGAACGAGCAAAGAGAGCGAGCTTCATGGGCTAGGTCAGCCATGACTAGTCAAGAGCTTGGATGACCTAGAAAGAAAGAAAGGAGTACCTAGAAAGAAACAAATGTGTAAGAGCATTGTATAAATTATGAATAGTAAATAATTACAGTATTATATGCATATGTACAAGGTTTTGGAAAAGTGCAAGCAAAACTAAAGTTTTTAGAACAGTTTTCTTTGCCTATCCCCGGCAACGGCACCAAAATGTTGTCGAGCCTTAAACGTGGGTCCAAGAATGGAATCATGTCTAGGTTATCAGACTTTAGAAATTTATAATACCCGAATGTTTAAGACACCTGCAACTAGCACAGGGTCAAAGTAGTTCGGGGTCGAACACAGGGATAGGAAGAACGATACTTCAGAACTTGAGTTTCACTTGTCTAAGCACATCAAAAGGGGGTGCAAGAAAAGGGGGTGTTGTAAGATGAACTAAACATAAGGAAACAAACAAAGACCCTATCTCCAAAAGGAGTTACAAGAAAGATTTAAGTTTTGGGGTTTAGAGATTTTTATAGGTGTTTTAAATAACAAAATCTGAGGAGATAAAACTATCATTGAGGTAAAGCACGAAGGAAGAAAACTTAGGATAACAAACAACAATGGAAAACATCCCGCAACCTCTTCTCTCAAAGAGGATACCTCTAACTACGCACCATTTCCCTCTCTCAAGGGAAGTGGACATAGATTAGAGTGGGAAGATAAGTTGGGGCAGCCCTGACCCTGGGTACTCTCGTACTCTCGGGACAGACCAAACTCTAGAGTTACGACTTCCCTCTCCCAAGGGAGTCAAACGAGAAGCATGATTTGATATCTAGTCAACACATGATCCATGCATAAAAGGCTAGAGTTCAGATGCTATAAAGAAATCATCCAAAAAAAAGGAACCAAACACAGAACAACATGTTTTAACTCCACTGATTCCATACTCATAAATATGTAAAGAGGTTTTAGTTACAATGCATAAGTAATGAAAGTAAAATGCTGAAAAGGGAAGATAGGTATCGACTTCCTTGATTTAGGAAGGTGATAAACAACAGCGGACCCCTAAGGGATTGCTAACCCAGTACCAGGCAAGAGCTCTACCCGATACACCCGTGTCGGGCAGCCGACCCTCTCGGGCGACATGCATGACGACCAGGGCGTATCGGGTAGAACTCCCTACCCGATACGTCCGTGTCAGGCAGCCAGCCCTCTCGGGTGTCATACCATAACGGTTAGTCCGTATCGGGTTCGGTATCATGTCGGGTTAGGAATCGCTTAGGTTCTCAGGTTCCTTGTATCAGGTATAGAGGGGCGAGCCATCTTGGGTTAAGGCCCATCTAGGGACCCGACAGGGGTGCCCTTCCTGGTCGTATCGTGTTGTTGTGGCTACCGGGACGGTCAAGTCCCTTTATGGTTCCTCCTATCATTCAAAAGGGGGAGGATAACACACTAGGACTATCTTGTCATGTTTGACAAGAAGTTGGATGAAATCAAGATGGTTGAGCTGAGTGATGTCAAAATCCACAAGCATCAAACTTTGTAAAACATCTAAGTAAAGAAACCACAAACTTATCCATGACATGAACCCCAAGCCCTTTTAATGCATGAGTGATGACTAACGTCTCTTTGGACTAGTCGTAATTGACGAGTTGTCATGTTGTGCCAATGTCGATGTACACTACAACAAGGTGACCCCATCTATCCTAACCATCCTATCGATGACATTTCATACACCGCGGTAGTACCTTTACTAGGCAAGTAGGAGGTGGTCATCTAGTTTCATCCCGAGCATGGCGAGGTATGCCGAGTTTCCCATAACAACACTAACCACACATGCGACGAGTCCAATAATTATCTTACAGTGGAGTGGGAGGTAGGGTGTGGCACTAGGGTGGTTGGAGGATTCATGATGCAGTGACTGAAGTAGATTCTCCAGTAATGTGGAGATTGAGGAAGATTCATCACTAGCATATTCTAGGTCCTTGCATGCCTCCTTCTTGATGATGGTCTGAGTGACATTGGGGAATTTGGTTTTGGATTAGAGTCAAATCCACAAAATTTCTTAAAGGACAGTTTAATAAGGTAACTACACAAATATTCTAACTCTTTCCCTATATATAATGCACCATCCTAAAATTACAATCTATATGTCTCATTGTAACTACATCACTGTAACCATGAATATACTTTTCTTCTATAACCTATATTTTTATTACGTTTGGTAATTTATTAGTTACTTTAGATGATCCGCTACTTTTATGACAAATAATTACTTTTCAAATTCTAAATAGTTGCTTTTTGTAATACATATTTATTTTCTAGAAAACCAAAATTGTTTATTGTAGTTCTATTTATTTTTTTATTTTAAATAGTTGATGTGTTACTTTTGGTTACTCAATGTTACTTTCTATGTCAAATAATTATTTTTCATCCCAAATTAGTGTCTTTTTTGTACACAAATAGTTACTTTTTGATGAACTTTATTTGTTCTTTTTTGTAGCTTTTTTCATTTCAATTTTATACTTTATTTATCTTTAGGTCGGTTCAAGACCGAACATAATGGCCGTCTGTTCCACTAGATTGGAAAAATTTATGTACATCTCTACACCCTGATTGTGATCTTCTAAAGGTTGAGTCGTATCTCCATATGGCTTCTAATGATATCTCTGAACTAGTGAAATTGAACCATACATATTAGATTACATATAACCTTGAGCATTACTTCGACATTACAACCCATGTATATTTTTACTTTTAGTAATTGTTTTGTTACTTCTTGTTACTCTTATGTTACTACCGTGTGATGTGATTTTTCTTATCAAATAGTTACTTTGTATATCATATAGTTACATTTTGTGACAAATAATCACTTTTCCTACCACTTACATTTAGTAATTTATTGTAACATTCAATTAAGCAAATATACTTTAAATCCATAAAGTATGAAGTTGTGTAAACCATCTAAGTGTGACATAATGTATTTGCCTTTTTTTCCTTATGCCATTAATGCTTAGTTTCTTTGGACACTTATTAAACCACTTGTTCGCATAAATGAGGGTTACAAATCAAGTTTTCCATTCTGCAACCCATGAGGCAAGTAAGGGTACCCATAGAGGAATCACTATAACTATTGAACAAATTAAATCCTTCTATCATGACCAAACAAAAGATATTGTTGTGTTTGAAATTAACTTTGTAACTTTTGTAATCATCTCTACATTAAACATTTTTGTGTTGATTATTTATGTGCCATTTTGAGATAAAGAGAGACACAAGAAGGACTATGTCACTGGTATAAGTCTCTAACCCAACAACATCTTGCATATTTACAAACTAAATGATTTGGTTCATGATAGTAATAATATCAGGTTTGAACCTTGCAATAGATGGAATTTGACCTTCATATACATCAACATTGAGAGGAATTGTAGACTTTATTTTGTCACTAACACTAGTGTCACTGAGGGGATTCTATATATTTGTAAACAAATCATTCTAACTTTTTAGAAAACATCTTAGTGTCATAATGGAAATGATACAAAATCATCTTCTATATAGTGAATGAGATTATGATTTAGAAAATAAAGGTTGCTAAATTTTGAGAGATGGATTGAAAATAAACAAAGTTGTTGACAACAATGTCTTAGAGCCAAGGGCACACAATGTAGTCCTCTTCATTGACATATCCATCCCTTTAGAAAAGTTGGTGTCTCTTAATGTGAAACTTGTACACGTTCTCGATGCACATGGTGGAATATTGTGGCTGGATGAGGTAAAGAGAACCATGAGGTCACCAGTGTAAGGGGAGTCATAGTTGAAGAATATGTCCCATTCAATGTACCCAATGAGATAAGGAGTCAGGAAGTGGGCGAAGGTGAAGGTCATGGATTCTGTTGGATCACAGTCTCACTAGTAGTTGTTGCATGTGTGAAGGTCATACTAGATGATTGGGGTTATGGAGAATGGGATCATGGTGTGATTCAGTAATGTGCGGTGGTAGGCCTTGTAGGGTGAGTCCTCTTTTGAGTCATAGTTGATGAAGTTATGGAAGGGTAAGGGACCCATGATGGATTCTAAGTTGGCGCTTGTGGTGGTTTTGGCATGGTTGTTGGAGGTTGGGGTTGCGGAACCCCAAAGGTTGTCTACATCCTCTATAAGCCCCCTTTGTCTGTGTACACCATATGATGGACTGGCTCAACCTCTTCTTCAACATCTAGGCCAATAACTAATAGAGCACCTCACTCTCTTCTACAATGACCAGATGCACCTCCATCTGGTCACACACCTAGTCTGTTGGTTATATGCCCTAAGAGTGGTAATATGATGATTGTAAAAGGGATTGTACTTGATTTCATTATTAATAAAAAGTAATTCCACTTATAATGCTTGTTTAAATATTGAGATAATGAATAAAAATATGCTAAGAATGTTTAACTAGTAATATATGGTTTGGGTTTAGGACCTGAACATGAGATAATATGTATAATAAGAGTTATTGTTCATGTTATGTTCCAAGTCAATTAGTATTGTAGATAGAATAGGAAAGCAATCATACATAAGACTAGCATGTATGGTGAGTGATGATAATGTCTCTTTACTCATGATATTTGGTATCAACTCATATGCATGTGTACTAGTTAGAGAACACTGGACAGACCCACCTTGAGATTGACACATTATAGTCATGTAATGACATGTCAGAGTCACATCTCAATGTGACAGTGGTGACTATGATCCTAAGGCCTAAAGTCACTATTGTAACTCATTTCATTCTGTATAATTTGACACTAGCCCATCATGGCATGAAATATGAGTTTCCAAAAAGATGGTGATTGGGTACACTATGACACATGGGGCATGCTTTGAGGATCTAGATGGAATTTGTTAATTTGGAGTAATATCCATGCCCACTTGATAAGCGAGATTGTGAAATGCATGGACATGCTCATGCGAGTCCATATATGATATTGGGCTCACATTATCTCAAATAGTGTTCTCTAGTTCAAGTAACATAGATTGAATGTTGAGAGAATGATGTTCCATGCCTTGAGTTTAATCTGGATATACGGGACAAAGGGATTATACAATTATGGAAACATTGATCACTTCATAAGTTGTAGTTTTTCTCCGACTCATTCCTTTTACTTGGGGTGCAAATGATGTGTGGCCAAACACCAATCTTTGTTTGTGTTATTTTGAACATCACTACCAACATAATTATAAACCTATCGATTCACATTCATAAGGATGCATAAGGGAATTTAAGTTCATAATCAAACAAATGATTAGAATGGTTTTGAATTATAAATAGGTTGATTAGCTCCCATATCTGACAATTAGAATGTCTAATCGGCCGATTAGAAGATTGGGTCAATACATCAATTGATTTTCAACTGACTAGCAATTTTTTTGATAACACCCATTTTGGGGCTATTTATGGCCTTTATTTCGTTGTCAAAACTGCCTTCTAAAATGTTTTTCCTCTCTATTTTATCTTGTTACTGCATAGAAATAACCTGCACTATGCCCTTTACTCTTTTCCCATCTTTTGTAGAGATTTCCCTTGTTTTTCCACCGAAAGTCTGCAAGAAGGCCCGTCCCGGCCCATCTACAACGAGCACCTGCATCGGCCCTTTTACCGGTCACCCGACACACCCATTTACCCGTCGCGGTCGCTGCCCGATATGGCAGCAACCCGATACGGGTGTGTCGCGTGAGGAGCCCCGACGAGCGGTACACTATCTACCCGACAGGGAGCTTTGCCCGCCACGGCTCATCAACCTGATACGGGTGTGTCACGTGATGTGAGTTACTCATCGGAAGCAGCTGTCCACCAGGATCACTCAATATGCTCGCAACCCGGCATGCGATGTCTGTCGTGTCGGGTGACAACATGTCGACCATCCCCAAAGCCATGTAAACGAAGTCGATGAAGGACACGTGGCCCCACAAGGACTGCAACCTCTACCAGCTACTGCCTATAAATAGAAGCTACAGGACTTCGATGGTACGGGTTGGAACCCCACGAGAGCTAACTTCGGAAAGACACGTTCAAGGATTGCAAGAGCCACATTTCCATTCAAAATAGCAAATTATTTGCAAGATTCTGGGAGCACATGCATAAGTCATGCATAGGGTTCATTATAAAAAAACATCATGAATGGGTTGCATTATGTTAAATTTAAAACATTTTCATTACAACATATAGAGATTCAGTTGAAACACGCTATTTGGCAAGAACATTCAAACTTGGATAAATTTGGCCTAAATGATGTCAATTTGCACTAAATCACATACATACCTACATTTAGGGAAAAGACAACATGAAGTAAGCAAATCCTACACGAGATGCAATGCATGAGATGGAATGACAAAAAGAGCAAAAATATTAAAAAATAATGCAAAATGCATGAAATTAAACTACATGGTATGCATGAATGCAAGAAAACACACAAAGTGTGGATGGACAAGTATAAAGGTGTTTAGAACAATGTACATAGAGGAAAATGAGTTAAAGGAAGGGATCACCACCCTACCACCCCAAACTTTTAACCCATGTTGTACTCAACATGAAATAGAAGTTTAAAATAGTAGTTTAGAGGGTATGGGGTCGTGGTAGACAACTACAAAGAGATGGAGCAATAAATATATCATTAGGTGACCAAGGCAGGGCCACCATGATTATTCTACAAAAAATGATCGTTCGGGCTTCCAACAGCTCAACCATGTTGTGTGGAACGGTCGTGCTAGATTACTACCTGTCACTTTTTTCACTAATCTTCATTTTTATTTTCAATTTTGATCTCCTCCATTGTACTTGTACTAACATGATTCAAAAATAGAAAAACCTCATGTGTGGTGTGTGTGTATTTCTTGGAAAAACAAAAGTATGACAAGAAAAGGGGTTTTGAGAGTCTCAAATTGACGTGGGTTGCCTTCCATTAGTGCTAAGTTTAGATCCTTTAACCAAGCTTATTGTTCTTTGATTCAATCAACCCTTATCCAGCAATAAAATGTTTCCATCCTCATCATAGGCAATCCTCTCAAATGCCTTAATTGTTTGATCTTACTCCGAAGGGATTTGTGAGATTTTCAAGTGTTTTTCTTCATTTCTCTCTCCCTTGGGGTCATCATAATAGATCTCACAACAATGGTCCTCATCAAGTAAACCGTTCAACTCATTCAACATGATTCCTATAGGCAAATTTCTTATTATCTTCTTAATCATCCTTTGGAATTTTCATGCTATAGTTTTGCTTTCCCTTGAGGAATGGGTTTTCATAAGATCAAAGAGAAGGGTCCCAATCATATTGGACACTTGAAAACCTTGAAATGTCACATTAGGATGTCTTGGATCAGCAATCAGGGCACATGGTGGTGCAATCTCAAAGGAAGGTTGGAAACTTCATATCATTGCTTCAATAGGAGTTGGAATAATAGATTTGCTAGTGACCTTGGCACTCTCAATAGAAGGCGGTATGTAAAAATCTCTAGTAGACTTGTCACTCTCACAAGGACTTTCTAACAAGGGTTCTCCATCATAATCTTTGTCAAATTTCTTCCCTCCCTTATTGAGATTCTCAAAAACCTTGTCACACCTCAAGACTAAAACCATATATACTTGCTCATGGGGAGGAGGGAGAGCATGTGATGGTTGTGGTGGTGGTAGTGGTATTTGGTGTGGTGGATTAGGATTTTGAAGTATGTAGGATGGTTTTTGTGGAGGTGGTTGGTATGGGGGTGGTTCTTATAGTTGATATTGTGGTGGTGGTTGTGAGGTGTGTTGAAAGTCATATGAAGGTTGAGGAGGTGCTGGAGCATAGTTGCTTTGAGGGCCAGTCATAGAACTATTTTCATTGTTTGGGTTGGCTATGGTTTGGGAAGGGAATCTTCCCTCCTCATAAAGGGCAAGTGAAAGGGAAATCTGATCCAACCTTTGCTCAAGCCAATAAATAGTGTGTCCATGGTAAGGCACCTCTCTCTTGACTTCATCAAGGCTTCTTAACCTTACAAGAACATCTTCTTCAAACATGGAGTTATTTCTTGGCTCTTGGTCTCCTTATTGCTCCCATGAAAAGTTTGGATGATTTCTCCATTCTAAATTGTAAGAGCTTGAAATGGAGCCTTGGTTGTTCTGGATGCCATAGGATTGTAGAACTTGCACATCTTCACAAAGAGCCTCCATGGAGTTGGTAGAGTTATTAAAAGAACCTTTGACATGAATCTTCATGAGATTTACCATGTATACCAATATCATCATCATGTAGGGTGGTTGAGGAATGTAAGGGGTTTGTGCATCTCAGTCTACCATCTTGAATTCAAATGGTTGCATGTCACATTCACAAGGCACAACCAATTAGAAGAGGACACGTTAGTAAACCAAGATGCAAAAGTAACACAAATAATAAAGTATAGAAATGATAAAGGTAGTAGGAAGAGCAATGCTACTCTAACTAGCTAGGTTGAGTGCCTCTATCCCCAACAACGGTGCTAGAAATCTTAGTGCATTGTCACTTGAGGTACACACTAATCAATTGAATGGTGACCAGATGAAACCCTAAGCAAACACACTTTGATCTTTCAAAATTTATAAGGACCTAGTCTAACATACTCACTTAGACCAATCACACTTTGCCCACAAGTGCACGGGGTCATGTTATAGTATAGGAAAGAGGCAAGGTAAGGGTTGATCCACATGAAGAGAGGGGCACTAGAGCTTAGTTAGGGTGAGCTACATTCCTAAACAAATATTAGGATTTTTAGGGTTTAATCTTGATTTTAGTTGATTACTCTAAGATGTAAGAAATTGGACAAGAAAGGAAGTAAGACAAGCTAGACAAGTGAAAACCCTAGTTAACTCTAAATAAGTAATTATAACTAATAAGGAAAGCAACTACTTAAGCAAGAGCACAAGACTATAGTAGAGTAGAAAGTAAGACACTAAAGCAATTATAGACCTAAATTACTAATAACTAGATTAAGCAAGCACAAAGATGCACTAACTACCCTAGAAAGGTTTAACTAATAAGAACAAGACAATCGACTAAGGAGCAATTAAAGCAATCAAATAAAATAGCATGATCAAGCTAAGAGAGAAAGATGGGTTTTGAACAAGTTATGGTAAGAGTAGTCCGTTTGGGGGGAATGTCACATGAATCCAAGTCAATGGGTGATATACATACAAATTCTATATTTTCATTCTAGTTTTCCAAACCAGACAAAAAGATAAGTGTTGTTTGAGTTATCCTAAGCTTCTACTTGTCCATGGGTAGTATGAAGTGAGTGTAGGCGAACTACACCCTTCCACACCCCATCCAATCTTATGAGCCTCAATTGAACTCAGGCTTAGGTGTGATTCTAATAGGGATATAGGCTAGTCTAGGTTTACAGGGTAAGAGTTATCGAGGTAATTGAGAGACAAGGGTAGGAAGGGGGAGTAGAGATGAGGGTGTTTCACCTCATGTTACTCACCATCTAGCCTTTAGAAAACTCTAGGCAATTACATGAATCACTCTTACACTAGC
Source organism: Alisma plantago-aquatica (assembly GCA_963693085.1). Lineage (NCBI taxonomy): Eukaryota > Viridiplantae > Streptophyta > Magnoliopsida > Alismatales > Alismataceae > Alisma > Alisma plantago-aquatica. The sequence goes on from OY856409.1 coordinate 1,998,089,936, forward strand.
CACTTAGATCTCACACCTAGTTGTAGGAGAAGATATTTGTATATAGGAAGATAGGGTTCTAGCTAGGGATCTACTAGTTGGACCTAGGAGAAATTCCTAAGATATCCATATAAAATTCGTTTCCCTTAGAATTTAAACGTTTTCAAGCATCAAATAACAAGCAATCTGTGTTTAGGAGCATAAATTACAAGTATAATGATGGAAAACAAGATAGAAGCAAGAAACAATCATCATATAATGAAATTATGTTCAATACAAGTTATATTCCCCAACATGGTATCAAAGTGACATTTAATCCCCCAAACAACCACCAAGGGGGCTTGGCTACACATGATCAAACAAAACAACAAAAGAGAAAGAAGAAAGAGGAAGCCGGGGGGAGTGGTTCAGGTGGTTCGGGCACGGTCCCCCTCATGAAGGGACCCAGGTTCGATACCCAGCGGCCGCCCTTGAAGTGTTTACCCGTCGCGCAGGCCGGCCAACTGTGCGCTTTAAATGGTTCCTGGGTTTACGGGACGCCCAGGGACCCGAGAGTTTACGCCGCCTGGGGGGGTCACGAATGTGGTGCTTCTGCGGGGGTGGTTCTCTCGTAAATCTAAAAAAAAGAGGGAGATAGCCATGAAATCTTGTGAAAGATCCTCTTTATTCACCTCCTAGCTGAAGTAGCTCAAGAACCTTCCTCCAAGTTAGGTAGATGGCATGGAAAAATGAGGTTTTTTGGTGGAATCCCTAGAAAACTAGGGTTTTGATGTAGTGGAAGGTGAAAATGGAGTGGGTAATGGATGGGGGTAGGTGAGAGCTCTTGAAAGTGGAATTGAATACTGGGGGGTTGTAGGAGTGTCTAACCCTCACGCTACAGTCACCAACTAGGTATATTTAGGTGGTGAGGAAGCACTAGGTTAAGTGGGGGTAAAATAGGAAATGCAATGAAAATATGCTTCTAGGGTTGTATGTAGCATGGTCGTGTTGGGCAGCATAGTCGCGGTGGGTAGGGGTCAGGACACCCATGGTGAATGGAATAGGTTAGGTGGAAATAGGCAAAAGTTATTGTAAAATTCTAGGTTCTTGGAAGGCTAGTAGTATGGTCGTGCTGTGTTTTGGGAGCTAGGTAGAATGAATGTGTTGGATAGCACGAACATGTTGGGTAATATTTAGCAAGGCCATGTTGGGTAGAATGACCGTGTTAGGTTAGTGACAACATGGCCATGCTAGGAAGCATGACTGTGTTGGTGGGGTGGCAGCATGACCATGCTATGTAGTACTACTGTGTTGAAGAGTTTGCTGCAACTGCTTCAAAATTGGGATTTCTATTATAAATTCTTCATTTGCAACACGACCATTCTATGTCACAACCATTGTGCTAGGGGCTTTTCTTGCACAATGAGATTCAAATATTGATCTTCATGGACACCTTTTCTTAGCTCAACCCTTGGCCACTTGGGGGAGCTTTAGGGCCTTCTTTTGACCCCTTCATGGGTGGAGGAACCCTATAATACCTTCCTTCTCTGATGTCCATCCAAGGTGTGGTACAAGTACCTGAAAAACATAAAAAAAGTATCCATGAGTGCATTTGGCAGAAATATGCATATTAGGGGAATGGACTTGCAATCTAACTTGTTTAGATATGATAAGACTGTAAAAAGACAAAAGATGAAGCCCTAAAATAGGGCTGCATCAAGTATGTATGTGTTTGGTTTGGTATTATATATCATGATTAATGAGATTATGTCATCAACCAACACATAATGTAGTCTTATGTGTAATTTCTATCTATCAGCCTTCCACAATAACATCCGACTAGGGACATAACAAGAATGTATCTACTCTTGACATATGTATGATCTCATCATTTAGGTCCCCAACCCAAAGACACACATCATTGAGTAATATCATTATTTAGACATTCATTATGTTACACCATTATCTCATAACCAAATAAAATAAAATAAACTAGAATATTGCCTTTATTATCAATCAAATCATTTACATGATATGCCATTATAATCATTATATGACTAGCTTTCTAGTCATACATATAAATATTTTATATCTAGTATTTATAAAAAAATTGAGATAAAGATGGGAGGCAATTGAGTGGGTTGGTAATTAATAATTGTTAGATGATGGAATGTGTGATGCAAATTCATAAGGTGATCAACATCATTTGACATTTATTTGTCACCGATATCAACTAAAACACATTCAATGTATTGAGTTACACAATAATACTCAAAACTACTAGATTTTATATCTTCACAACTAAGTTAATCTGAATACTTTAAATTCCCATTCTCATCCAACCATAATCTAAAAGTGACCTTTAGCTAGGTATTCTTATGTGTGTTGTTTATATATATGAAGCATTCATATATATTAATCTAGATGTATATTACGAGTACTGTCTATATATGTATCTATACATATGTATATGCATATGTAACACCCTGATTTTTATATCACATGAGCGGAAGCATTTTTTTTCAGCTGGGGGCGTCACATACATGATTATCATTGTAATTAAAGTAAATGAAACACGTTTTCATATATTTAAAACCGATTCATACATAGTTCTTGTCAACAGAAAACTACATCATATTCATCCATAAGATCATAATAAAAAGATGTCAGAACTATGGATCGTCTAGGTAAATGGCACCCCACTAGGCTGAGCTTAAAATATCCTAGTCCTTTGCTTGTCCTTTTGTTCTTTGATTGCTCCAAAACCTGTGGACGTTGAGTCCCCAACCATGCATTGGGAAAATAAGAATCGTTAGAGTAAGTGGCATGAGTATTCTAAAATATACATTTCTAAATAACTGAAACTAGATTTTATTAACATGAAACTAACATCAAACTCTGAGTAAAATCTATAACATATTCTCTGTTACTACATAATCTAAATTCTTGTCTTTCTACCTTATCTTTCTCTGGAGACATGTACCCTAGTACATGGATCTCAAGACCTACACCACAATGCATGGGTCATACTTATTTTATCTTATTCCCTCTCATCATACTTATGAATGAGATTATGGGCATACTCTAGCCTAAGGTATCTTTTACTTATATTTTTTATCTAATTGTGGCCACCATTATATAATAAGTCATCCTATGTTGATGCTAAAGTGTCCTCTATGGTGAAACACACCCTCTGTTGACATCGAAGTGTCCTCTATGGTGCAACACATCCTCTGTTGGCATAATGTGCCCTATGAAATGGAGTAAACACTCCTCTTAATTGGAAATAGATGCATCTGAATCATCCTGGGATTCTCTGAATGAGGACTTATCATATAATGTATTATGTGAAGGTTCTTAATTAATTATCTTAAGTCTAACATTACTAAACTCTAAATATGAAATTATCTGAAACTGAATACTGAGTACCATGTACTGAATTCTAAATCTGAATCTCTAGTCTTAATTTCTTAACTAAATTTATTTCTAAATATGAATATGTATCTCAAATTACTACATAATTGAGTTTGGGTCTATAACCCTTATCATGTATCTTTATTCAAAATATGGCTACTCACACAATGACTAGTTTAAGTGTGAATCTAAATTTGATATTATTATTATCTGAATAAACCTTATTTTGAATCTCTGATTTGATAGTATAACTTCATTAATACTAAACATAACAATTGAGTCTCAAGGCTTAGGAAGGAGGATCTTATCTATCTATCTATCTATATATATATATATATATATATATATGTTCTAAGGATATAAAATAACATTAATAAAGTATGTAAGAGTAATTAAGCATAGAATATCTATAATCATACCATCTAACAAGATGATTTAATCTCAACAAAAACTCATTATAATTGATCTTGCCTTGAATCTTAATGTCTTCATATGAACTTACATATTAAATCTTAAGTCTTACAATAGGAATCTTATAAAATCATACCTTGAAACTTAATCATAGCTTAATGTTTCATGATCTTATATATATCATCATAAACTCAAATTACAATACACTCTAATAGGGCCCTTATGTTGAAAACTAGATCATGTCTTAATACATTCAAATCTCACTTTGTATTTTGCTTATAGATGTTTCTCATTCTATGAAATCTGATTAACTCCTTAGTTCTTAGATATTTACATATATAAGAAATCTTGATAATGTGTTTCTACTTGAAATCTTAGTACTCAATTATATGTATAAAAGTGAGGAACCCTAATAGTATCTTAACACATGGTTATATCTCATTACCATGGATGTATTTAGTCTTAACTTGTATTTCTTGTCTTGTGGTCTTGGACATTCATATATAACAACATTAAGAAACATGGGAATAATTTACCTTTCTATCCTTGTTAATTCATTACCATCTCATGACGCATCTCTAATTCATACATTGAGCATATGAAATATCATAATAATAGAGTATAGAAAGTATTGCCTACATATCTAATTAGAACATTAGACACAAAGTTCTCATTTGAGATGCTTGTAAATGTACTATATTTGACAAACTTAAATACTCATGGGCATGAAACACTTACCTCTTGTACTGAGGGCATCTATAAGGAGGTCTTGATTCCAAGTTCCATAACTTTAATAACCTGGATATCATCATAGTTCTATAAGTCCAAGTGTATGTTCCCTCTTTCTATTTCTAAATCTCAAAACCCCATCTTCCTAACTTTATATACCAACTTTGGGTTCTTATTTATAATAAACATAACTTCAATCCAAAATCACCATAAAATGTTGGCATTGAAATTAAATAAAAACTCTTATTATATAGTTACTATAATCTTTATACTCAAATAAGACATAAATCGTCTTATGCACTAATATGAACATATACTTCATATAATGAGAATAATTCTCAAACATAGTCACATATTCTAAACTTACTGGCTCAATTAGGAAATCAAAGTAGAATACCATTACGTTACTAATATTAGACCTAATTAGGCACGCATATATCACTTATTGTGTCAAGATAATCATCTATTATTCTTACATAATGGCCACTCATGTCTAAAACTAAATACTAATATAGTAACACAAGAAAATCCATCAAATATCTAGAAAAGTAATCATACAAGATAGTAAGATTATGTATTAAAATATCAGGTCATTTCATAACCAGATAATGGGTGAAATACCCAAAATGCCCTTATTAGGTTTAGCATCAAAACTGAAGTAGAAATACCAAATAAGAAAGATCAGGATTTGGAATCATACTAGGCATACCAAAATAAGAATACTGTAAATTATTCATAAATTTCTAAAGTCAGTTGCTATTTTTGATGCCTAAAACTTAGAAATCTTATATCTTTAAGTAATCAATTTAGAATAATTATCAGACATTTAAAATAGATTTTCAATATATTTTTATAAGATAGCAGACATGAATATCTTTTCATAGACACCTTTGCTAAAAACTTATCTCCCTAACCAAAGATATGAATTTTAAAATATACTTAGTCTGAATCGATTGCAACTGTTGGTTTTAGAACTAAAGGGTGCGATTTTTGGGCGCATCTCCTTTGTTTTCCCTTCCTTGGTTGTGGATCCAAGATAGGACCCATCTCCTTCTTTTCCTGTGAACCCGGATGAGGTGAAGATCCCCTGTTCTTCCTGCACAGGTGGCTGTCGCCATAGGGTCTGCCTCAAGCAACCCCGATCTCGACGCTCTAGGCGTCGTAGCCTGCTCCCAAGCATCCATGACCTCAGTCCATCCTCACTGGCTTGGTCGGTGTCATCAACAAGTACAAGTAGGCTCAGATCGAAAATGTCAGCCTCCTCCCTATCGCCACCACCATGCCTTCTCTTCTGTTATAACCGTATCTGAGCTTAATTGGTAAACTAGGGTTTACCTGAATGATTACATGCTTGATTAGATTGAACATCGTTTAGACTTGATTAATGATAGTGGATCAATTGTTATGTTTAAAACCTAATAAGAAACTCTAAATATGATTTTAGTTTGAAGAATTAGGGTTTGAGAAATGTAAACCCTAATCGGCAAAAATTACGGTTTTGATAGTACATGAATATGGAATTTGATCAGGATAACAGTGTGGTAAATGATTTTTCATATTTTCCAAAAAAAAATATTTAATTAAATTTTGGATATGATATGGATAACTCATTCATTCATATTGGGGAAAAATTTCAGAATATTTCAGTGTTCTTTGAATGTGGTTCTCGGTCGAACTATACTTCGACCAAAATGCTGATAGAGTACTTTTCAGTAGTGTAGTGTTTTATTGTTAGTTATTTATTGGTAACTCCAAATCATCTAAAATTTTAACTGGAGATGTAAAGCTCAATTATAAACAAAATGTAAAATTTTCATAATTTTTGGATGCGTTTAGACCTTATCAGTAGACAAATTACAATAATATTTTTATGACAGAAAATTCAGCTGAAATAAGAGAAAGTATAGTGAGGGGTCAATGTGCAATTGACCCAAGCAGCTCAATTGCTCTATATGGTCAACTTAACACACAAGGAGCTCTCATAATTTGTGATTCAATCCAGAGAAATGAAATCCTAGAGAGAGAGAGGGAGAGTTAGGGTTTGAGAAGAGAAAGTGATGGAGATGCTGACCTAGGGTTTTGCGGTCTGAGGAATGATGATATCATGTAAGTTTAGCTTCTTTGCATAGACTTTAATGGTGAATCTTCTCTCACATTTCAAGATTCTGTCCCTCCTATGATTTGATCCAAAATGGTATCAAAACTTCCCCTTTTCTCACTCTTTCTTCATAATCCCTCATTTCTAGGGTTTTCGAGTTGAAAGGAAGAAGAATCGGGTGAATTGCTAGGGATTTGATATGAGATCGAGATTTTCAGGGATGAGATGCATTTTTAAGGTGTTTTCACACCTTAGGGTGAGTGGGAACTTCTTTTAAATAGTATATTTTGTAGAAAATTGTTTAAATCATCCATAATCTTTAATTGCTTAGTATGCGACTACAAACCCTAAATTGTCTGTTTGATCTAAGTTGTTGCAAAATTATATGAAATGGATTCTTCCTCTATTTGGATGAATTTCAGATGATAAAATCATATTAGAAATGTATACAATACATCCTAATGAGAATTCCCTGAGTATTCACAGAGGTTATAAGAATAAACTTAAATATAGGTAATTTGTGTATGACTGAAATTTGTTGTATAAGTAAATAGAGAAATTTGATTATCTAGATCCCCTTGGTTATGAATGATTGTTTATCTAAATTCATAGTACATATATTTCAAATACTATCTTGATTTGTTTAAAGTGAACAATGTTTGTTTGATATCTCAGTAAAGAGGGTGCAACCCTAGATGCGAGGAAAGTTGGATATTTGCGAATAGATATCGTGAAATACATTTGAAGGAGTTTTCTTGACATGATAGACTTTATTTATCCAATGTTATTATTGATGCATGATATCCCAGTGAATGGCATGGAAACCCAAATTCATCTCATTTCCAAGGTTTCATACATATATTGATTTTATATGATTTGTTGATAGTAGTCTTTATTCAGTGAATGTTTATGTTGCATGAAATCCTTATGAGAGCTATGTGATAAGTGAATGAGGAAAATGAAACCCTAAGGGTATGGTATTCAATGAATCAAGTATTGTGATATCAATGTTCTCAGTTATTATTAATAATTCTTGCCATGATAAGAAATTAACTCTTAATTAAGTTATGTGATGCATAACTCAAGATTAGGGTTGATGCACACATTTTTACAATTAAATCTTGTCGTGTCAAGTAAATTGACTTTTAATTGAGTTATGTGATGCATAACTTAGAATTTGGGTTGATGTGCTCAATTTTTGAGGAATTACAGATAACTTACAAGTGCTACTAATGATTTCTAATATATCAAGTAATAAACTCTTGTTTGTGTGTTACGATGATCAATTGTATAATTCTAGTGTATATGAGCCAAGTTGATATGAGTTTAGTTTATTTAAGAAACTTCAGTCTGCCTGCATGCATGGTATATGGATTACTCAGTAAATTACAATGTTTTTGAGTATACTGCTCTGTCAGGTCTAGAATGATATTCATGTTGTGATTTGAACTGCAATTAAATAGACGAGATGCCATAGAAATACTAGAGTCGAGTATAAGTAAGAAAAAGGTTCAACATAGTAAGAGTTTTCTAGGAAATAATGAAATTATAGATTTCAGGGCCCTGACACCGTAGAACCCCTATGTGAGGTCTGCGCCTTAGGAGTGAAACGACCTAACCCTGGAAGCGTCTAGTATATGAGGGTCAGAACGTGCTATCAGGTGGCACGGGGGACGAAGCCTAGTGGAAGTCTCCTTAAATTATAGTTTGTAGTGTCCAACATCAACCAAAAGTCCTAGTGGCACTTGAGTACAGAAAATTGTATCCAACATCAACCAGAATTCCTGGTGGCACTAGAGTACAGAAAAAACCAAGAGGTGGCTTGACTCTCCGCCTGCGTGCTCAGGTTAGAGGAGGAGTCTAGTTTAGGCCAGACAACCATTTCCCTATTGCAGACCAGGAGAGTAGTCAGACTTAGCATTTCCCGAGTGTGTCCGCTAAGTCTTATATGGTGTGATCGTAGTGCACTATGAGTCTTCATATGTAGAGTACACTACATATGATCAGGGAATAATAAAGTAAATGAGATGTCAAATAAGTGTGTACATTTATTCAATTATTCTTTGTATCTTTCTAAATTATTAGTTCTCTTTATGATCAATCAAGCATTTCATATATTGATTCACTCTTATAGATATCTAGAGTATCCTGCCATATTTATGATTGCCAATTATTAGACTCTTTAAAGCTTACTATTGTTATAATTGATATCAGTTGCTCAAAAGTATATCTATAATTATATCAGTGATTTAGACTGTTTCTTTGAAGTACTCATTCACTTAGCGAGTAGGCTCACCCCTCTACCCAAAAATTTAGGGAAATCACATGGACTTGGAGAAGATATCATTGCATCAGATTAGATCTTCCATAAGAGTTAAGTCTGAGTATAGTTAAGTTCAGTCGGTCCCTATCACTCTAGGTCCTTGTATAGATGTGAGAGAATTGTAAATGATGTTTTGTATGTTTGTTTCCTTAATAAGAGAGAATGCAAATGATTGGCATGTCATATGTACATGGAAGTGTGAGAAACATAATGAATGTATGGATGTGTATCATTAATGTTGAGATCATATTAGAGAAATAAAAGTTTAATTCTCTTATAAAGTTTGTTTATGTGGTTGGATGCGAGAAAACAAAGAGTTTGAAAAAGAAGAAAAAGTTAAATCCTCAATTTATACCCTAATCTCATGATTAGTGGTAATTGTGATATCGAGGTGTAACAACTTGGTATCAGAGCTTAGGCTGAGTTGTCAGGGACCATTAAGTTAGTAAGTTAGAGGCATAAGTGTGGCAGATAGGAGATGTTATGATGTAGCTCTGGGGATTCGAGTATTTGGATATCCTGGCCCGGTATCTGAGTACTTGGATCAACCAGTATCAAGCTACTCTGTCTATTCTTTCATGTATACCCTGGCCAGATATACAATGGAAGGATGGGATAGAGAGGAACCCTATAAATATTAGGGTTAGAAACAAGATAAGTAACATGAATTAAGAGTGTAAATATAAAATGAGATAGAACTTTCATTTCATATTGTTGTTTTATTTGAGATGAATAGAAAAGATCTTATATGTTTGAATTCAGATATTCAATATTTTGAAATATATATGGGTCTTTAAGATTTGTTGTACACTATGCAGTTGTAGCATTTATTGATTACATTCTTTGTATAAATTAGACTAGAAATGATCTTTGAATGATCTTTCCTAAGTGGATATTCTTTTCAAATGTTTGAGATTAATAGGAGTTAGTTAATCTTGAGCAGCTCTTAGCTTCAGGACTGTAGGTTTGGCCTGGTCTGGTTGGCAGGGTGTGTTACTAGGATCTGATGACTCCTATTGAAAATATAATAAGAGTAGACTCTGGATAAATTAGACCCACATCATAGTGAGAATGTACATATAATGAGATGTTGAAACATATGGGAAAGATTGAATAGCTAAGAATCAGTTGGAACTGATATCTGAGATCCAACTTTGAGGCCTCATATGAGAAACCCTTAATTGGGAATAAAGGAACTCGACATAAGGTTCTGATTAAGTTTAACCATTAGTATGTATGAATGCTAAATATGAAATATGGAAATGATATGAGAAAAGTATGTAAGGGCCAAGATAGTAAGAATCAATCATGAGGAATGGATTATATAATCGAGTAGAATGTTTTAATGTACTCCAAAGTAAAGGGAAAATAGAAGAAAAGAGTTAAGTATTCGATAAGTACATAGAAGTGAAGACTCTTCAGAAGAGTTAAAGTGAAGAGAACTAGATGAGCATGTAAATAATAAAACTAGGATAAGAAACTTTGTTGAAACAAAGAGAAATGTTGGAAATAATGATCTTGATTCAGGAATGAGGGTTATGATATAATTGACAGCATGGAATGTATACCTTTATTGTGAAGTTAATACATTCATCCTTACTGCCTTTGGATTCTAAGTCTCTATAGAACAACAAACTAATTTATAAAAGAAGAACAAAAGTGTAGCTAAATAAATGAATAAGTCATACAAAGGTAGACTATATTCAGGAAGGAAAAACTTGATTGAAAGAGAAACTATGTTTCACCCATGCATGAGCAGTTTGATTTAAAATGAAGAATATGTAATGTATTAAACATGAGTTGAAACTAGTAGGGAGATTATTGATTTAGAATTTCAACTTCACATTAGAAGGATAAAAAGAAATATATGCAACATGGTATACATGATCATACACCTAAAAGAAGCAACATGATCATAAGAGAAAACTAGAAGTTAAAGATGACAAGTAGAATAGCAGTATATGGTAAGGGGATTATGGAAAGTAAGGAAGGGTTTGAAACATAATGGAGTAATATAGATTATAAAAGAAAGAGGTTGCGAGATTCAAGAAAGTGCTAATTAGTCAAGTATCCTTGTTGATAACTAATTAAACCTACATATGAGAAATGTATTAATGAATGTTTGAAGATAAGAATTCTAAGTCTCAGAATCAGCTTCTCTTTCATATCTTCCATAATTAGAGCAATGTGGGAATGAAGTGATAAGAAAGTGAATCATATATGATGCATAACCATCATGGTAGAGGCATATAGTGAATGTAATAATGACATACAATATGATGATGAAACCCTAGCAGGGTAAATTGAGAATGTAATCTATCTGAATGGCCAAGTAAGAGAAAGGAAATCCAATTGATAAGATGAGGGAGACTTTAGTAAAACTTGTGAGAACCAAAGTTTGATTTTCAAATTAAGGGAGAAAAGTCACACACAATAACGTCGTTCTACTGATAAGGACCAAACCCTATAATGTTTAGAGTTGTAGTAGTTCAAGGGTTGTCACTAGTGATTTGACCTTGAATAATAGCATCTCTATAAAATAAGATCATGATATTTGCACTATGAGAAGTAAACTAGCACTGATAGTAATCTAGGGTTTATAGGTAGCTAATCTGAAAGGTAGATAAACAATATGGAAATGATTCAGAGCAACGAGTAAGATATAAATTTGAAATGTAACAATTATGTTTTGAACAAAAGGAGAAATACAATATAAGTGAAGTGTGATATGAGATAAATTCTTGCAGTGATAGCAAGAATGATGAATAATCTATTTGTATCTTGTATGTTTCAATTTTAGGGATGTTTAATCTACATGATTAAAATGAGAAGGATAAGTAGCGAAAAGTAAGTAGTAATGAATGAGAAGAGAGATAAGAGAAAAACAATGGCTTTTAGTAATATGTGAATTTATTTTTAGGAGTATAATTTGTTGAAGGTATATTAAGGGATGTAAATTGGTTCTACATATGATTTCAGTGTACATGTACAAACAATATGTTAATTTTAGGTGTCTGATAGTTGTAGTCATTCATACCAGTAATCCATCTTAGTATTATACAATTGTTGTATGGTGATATGGTTCAAATGATGATAAAACAAATGAAGGGTTACCCTGAATAAGGTAGTCTTACCTATTCACTCATATGAATAGAAGGGATGATAACCATATTGTATTGATATGTAACCCTAACGAGGTATAGCTTGTTATACCTAGATTTAATATAACCAGTGATGGTAATTGGGTATGAATAGTCCTTGAATGATCCTTGAATGACTAATACATTCATGGAGTACTCTATTACTGTTGTTGAAACCTTAGTATGATATAACCCGATGGTTACACCTTGAATTATGTGTGGGTTCATATTTGAGAATAGTATGGAATGTGATGGTAATGCCTCACCTTATGCATCCATGATCCAATGGGGATGCCGTGAGTAGTATTGTACAATTTTTGTTGAATCTAGTCTTTCAACTCAAGACTATTTTGCTATTTGAGTAGCACAATAGTAAAAATTCAAAACAACATGGTGAACTCTCTTTTGTGACTTAGAGGTAATACATAATAATAGTACATATTGAGCCGTATGAATTGAGATAGTTAAATCAGATTATCAATGTTGAGGTAACACCTCAAGAGTATGAAAATATTAAATTGGTTGTTTCTCTCTCTATCCTATGATTGATTGTGACATAGAGAATTCATTTGTTATCATTGAGCAGTCATGATTTAACATGTTGTGATTACAAAATAAATTAATGTTGAAAACTGCATTCAAGTATGAAATACAAGAATATAATGAAATGTAAGATTTTAGAAGATTAAAATAAACCTTGAAAGTACTTTTCTTGCACATTTATGTTTCAGGGACGAAACCTTTTAAAGGGGGGAACAATTGTTATGACCGTATCCGAGCTTAATTGGTAAACTAGGGTTTACCTGAATGATTACATGCTTGATTAGATTGAACATCGTTTAGACTTGATTAATGATAGTAGATCAATTGTGATGTTTCAGACCTAAGAAGAAAGTCTAACTATGATTTTAGTTTGAAGAATTAGGGTTTGAGAAATGTAAACCCTAATCGGCAAAAATTAGGGTTTTGATAGTACATGAATATGGAATTTGATCAGGATAGAAGTGTAGTAAATGATTTTTCATATTTTATACAAATTTTTTATTTAATTGAATTTTGGATATGATATGTATAACTCAATCATGCATATTGGAGAAAAAATTCAGAATATTTGATGCTCTTTGAATGTGGTTCTCAGTTGAACTATACTTCAACCAAAATGCAGACAAAGTGCTTTTTAGCAGTGTAGTGTTTTATTTTTAGTTATTTATTGGTAACTCAAAATGATCTAAAATTTTAACTAGGGATCTCAAACTCAATAATAGACAACTTGTCAAAGTTTCAAAAATTTTGGATGCGTCTAGACCTTATCAGTAAATGAATTATAGTAATATTTGTATGACAGCAAATTCATCTGAAATAAGAGAAAGTATAGTGAGGGGTCAATGTGCAATTGACCCAAGTAGATCAATTTCTCTATATGGTCAACCTAACACACAAGGAGCTCTCATAATTTGTGATTCAATCCAAAGAAACGAAATCCTAGAGAGAGAGGGAGAGTTAGGGTTTGAGAGGAGAAAGTGATGGAGATGCTGGCCTAGGGTTTTGCTGTCCGAGGAATGATGAAATCATGTAAGTTTAGCTTCTTTGCATAGACTTTAATGGTGAATATTCTCTCACATGCCAAGATTCCTTCCATCCTCTGATTTGATCCAAAATGGTATCAAAACTTCCCCTTTTCTCACTCTTTCTTCATAATCCCTCATTTCTAGGGTTTCCGAGTTGAAAGGAAGAAGAATCAGGTAAATTGCTAGGGATTTGATATGAGATCGAGATTTCAGGGATGAGCTGCGTTTTTAAGGAGTTTTCACACCTTAGGGTGATTAGAAGCTTCCTTTAAATAGTATATTGCATGAAAATTTCTTAAATCATCCATAATCTTTAATTGCTTAGTATGTGACTACAAACCCTAAATTGTCTGTTTGATCTAAGTTGTTGCAAAATGATATGAAATGGATTCTTCCTCTATTTGGATGAATTTCAGATGATAAAATCATATTATAAATGTATAAAATACATCCTAATGAGAATTCCCTAAGTATTCACAGAGGTTATAAGAATAAACTGAAATATAGGTAATTTGTCTATGATTGAAATTTGTTGTATAAGTAAATAGAGAAATTTGCTTATCTAGATCCCCTTAGTTATGAATGATTGTTTATCTAAATTCATAGTACATATATGTCAGATACTATCTTGATTCATTTAAAGTGGATAGTGTTTGTTTGATATCTCAGTAAAGAGGGTGAAACCCTAGATGCGAGGAAAGTTGGATATTTGTGAATAGATATTGTGAAATCCATTTGAAGAGATTGTCTTGACATGATAGAATTTATTTATCCAATGTTATTATTGATGCATGATATCCCAGTGAATGGCATGGAAACCCAAATTCGGCTCAGTTCTAAGGTTTCATACATATATTGATTTTATATGATTTGTTGATAGTAGTCTTTATTCAGTGAATGTTTATGTCGCATGAAATCCTTATGAGAGCCATGTGATAAGTGAATGAGGGAAATGAAACACTAAGGGTATCGTGTTCAATGAATCAAGTATTGTGATATAAATGTTCTCAGTTATTATTAATAATTCTTGCCATGATAAGAAATTAACTCTTAATTAAGTTATGTGATGCATAACTCAAGATTAGGGTTGATGCACACATTTTTACAATTAAATCTTGTCATGTCAAGTAAATTGACTTTTAATTGAGGTATGTGATGCATAACTTAGAATTTGGGTTGATGTGCTCGATTTTTGAGAAATTACAGATAATTTACAAGTACTACTGATGATTTCTAATATATCGAGTAATTAACTCTTGTTAGTGTGTTAAGATGATCAATTGTATAACTCCAGCATATATGAGACAAGTTGATATGAGTTTAGTTTATTTAAGTAACTATAATCTGCCTGCATGCATGGTATATGGATTACTCAGTAAATTACAATATTTTTTAGTATACTTCTCTTTCAGGTTTAGAATGATATTCATGTTTTGATTTGAACTGCAATTAAATAGATGAGATGCCATAGAAATACCAGAGTTGAGTATAAGTAAGAAAAAGGTTCAACATAGTAAGAGTTTTCTAGGAAATAATGAAATTATAGATTTAAGGGCCCTGACACCGTAGAACCCCTATGTGAGGTATGCGCCTTAGGGGTGAAATGACCTAACCCTGGTAGCGTCCAGTATACGGGGGTCAAAACGTGCTATCAGGTGACACGGGGGACGAAGCCTAGTGGAAGTATCCTTAAATTATAGTTTGCAGTGTCCAACATCAACCAGAAGTTTTGGTGGCATTAGAGTACAAAAAAGCATGTCCAACATCAACCAGAACTCCTGGTGGCACCAGAGTACAGAAAAAAATCAAGAGGTGGCTTGGCTCTCTGCATGTGTGCTCAGGTTAGAGGAGGAGTCTAGTTTAGGCCAGACAACCATTTCCCTATTGCAGACCAGGAGAGTAGTCAGACTTAGCATTTCCCGGGTGGGTCCTCTATGTCTTGTAGGGTGTGATCGTAGTGCACTACGAGTCTTCATATGTAGAGTACACTGCATATTATCAGGGCATAATAAAATGAATGAGAGGTCAAACAAGTGTGTACAGTTATTCAACTATTCTTTGTATGTTTCTGAATTATTAGTTCTCTTTATGATGAATCAAGCATTTCATATATTGATTCATACTTATAGATATCTAGAGTATCCTGCCATATTTATGATTGTCAATTATTAGACTCTTTAAAGCTTACTGCTATTATAATTGATATCAATTTCTCAAAAGTATATCTGTAATTATATCAATGCTTTAGACTGTTTTTTTGAAGTACTCATTCACTGAGCGAGTAGGCTCACCTCTCTACTCAAAATTTTTAGGGTAATCACATGGACTTGAAGAAGATATCATTGCATCAGAGTAGATCTGCCACAAGAGTTAAATCCCAGTATAGTTAAGCTCAGTCGGTCCCTATCACTCTAGGTCCTTGTATAGATGTGAGAGAATTGTAAATGAGGTTTTGTATGTTTGTTTCCTTAATAAGAGAGAATGCAAATGATTGTCATGTCATATGTACATGGAAGTGTGACAAACATAATGAATTTATGGATGTGTATCATTAATGTTGAGATCATATTAGAGAAATAAAAGTTTAATTCTCTTAAAAGTTTGTTTATGTGATTGGATGTGAGAAACCAAAGAGTTTGAAAAAGAAGAAAAAGTTAAATCCTTAATTTATACCCTAATCTCATGATTAGTGGTAATTGTGAGATCGGGGTGTAATAACTTGGTATCAGAGCTTAAGCTGAGTTGTAAGAGACCATTAAGTTAGTAAGTTAGAGTCATAAGTGTGGCAGAGAGGAGATGTTATGATGCTAGCTCTGGGTATTTGAGTATTTGGATATCCTGGCCCGGTATCAGGGTACTTGGATCAACCAGTATCAAGCTATTATGTCTATTCTTTCATGTATACCCTTGCCAAGTATACATTGGAAGGATGGTCTAGAGAGGAACCATAGAAATATTAGGGTTAGAAATAAGATAAGTAACATGAATTAAGAGCGTAAATATAAAATGAGATAGAACTTTCATTTCATATTGTTGTTTTATTTGAGATGAATAGAAAAGCTCTTATATGTTTGAATTCAGATATTCAATATTTTGAAATATATATGGGTCTGTAAGATTTGTTGTACACTATGCAGTTGTATCATTTATTGATTACATTCTTTGTATCAAGTAGACTAGAAATGATCTTTGAATGAGCTTTCCTAAGTGAATATTTTTTCCACATGTTTGAGATTAATAGGAGTTAGTTAATCTTGAGCAGCTCTTAGCTTCAGGACTGTAGGTTTGGCCTGGTCCGGCTGGCAGGGTGTGTTACTAGGATCTAATGAGTCCTATTGAAAATATAATAAGAGTAGACTCCGGATAAATTAGACCCACATCATAGTGAGAATGTACATATAATAAGATGTTGAAACATATGGGAAAGATTAGAATAGCAAAGAATCAGTTGGAACTGATATATGAGATCCAACTTTGAGGCCTCATATGAGAAACCCTTAATTGGAAATAAAGGAATACAACATAAGGTTCTGATTAAGTTTAATCATTAGTATTATATGAACTATAAATATGAAATATGGAAAAGATATGAGAAAAGTATGTAAGGGCCAAGATAGTAAGAATCAATCATGAGGAATGGATTATATAATCGAGTACAATGTTTTTATGTACTCCAAAGCAAAGGGAAAATAGAAGAAAAGAGTTAAGTATTTGATAAGTACATAGAAGTGAAGAGTCTTCAGAAGGGTTAAAGTGAAGAGAACTAGATGAGCATGTAAATTATAAAACTAGGATAAGAAACTTAGTTGAAACAAAGAGAAATGTTGGAAATAATGAGCTTGATTAAGGAATGAGGGTTATGATATAATTGAGTGCATGGAATGTATACCTTTATTGTGAAGTTAATTCATTCATCCTTATTGCCTTTGGATTGTAAGTCTCTTTAGAACAACAAACTAATTTCTAAAAGAAGAACAAAAGTGTAGCTAAATAAATGAATAAGTCATACAAAGGTAGACTAAATTCAGGAAGGAAAAACTTGATTGAAAGAGAAACTATGTTTCACCCATGCATGAGCAGTTTGATTTAAAATGAAGAATATGTAATGTATTAAACATGAGTTGAAACTAGTAGGGAGATTATTGATTTAGAATTTCAACTTCACATTTGTAGAAGGATAAAAAGAAATATATGCACATGGTATACATGATCATACACCTAAAAGAAGCAACATGATCATAAGAGAAAACTAGAAGTTAAAGATGACATGTGGAATAGCAGTATATGGTAAGGGGATTATTGAAAGTAAGGAAGGAGTTGAAACATAATGGAGTAATATAGATTATAAAAGAAAAAGGTTGTGAGATTCAAGAAAGTGCTAATTAGTCAAGTATCCTTGTTGATAAATAATTAAACCTACATATGAGAAATGTATTAATGAATGTTTGAAGATAAGAATTCTAAGTCTCAGAATCATCTTCTCTTTCATATCTTCCATAATTAGAGCAATGTGGGAATGAAGTCATAATAAAGGGGAATCATATATGATGCATAACCACCATGATAGAGGCATCTAGTGAATGTAATAATGGCATACAATATGATGATGAAACCCTAGCAGGGTAAATTGAGAATGTTATCTATCTGAATGGCCAAGTAAGAGAAAGGAAATTCAGTTGATAAGATAAGGAAGACTTTAGTAAAACTTGTGAGAACCAAAGTTTGACTTTCAAATTAAGGGAGAAAAGTCACACACAATAATGCCATGCTACTGATAAGGACAAAACCCTAGAATGTTTAGAGTTGTAGTAGTTCAAGGGTTGTCACTAGTGATTTGACCTTGAATACTAGCATCTCTATAAAACAAGATCATGAGATTTACCCTATGAGAAGTAAACTAGCACTAATAGTAATCCAGGGTTTATAGGTAGCTAATCTGAAAGGTAGATAAACAATATGGAAATGATTTAGAGCAAAGAGTAAGATATAAATTTGAAATGTAACAAGTGTGTTTTGAACAAAAGGAGAAATACAATATAAGTGAAGTGCGATATGAGATAAATTATTGCAGTGATAGCAAGAATGATGAATAATCTATTTGTACCTTGTATGTTTCAATTTTAGGGATGTTTAATCTACATGATTAAAATGAGAAGGATAAGTAGAAAAAAGTAAGTAGTAATGAATGAGAAGAGAGATAAGACAAAACAATGGCTTTTAGTAATATGTGAATTTGTTTTTAGAAGTATACTTTGTCGAAGGTATATTTAGGGATGCAAATTGGTTCTATGTATGATTTGAGTGTACATGTACAAACAATATGTTAATTTTAGGTGTCTGATAGTTGTAGTCATTCATACTAGTAATCCATCTTAGTATTGTACAATTGTTGTATGGTGATATGGTTCAAATGATGATAAAACAAAGGGAGGGTTACCCTACATAAGGTAGTCTTACCTATTCACTCATATGAATAGAAGGGATGATAACCATATTGTATTGATATGTAACCCTAATGAGGTATAGCTTGTTATACCTAACTTTAATATAATTAAGTGATGGTAATTGGGTATGAATAGTCCTTGAATGACTAATACAATCATGGAGCACTCTGTTACTGTTTTTTGAAACCTTAGTATGCTATAACCTGATGGTTATGGAAGGCTACTGGATCAAATAACAAAGACATTGTTGAAGAAGAAATGGCTTTTCCTAAGAATAGCTAGGATTTCCAGAAGAAGATGCCATTCGTTAGGTGCTCAATGGACCTTATTTTCATCTTTTAAACCCTTTCATCCGTACTCAGAAGAAAATATTTTCTCGAGTACAGGTTTTTTATTGTCACCTTATGCATCCATGATCCAATGGGGATGTCGTAAGTAGTATTGTACAATTGTTGTTGAATCTAGTCTTTCAACTCAAGACTGTTTTGCTATTTGAGTAGCACAATAGCAAAAATTTGAAACAACATGGTGAACTCTCTTTTGTGACTTAGAGGTCATACATAACAATAGTACATATTGAGCTGTATGAATTGAGATAGTTGGATCGGATTATCAATGTTGAGGTAACACCTCAAGAGTATGAAAATATTGAAATGGTTGTTTCTCTCTCTATCCTATGATTGATTATGACATAGAGAATTCATTTGTTATCATTGAGCAGTCATGATTTAACATGTTGTGATTAGAAAAGAAATAAAGGACTTAATGTTGAAAACTGCATTCAAGTATGAAATACAAGAATATAATGACATGTAAGATTTCAGAAGCTTAAAATAAACCTTGAAAGTACTTTTCTTGCATGTTTATGTTTTGGGGATGAAGCCTTTTAAAGGGGGGAACAATTGTTATGACTGTATCTGAGCTTAATTGGTAAACTAGGGTTTACCTAAATGATTACATGCTTGATTAGATTGAACATCGTTTAGACTTGATTAATGATAGTAGATCAATTGTGATGTTTCAAGCCTAAGAAGAAACTATAACTATGATTTTAGTTTGAATAATTAGGGTTTGAGAAATGTAAACCCTAATCGGAAAAAATTAGGGTTTTGATAGTACATGAATATGGAATTTGATCAGGATAGAAGTGTGGTAAATGGTTTTTCATATTTTCTAAAAACTTTGTATTTAATTGAATTTTGGATATGATATGGATAACTCAATCATGCATATTGGAGAAAAATTTTAGAATATTTGAGTGTTCTTTGAATGTGGTTCTTGGCCGAACTATACTTCGACCAAAATGTTGATAGAGTGATTTTCAATAGTGTAGTGTTTTATTTTTAGTTATTTATTGGTAACTCCAAATGATCAAAAAAACTGGAGATCTAAAACTCAATCATAAACAACATGTAAAATTTTCATAATTTTTGTATGCGTTTAGACCTTTTCAGTAGATGAATTATAGTAATATTTTTATGGCAGAAAATTCAGCTGAAATAAGAGAAAGTATAGTGAAGGGTCAATGTGAAATTGAACCAAGAAGCTCAATTGCTCTATATGTTCAACCTAACACACAAAGAGATCTCATAATTCATGATTCAATCTAGAGAAATGAAATCCTAGAGAGAGAGGGAGAGTTAGGGTTTGAGAGGAGAAAGTGATGGAGATGCTGACCTAGGGTTTTGCAGTCCGAGGAATGATGAAATCATGTAAGTTTAGCTTCTTTGCATAGACTTTAATGGTGAATCTTCTCTCACATGTCAAGATTCCGTTCCTCCTCTGATTTGATCCAAAATGGTATAAAAAATTCCTCTTTTCTCACTCTTTCTTCATAATCCCTCATTTCTAGGGTTTCCGAGTTGAAAGGAAGAAGAATCAGGTGAATTGCTAGGGATTTGATATGAGATCGTGATTTTAAGGGATGCGCTGCATTTTTAAGGTGTTTTCACACCTTAGGGTGAGTGATAACTTCCTTTAAATAGTATATTTCATGAAGAGTGGTTCAATCGTCTATAATTTTTAATTGCTTAGTATGCGACTACAAAACCTGAATTGTCTGTTTGATCTAAGTTGTTGCAAAATGATATGAAATGGATTCTTCCTCCATTTGGATGAATTTCATATGATAAAATCATATTATAAATGTATACAATACATCCTAATGAGAATTCCCTAAGTATTTGTATAGGTTATAAGAATAAATTGAAATATAGGTAATTTGTCTATGACTAAAATTTGCTGTATAAGTAAATAGAGAAATTTGCTTATCTAGATCCCCTTGGTTATGATTGATTGTTTATCTAAATTCATAGTACATATATGTCAGATACTATCTTGACTCATTTAAAGTGAATAGTGTTTGTTTGATATCTCAGTAAAGAGGGTGAATCCCTAGATGCAAGGAAAGTTGGATATTTGCGAATAGATATCGTGAAATCCATTTGAAGGGATTTTCTTGACATGATAGACTTTATTTATCCAATGTTATTATTGATGCATGATATCCCAGTGAATGGCATGGAAACCCAAATTCAGCTCAGTTCCAAGGTTTCATACATATATTGATTTTATATGATTTGTTGATAGTAGTCTTTATTCAGTGAATGTTTATGTCGCATGAAATCCTTATGAGAGCCATGTGATAAGTGAATGAGGTAAATGAAACCCTAAGGGTATGGTGTTCAATGAATCAAGTTTTGTGATATAAATGTTCTCAATTATTATTAATAATTCTTGCCATGATAAGAAATTAACTCTTAATTAAGTTATGTGATGCATAACTCAATATTAGGATTGATGCACACATTTTTACAATTAAATCTTGCTGTGTCAAGTAAATTGGCTTTTAATTGAGTTATGTGATGCATAACTTAGAATTTTGGTTGCTCAATTTTCGAGGAATTACAGAAAATTTACAAGTGCTACTGACGATTTCTAATATATCGAGTAATTAACTCTTATTAGTGTGTTACAATGATCAATTGTATAATTCCAGCATATATGAGCCAAGTTGATATGAGTTTAGTTTATTTAAGAAACTTCAATCTACCTGCATGCATGGTATATGGATTACTCAGTAAATTACAATGTTTTTTAGTATACCGCTCTGTCAGGTCTAGAATGATATTCATGTTGTGATTTGAACTGCAATTAAATAGATGAGATGCCATAGAAATACTAGAGTCGAGTATAAGTAAGAAAAAGGTTCAACATAGTAAGAGTTTTCTAGGAAATAATGAAATTATAGATTTGAGGGCCCTGACACCGTAGAACCCCTATGTGAGGTCTGCGCCTTAGGGGTGAAATGACCTAACTCTGGCAACATCCAGTATACGGGGGTCGGAATGTGCTTTCAGGTGGCACGGGGGATGAAGCCTAGTGGAAGTCTCCTTAAATTATTGTTTGCATTATCCAACATCAACCGGAAGTCTTGGTGGCACTAGAGTACAGAAAAGTGTGTCCAACATCAACCAGAAGTCCTCATGGCACTAGAGTACAAAAAAAAGCCAAGAGGTGGCTTGACTCTCCGCCTGTGTGCTTAGGTTAGAGGAGGAGTCCAATTTAGGCCAGAGAGCCATTTCCCTATTGCAGACCAGGAGAGTAGTCAGACTTAGCATTTTTCGGGTGTGTCCGCTAAGTCTGGTACCGTGTGATCGTAGTGCACTATGAGTCTTTATATGTTGAGTACACTACATATGATCAGGGAATAATAAAATGAATGAGAGGTCAAACAAGTGTGTACAGTTAATCAATTATTATTTGTATGTTAATGAATTATAGTTCTCTTTTTTATCAATCAAGCATTTTATATAGTGATTCACTCTTATAGATATCTAGAGTATCCTGTCATATTTATGATTGTCAATTATTAGACTCTTTAAAGATTACTGCTATTATAATTGATATTAGTTGCTCAAAAGTATATCTATAATTATATCAGTGCTTTAGACTATTTCTTTGAAGTACTCATTCACTGAGCGAGTAGGCTCACCCCTCTACTCAAAACAATTTAGGGAAATCACATGGACTTGAAGAAATTATCATTGCATCAGAGTAGATCTACCACAAGAGTTAAGTCTGAGTATAGTTAAGTTCAGTCGTTCCCTGTCACTCTAGGTCCTTGTATAGATGTGAGAGAATTGTAAATGAGGTTTTGTATGTTTGTTTCCTTAATAAGAGAGAATGCAAATGATTGTCATGTCATATGTACATGGAAGTCTGAGAAACATAATGAATGTATGGATGTGTATCATTAATGTTGAGATCATATTAGAGAAATAAAAGTTTAATTCTCTTGTAAAGTTTGTTTATGTGATTGGATGCGAGAAAACAAAGAGTTTGAAAAAGAAGAAAAAGTTAAGGGTGATCTTTGCATTACGTTAAATCCTCAATTTATACCCTAATCTCATGATTAGTCATAATTGTGAGATCGGGGTGTAACATCTTCACACACACACTCTCTCTCTGTCTCTCTCTCACTCACTCTCGGTTTCATGCAAAACCCTAGAATCGAACTTGCTAGCCCCTCATAAACCAGAATTTGAGGCTTTTATAGCTTCCCCTATCCAATATCAAGAGCGAGGACTAATTTTATGGGGGCTATGTTTGACCCCTGTCAAAAAGGGGTGACGCTCTCTAGTTCGTCTGGGCTAGAGACTCCCCCTTTTTTCTTTTTGCATAAAAGTCCAATCTATAGAAATTATTCTACATACTACCACATGACCCCATTTGAACTCAAATTTTGGTATACCTGATGTATTATCATTATCTTGTTATGGAAAGCATATCAGGTCCAAATCAATTAAATAGACACTCCAAAAATATATTTTAATTAATTTTTGAATAATTACAAATTTATTTACCTAGTCCCCTAAGTAATTCAAAATCATCTGAAATTTCTCCCACCATCTTCTATTCTAATTATTATTCTACTAAAATATTTTAGAAATTATTATGAGCATGAGATACTCCATTGTTGTTTTTATATATAAAGAACCTAAATGTAAACCTTAATTGATCCAAATCGAAATGTATGTGTTTCTAGGGACAATAACCCATTTCTTGGTCTTACAAAGTGTCCATATGCTGAATCATATTATTGGTTATGAAACTAATTCTTGAACCAATATATTTTGTCAATCAAAATTTTTCTTAGGATACAGTAGGTCAACCTTACTTTACTTCCTTAATAATGAGACTAAAGTTGGTCTAGAGCTCAAACTAGTAACTGAAGTCATCATATTATATATTCATCACATTACTGTTCACATGAATTATTCATTTATATTCATCTACACCCGACTATAATCATACACATTTAAGCCATTATGTGTGTATTGGTTGACCAGATGACTTGTATTAAAAATTTTGTAATACCAAACCATGGTTAGGTTCATTAGGTCCTTTGGCATACACTTACCAGAAAATGCCTCATTAAAGGCTTAATATAGCTATGAATTTGAGGATGTTACAATTCTACCCACCTTTAAATAAATTTTGCCCTCAAAATTTCTCTAGGCTACTACCCACCTTAGGGTTCTGCTTACCTCTTCATTTTTTTGATAGTTAACATATTAAGGTACACACATTCAAAAATTTACATGAAAAGAGATATGTAATGTATTTTCATAAAATATTTATGTGAGCATTATCAATTACCTTGGTCTACTGCTCAACTCATACTTAGGGTTTCTGGAACTAAACTTGGCTCTATTCTTGGGGCATCTACCTCAACCTTGTCATGAATTTCTAACATTAGGTATAGTTGACCGTTTAATCTTAGGTCTTCTAGGTACCTCCTATATTTCTAGACATGTGATGATCAAGCACATACCCAGAGATGTGAGATCCAGACATGCTATCTCTCACTAACCTACTAATACATGTGTGTTGGGTTTTAAGGGAGGCAGAAAAGGCAGCGGAAACAAAAAAAAATTTCTCCTCCCAAACCCAAAACAAGGAAACGCGTCAACGTCTATACAATAGGAAAGGATGATTTGTGGAATCATACCTTGTCCCGAGGCTTTCTCGGCGACAATACCTCGTGCCTTGCGCGGTCTTCACCTCCGGTCTTGGATGGTGTCTGTGCAGCTCCTGGTCGCACTGGGACTGAAGACTCCTGGTCTCACCGGGACTGTCGGGATTGACAATTGTCCTCCGAGTGGTAGAAACCTCCTGCCTATGAAGTAGTCCACACGGACCACCTGGAACTCCAATCTCCTTGTCCCACAAGGAATTGGAAGGAGTCGCACCCTCCTATTGACGTACTAGTCGCCAACACACTCTCCTGATACCAGTCGCAACTGCAGTTATCTTTCCCTTACTGTGCCTCCCTTTTCGGGTAGCACTTGCTCGGGCTCTCTCGGTTACCAAAACCAGAGAGAACGACAACTTTGTAGAGCAACTGGTTTGCACTGAGTTGTTCTTTGAGAAGCCCCCAATACCCCTATATATAGGAGGGTCATGGGACAGGGTTCTCCATCCCAAGCAATGCGGGACTAAAAGTAGGAGTAGAAGGGTTCGAGATTTTCCACAAAAACAACCAACTCGCAACCTGAACCGATCGTTTCACAACTGAAACGGTCGGTTGGGGACCTGAGCCGGTCGGTTGACACCTCAACCGATCAGTTGGGACCCATGAAACGGTCAGTTCACTTTCTGAACCGATCAGTTTGTGGTCCTGATCAGTTCCCGATCGACTTTCCCTCTTTTGTTTCTAATTGACATCAAATACCAATCCTTTTCCCAATCAAATTGGGCAAATGAAATGAAAGGAAAATTCTCACCAATCCGACTTTCCCAACTTGCTCGGTTGCAACAGTTGAACTGATCATTTCAACACTTGAAGCAATCGTTCACCTTGTCCATGAGCCGATCGACTCACCACCTGAGCCGATCGGTTCACCAAGCTGAGCCGATCGGTTCATCTCATGAACCGATCGGTTGGGAGTGCAGATTGTGCAGAATCAGTCAATTGCAGTTTCAATCAATCTGATACTCTAATCAATCAGTCCAACACCTTGAACACTATGATTTTGAACTATCAATTAATTGAGTGTTTAATTGAACTACTAAACTCCTTTAGTAATCAATCTAAACATTGTTTGTGGACAAAACTCATCTTCCAGGTTAAATCCTATGTGTGTGACCCTGCAGGTCCATTTTCACGTTGGCAGTGAAAGTCCATAACACTTATGACTTCACAAGCAAAGAGCGGTGCCTAGTCACACATCAGTGCTACCCAAGTGAAATAGAAAGTTGGAGAACAAATTTCAATCCTACAATCCGTGAATGGTGTTACAGTGAATGTATAATTCCTTTGTCACTGATATCCCGAATGAACTCGAGGCATGGAACAGTCATCCTGTCAACGTTCATTCACTTTCTTGATCTCAGAGTAGATTGGAAGAGATATGTATGACATCAATATCACATACTGATTCACACATACGTGTGCACGCCTATTTCAATCCTACTCATCAAGTGGCCTTGGATATCAAACTCCCTCAGGAGGGACAAATCCCATATCTATCACTCACCCCTCAAAAGCCCCATGTGTTAAAGCCACCCAATCATCACCTTTATAACAACCCATGTTTCAGGACTGTGTTTGATGATGTCAAAGTGTGCCCAACGACATGTGTTGAGTGTAGTGATTTCAGGTCAAAGAATCACACTCACCACCATCATTGTGAGTACTGACTGTGACTACCATGTCATGGTTCCATGTGTCAAACTCACCGTGGGTCTGTCTGGTATACTTGTTCTCTAAAAAGTACCTATGTGTTTGGTTTGATATCTCTATATCATGACTAATGAGATTCTGTCATCAACCAACACCACAATCTAGTCTTGTGTGTCATTGCTGTCTATCTACCTTCCACAATGACATCCAACTAGGGACATAACAAGAATGTACAAACTCTTAGCATCGGTATGATCTCATCGTTCAGGTCCTGAACATGAAGGCATATGTCATTGAGTATTATCATTCTCTAGACATTCAATCTGTTCTATCACTATCTCATATGACTGAAACAGAAAGAATTGGAAGCTTGCCTTTGATGTTTATCAAATCAATCTTAATGTATCCCACCAATCATCCCATGATTGGCTCTCAGGGCATACATACCAACAGACTCCCATTTGCACTGCGAGCCAATCACCCTTGAATCATATTCATAGTGATCTTCTAACATGTCCCACATGTTATTGTGCTCTTAGTGCAGACATAGTGAGTTATGGCAACACCTTGCCAAAGTCAGTATAAATTTAATGTCTCTCATCTCTTTGTTGTACGTCATACGTATGAGATGGAGTTGTCGTAATATGCGATCCAGTATTCCTTTGCTAACCTTTAGCCACATTGCATGATCAAGGATTCCATACTTGTCATCAATGACTAGAATATCTATAAGTTCATCTCATGAACTTCCAGATCCATATAGTATCCACTGTTGTTCTCTAACACACGGATACTCGACATTTCCTTTTAAATGGTTTTATTGGAACACTTCCAATTATCAACAAACTTTCACTTTTATATATCCTATATATATTTTGCGATTAATTTTCTGTCCTTTCAGAAGTTCGCATCAATGTAACTCTTTACATTGAACTCTTCCTTATCTCCAAAGAACTAGTACTTCTCAAGTACTTATCAAGTTCTTATGGTTTCCAGTAACCCTTACTGGAAGTAGACAGACATCCACTCATCATGTCCCACATATGAATTATCAGGATGAGCACATCATATTGTCATGTCCTACATATAAGATGATGAATGCATTTTATTCTTGCCATGCAAGATAATGGGATGATTACATACATGATAGATCCATATCTATTATTAGTGTTCTCATTTTTCATAAGAATTGGACACTTGGCCTTGGGATACTAACTCCATGTAACATGGACAAGTTTTCTCCCACTTAATCTGTGCATACTGAACCTTTCAATACAGATTGCCAATGTATGCTTTCTCTTTTCACGTCAAGAGATTTTCAAGAACTATCTTTATAGATCTCTATTCCTATCACATAGGAAATATATCTATCTTCCTTAAAGATAATTTCCACTTTGTATTTCCATTCTAGAACATTTCCATTTCACATCAACATGTGGAATGTGAATACGCTCCCACTAAATCACATATCCCTTCTTTATCTTTGACATATCAGTCAAACCCTTTGACTATATCATCAAAGTAAAGATCCAATTTTGAGTTGCTTGTACTCAATCAATCACATTTATTAGTCCATTGTAACTTATAGACTTCATTTGCATTAGTGGATTCATAAACCTTATAGGTTGTGTCACGTACACATCCTTGTTTTATTCCTCATAGGAATGTGGTTTTAGTATCCATATGTCAAATGTCTTTAGTCATTAAGTTGCAATCAACAAGCATCATCCTTCTCAAAATGTTATCCATGTGTCTTAACACTTAAGACTCATTTGCACTTATGGATTTCATCCAATGAGTGCTACCATCAAGGTCATACCTTATGGTTCACATGGATGTCATTTAGGATGTAAAGGTCATTAACCATAACTCAAAATCCGGTTCCTCATATTCATCTAGATAGTTGACTCATCACATGAACAACTCATCACATAGATAATTGAGGTGTATCTGTCAAGGATATAAGAACTCACAACTCCTTGTGATTCTCAATGTCCTTTATTAGTGTGGGGTATTCTTTTATTAAGAAGAATTCAGTTATTCGATAATCATTCTCTAACTCCTTAGAGTATGATTCCTTCTTGATTTAGACATCACCATGCCTTAATCATGAGTTCTCTATGATACACTATCATAATCATTCATAAGGATCTCAAACATTTGGTCCAAGTATTTCATTCATTGATCTCATCAAGAATTAACACTTTACCAAATTTCCACTTCATCTATGATAATCTTGAACACTTCAAGATATTCATATTGGTATTTCTCTAAACACCATTTGAAGTATTAGCATTTGTTCTAATGGGTATGTAAATACATCACATGTATTATACCTAATAGGATAATCATTCTCCCACTACCATTAGTGAAGATTGATTAATCATGCCCAAGAGATTCATGTCTCTTACTGGTTATCCAACCAAAAGAGTCTAGATTTATCCATCATATGGAAACTAGAAATGAATGTCTCATGATTGATGCTAATTTGATTGTTTGAGTTATCAATAACTTTAGGTATCATTTTATCTTATGCATATCAAATACCACAAGATAAACAAGGCATTTCCACAAAGATCATATCTTTGAGATTGAAACATCTCCTTATTGATTGCTATTATTGTCATACAATATGCAAAAATAAAGTGTTTCTATCTATTGGCAACATATGAAATAGCAGTTCTCAACTCTATTTCATTCCCTTTAGTCTGAAATAAACTGAAAGATACTCCTATCTATGGAAGCAACACTTGCTCCAATGATGAGTACTTCTTTCTTGGTCCTTTCACAAAGGCCATCACTTCTTTGCGGATCTTGCATATCATATATGATAGATCCATATCTTGGTATCATATACCTCATATAAATAAGCGGTTCATTTCATGATACCTTAGGTGGAGATCTCCATCCCCTCCTTCATCTTTTCTTCCAGATATAGAGGGCAATTCCCTCATACACCCTTTCCCCATGTGCCTTGAGGCTGAAGACGACTTGGATTGCTGGCTAGCATCAGAACACTTCTCTACTTTGCCCTTGTCCTTGCCCTTAAGAATTACCTTTTCTTTGATCACATCAAATATTATGGTTTGTCTTTCTTCATCTTTGCTTCTACTATCCTCAACATGTCCAATGACTTTGTCAACGCTTGTCAAAGTTGTTCATGTTGTAGTTTATCATGAACTGTATGATTCTCACAACATTTGCAGTATCATACCAATAGCCAACTCTTGGCTCAGAGGGAATCCTTCTTAGTCAGGTTTTCCACATACCCAATCATATTGAGTGTGTGAATACCTTATTGGATCTCCTTCTGTCACGACATACTAGGACAGTGTCCTTGAGACATCATATGTCTCATGTTGTCTCTGCAACTCATAGTTCAGAGAACACAACATCAAGCACTCCTCATCAATGTCATCCTCGGTATGCTTCCATAAGCATACTTTCAGCCACTGATGTGGTGGGATTGAGTTCATCTTTATATATATATATATATATATATATATATATATATATATATATATATATATATATATATATATATATATATATATATATATATATATATATACATATATTGTAACATCCTCAAATTCATAGCTATAGTAAGCATTTAATGTGGGTTTTTCTGATAAGTGTATGCAAAGGGACCTAATGAACCTAACCATGGCTAGGTATGTAATTAAGTACACAAAATTTGTAATACAAGTCATCTGGTCAACCAATACACACATAGTGGCTTAAATGTGTATGATTGTAATCGGGTGTAGATGAATATAAATGAATAATTCATGTAAACAATAATATTGTAGTCGGGTGTAGATGAATATAAATGAATAATTCATGCGAACAATAATGTGATGAATATATAATATGATGACTTCAGTTATTAGTTTGAGCTCTAGACCAACTTCAGTCTCATTATTAAGGAAGTAAAGTAATGTTGACCTAATGTATCATAAGAAAAATTTTGATTGACAAAATATTCTAGTTCAAGAATTAGTTTCATAACCAAGAATATGATTAAGCTTATGGACTCATTGTAAGACCAAGAAATGGGACATTGTCCCTAAAAACAAATTCAAGTCGATTTGGATCAATTAAGGTTTACATTTAGGTCCTTTATATATAAAACAGACAATGGAGTATCTCATGCTCATGATAATTTCTAAAAATATTTTAGTATGATAATAATTAGAATATAAGATGGTGGGAGAAATTTCATATGATTTTGATTTACTTAGGGGCCTAGGTAATTAAATTTTTAATTATTCAAGAATTAATTAAAAGATATTTTTGGAGTGTCTATTTAATTGATTTGGACCTGATATCCTTTCCATATTAAGATAATGATAATATATCAGGTATCCCAAAATTATTTCTAAAGATTGGACTTTTATACAAAAAGAAAAAAGGGGACGTCGCCAAATAGAGCCCCCATAAAAGGAGTCCTCGCTCTTGATGTTGGATAGGGGATGCTAAAAAAGCCTCAGATTCTGGTTTATGAGGGGCTAGCAAGTTCGATTCTAGGGGTTTGCATGAAATAGAGAGAGAGAGAGAGCGTGAAGAGGAGGCATGGCGGTGGTGGTAAGGTGGAGGCTGACGTTTCTGATCTGGGCCTACTTGTACTCATCAACGGAGTCGACCAAGCTAGTGAGGGCAGACAGAAGTCCTGGATGCTTGGGAGCAAGCTACGACGCCCAAAGTGTCGAGATTGGGGTTGCCTGAGGCAAACCTTGCGGTGGAAGTCACCTGTGCAGGAAGAACATGGGATCTTCCCCTCATCTGGGTTCACGAGAAAAGAAGGAGACATGTCCTATCTTAGATCCGCAACTAAGGAAGGGAAAACAAAGGAGCTGCACGATGAAGATAGGATTTACACTGAAAGATTTCTCTTCCATTGGAAGTCCTAATGTGCACCAAAAGCCCTAGGGAGTTTATGTTCTCTCTAGGTTTACCTACAACTAGTTCTAGATAAATGATCCAACCCCACAAGAGTGTGGAATCCTTATCATAGTACAGATTTAGGATCAAACCCAAAGGACAACGTGAAGAATCTGGATGTCTTTGTCTCGTCTTGTCTCGATCTAAGTTAATCATTTACAACCAAGAGATTGATATGATTAATCTAAACTAATCTAGAACATGCAAAAGTAAAGGCAAGTATGAAATCTAGTTAAAGTTTGAAATCTAAGATTAACAGATGATGATGGATCACTGGGGTGATGCAGATATTCACCACCACTACACATGCATTATGCATGTACCAACATAGCAAGACCTACAAGCAAGATACATGGATGTTGTGCAATGTTGATGCCCTCTCAGACAAGGAGCATTG
The DNA here is from genome assembly GCA_963693085.1 of Alisma plantago-aquatica. NCBI lineage: Eukaryota > Viridiplantae > Streptophyta > Magnoliopsida > Alismatales > Alismataceae > Alisma > Alisma plantago-aquatica. The sequence goes on from OY856409.1 coordinate 1,998,122,049, forward strand.
CACACATCCTTCACAGGTTGGACAGCTCCCATCCGGTACATATCTACATGTTAATGGAGATATGTTCCCTCCGAAGGGAGATCTTACTCAACCTCATGAAATGTGCATCAAAAGACTAACAAGCGAGCAATATTATCTATTTGATTAGTATCCTTATAGACTATCCCTCTTTTGAGGAAATAGCTATGAGAAATGTGGGAGTGTTGCAATGCTAGCCATCCCTGAATGAATGGTCACTTACTTTGCATCACTCCCTTCACAGAGTGTGTTCCTCGACCTATCAAGATTGTACTTTCATATGTTAACTGATTCCATTTCATAGTATGCAAGTACAATGATGGGGTGAGTTTACTCCACTCCTTGAAAGGTGTTCCTAGATATCAAAACAGATGTGTGGTGGATACACACACAAAGAACCAATGCTAAATAGATAATCGAGTCTCAAGAGTAGATGTAGACAATCCACAAAAAAAGACAATAGATCATGCAAGAAGGCGGCCAACGTTCGAGCATGCAATGGAACGATTAGCATTGAATTGGAAAGATAGTATCTTTAGGTACAGATTACAAAGCATGGGTAGCGGGGCTAGTCCCCACACTCGAGTGAATTACACTACTCGTTCCTCATAGAGGGAGAAAAAAAGACAGACAAGAAAGATAGAACAAGCATCGTCGGAGCAGAAGAGTAGATCTGCAACAGCCCAGTGTAGATCGCACCAGTCTTCGGGACTGCTCTGACTTGGTCGATGAAGTCTGTCTCTCTGCCTCGATCCTCATGTACACCTCCGGAGACATATGAGTAGGGCAATTATGGAGCGTTTGGATCAATCCATCTCTCTCACAGTGGGTTGAGGCAGAGCTTGGTGGAACAATGGAGATGACGGAATTGTGGAGCAGCCTTGCGGCCTCCCACATATGATAATCCAATGAGGACTGCTCCGGTCCTATTTATAGGAACTAGTGGTGTCTTGAACAATTTTGGGACCTGCTAATATTTCTTTCATGGTCTCCAGACCGATTGTATTCTCACACGGTTTGGAAATCGTGGGTCTTTTCACGGTCTTGGGAGACCGAGTAGCGCTCCTTATGGTCTTGGAGTCAGCTGTGATCCCACGGTCTCGGGATCGATTGGTCTCTTCTTGGTTTCAAAGATCGAACGCATCCTCACGGTGTTCAGCCTCCCTTCATGTGGTCTTGGATCGGTAGTGGCTTCTTTGCAGTTTCCACGGTCAATCTCCTCCTCGCAGTTTGGGATCGATTGCCACCCATCGGTTTGGAAACTGATTGCTGCCTCATGGTCTTGAAACTGTGAGGAGCAGGTGATCAGCGGCGAGGAGAGGTCGTGGAGGCGATGTGTGGTGCACTGGAAGAGGAGGGGATGACAACAGGTGGTTGATGTGGTAGCGGCGATCTGCTGCAAGTTGAGGTTGGAAGAAGAGATCGTGATCCGTGCAGGGAGAGCAGATAGGAAGAGCGAGGTGGTCATAGGGTGCATGCATTTTAGGGTTGCAGGTGAGAAGGATGAGAGTGGCATGTGTGTAGGTGGAAGAAGATCGGGAGGAGATAGCATCGTAGAGGCATTGACAACGGCAGGGATGCAGTTGTCAGAGGCCAATGCTGGTGCAGGTCCTCGCGGTCTCGGGGTCGTGAGTGTTCTCACGGTCTTGGGATTGTGAAGACATCACACAGTCTTGACACCGTGAAGGCTCCATATGGTCTTGAGACCGTGAGGACTTCACTCATTCTCGAAACAGTGAGGAGGAGGGGGTAGACCACTTGGAGGAGACCGAATGGGAGGATGAAGGCAAACCGTTGATGGTGGCAATTGTTGAGGATGATATGAAACTGAGGAGATACTCAGAGTAAACCAAAACAAGGTTAAATCAGTCGATATGAGACACAAAATATCTAGAATTGGCGACTGTGAGGATGAATCTGGAGGATTCATCACCACTGAACTTAAGCGTTGCTCATCCCGAGGAATGGAAAAGCCTAAGACAGTCACCAAAAAGCTCTTTCATCTTGTAATTACCTCATCTTTGTGCAAATGTCAAAATTTTCATGAAACTAAAAAAAGAAGCAAAATAGAATTAGAGCAAAAATGTTGGAAATCCCTTGAATTGGTGACTGAGGATGAATCTGGAGGAATTCATCACCCCACACCAAACTTAAGCGTTGCTCATCTTGAGGAATGGAAAACCTAAAACAGTCGCCAATGAAATCATTCATCTCATGATTGCCTCATCTTTATGTCATAATTCTATTCATGGCTCAGATCGATACAACATCAAGGCTTCCTTAGATCACGAAATACATCTTATGATATCCTCATTTCTGAGTTCACTTTACTGAAGTATTTCCTTCTTATTGTCTGCTATATCACTCATGTCTAAAAGTTTTATGAAACTTTGAAAAGGGCCACAAAATTAATCAAACATGTATATGATCCGTCGCTGGTGTTTTCAAGAGAAAGGTTGAAATGGAGGCAATTGGGGTGCCAGTAGGAAAGAATGGAGGTGTGATCAAGATATAAGAGTCTTTCCTCTAATTGACTCAAGACTCTTATTTTTGGTGGATCATCAAGTTATTTTGAATGATTTGTGCACAACTCTGGTTGACTTAGCCTTACACCTGATTTTTTTAAGGTAACTTAGAAGTGTGTATAGGTTGGCTTAAGGCTTCTGGTTAACTTACCTCTTCGAGAGAAGGTAAGGGGTTATTTTTGGAGCCTTATGATCTCACTACCGGGCATGACACATCTGCCTTTGTGAGGGCAGCTAATGTACCGACTGGGTAAGACCTTTATCGGTTATCCTTATTCAGGACACAACTCTTATGCTTTTATTCACACTCTGGCTTTTATTCATTCTTACTTGGCTTAGGAGAAAGGGTATTTTTGGATTTTTGTATATTTGGGCTGTCGGACCTCTTTTTTTTTGGAGTCGGGGTAGATTGTTCCTTAACCTTGGTATGTGCACAATCATCATCGTATACTTTTTGAACAAAATGAGAAGGTGATACGCCCCTATTATGTATTGAGGGGTATGGAGGAAGTAGTTATAGAAAAAGAGGTGTGGTGTACCACACCGAACTTAGAGTTCAGCAATGTTCTAGCTTTCACTGGAAGAGGTGTGGTGTGCCACACCAAACTTAAAGCTTTGGCATGGTTGGTGAGTGTTCGGATCATAATGTAGTTTTCTTAGGGATTCCATATGGCAGGTTCCTCTTCTCCATCACACTCTGCTCAAATAGTGACACAATATGAGAAATCCATACAGCTGATCCATTAATCAGTGAGAGGCATGATGCATTTGATCAATCTCAATCTTTTTGAGGCTTATCATCTTTTAAAGATATGACATTATGGACTATACAAGATGAAATCATGCATCGACTAGTTTTAAGCATTGTTTTCTCGTGGATTTGCAATGAAATGAGGTGATGGACACAGATTCAAAAAGCAAAATATGACTAGATAAATGCTTTATTTTAAGAAGACTATGAAATTACGAAAAACACAGAAAAATTATGAAAGAGAAACTAGAATGGAAAAACAAAAGGCAGTAAAGATAGAGGGTGGAGTGAGAAGCTTACCACCCACCCTCCACCTCGAACTTATGAGTTTGCTCATCACTGGGCAAATGTTAGGTTCGAGATGGAGGGGAAGAGATGTGCAGTGTTAACCAGGCGGTCCTCGTAATTGAAAGAAGGCCCGACGAAGATGTTTCATGATGGTCGGAACTGAGAGCGGGAAAGTGGCACATACCATCTGTTGACTGGGTGGTCGTGGCAACTCAAACAGGTTTTCTGGATGACTTGGATGCACATTTCTTTCATCTCTTTGTCCGTCTAGAAGAATCCAGAGACCTTCCCCCATCAACGGGGGAGGAGGAATATATGCAGTTGAAACTGGAGGACTGGACGAATAGTCAAAATCATGCCTATTTGTATCCTCTAGTTGTGGCTCGAACTCGAAATTTAGAGTCAAGCTGCCTTCTTCATGATCCAAAGCAGTTGATAGAGGGTCAACCACTTGAACTTCTTCTTGTACCAGATCATGTGGCGGATCTGGTTCAGGCTTCATTTCATCACCCGACTTTTCTTGTGTAGGGTGTGGCATCCAGGGTGACATTTCTTCATCAAGGGGATTGTTTTGAGGATCATCATTTTGATGCCATGTATCCTCTGGAGGGTTATCATTATCAATGTTGGGGTTGATCGGAACAACATATTTCATTATAAAGTTAAGGTGTTGTTCAAATTCTTCTTCGTAGTGCACTCTTAATTAGTTTGAGTAACTAGAGGGAGATTCAACAGGTAGAACGAACTCTTGTTCAGATAAAGGAATCATGAGAACCTGAGGTAGAGGCTTCAATGACGCCTCTTCGTGGGAAAGGCTATCCCATCACATATCATTTTGTGGACTAGAATCCTCCCATGAATTTGTTTCTTCGATATTGAGACCAATATACTTGATTCCCAAGTCAGGGTGTTGTTTTAGTTCTTCCTCATAGCAATCCTCCAATTCTATTAAGTGTTTGGGAAGAGTTGCTACGAGAAGAATGAAACCTTATTCAGGTAACAGAGATATGTCAGTCTCTTGTATATTTGGTAGCTCAGGAGGAGCTTCTCCGTAGGGAAGAGTGGCCATGAGAAGATTTTTTATGGCTTGATTTCTTCCCAAGGGTACTCCTGGTCATTACAAGGGTCTATGGAAATATCATATTGTTGGGTTTTAGAGGAGGCAGAGATGACAACGGAAACAAAAATTTTCTCCCCAAACCCAGTATAAAGGAATCGCATAAACGTCTATAGAATAGAAAGGATGGTTTGTAGAAACATACCTTATCCTGAGGCTTGCTCGGCGACGTTACCTCACGGCTTGCACGGTCTTCACCTCCAGTTTTGGACGGTGTCTGTGCAGCTCTTTGTCTCACCGGGACTATCGGGATTGACATATGTCCTCCAAGCGGCAGAAGTCTCCCGCCTATAAAGTAGTCCACACAGACCACCTGGAACTCCGGTCTCCTTGTCCCACAAGGAATCAGAAGGAGTCGAACCCTCATGTCAGCATACTAGTCACCGACACACTCTCCTGCCACCAGTCTCTTTTCTGTAGTTTTCTTTCCCTTGTTGTGCCCCCCTTATCGGGTAGCACTTGCTCAGGCTCTCTCAGTTACCACAACCAGAGAGAATGACAACTTTGCAGAGCAACTAGTATTCTAAGTTGTTTCTGAGAAGCCCCCAATACCCCTATATATAGAAGGGTCATGGGACAGGGTTCTCTACCGTGGGTAATGTGAGATTAAAGCAGGAGTAGAAGGGTTTGAGATTTTCTACAAAACAACCAACTGACCCATCTGAACCGATCGTTTCAAGCATGAACCGATCAGTTGGGGACCTTAGTCGATCGGTTCACACCTGAACCAATTGGTTGGGACACTTGAACCGATCAGTTCAAGCATGAGCTGATCAGTTTGTGGTCCTGGTCCAACTCGAATTGACTTTCCATGTTTGTTTCCAACTAATCAAATATCAGTCCTTGTCCAAATCGAATTTGTACAAGTGAAACAAATACGTTTTTGCAAAAACAGTCTTCTGACTTTCCAAACGATCTCGGTTGGCTACACTCAACCAACACCACAATCTAGTCTTATGTGTCATTGCTGTCTATCTACCTTCTACAATGACATCTGACTAGGGACATAATAAGAATGTACAAACTCTTAGCATCTGTATGATCTCATCATTCAGGTCCTTAACCTGAAAGCATACGTCATTGAGTATTGTCATTCTCTAGACATTCAATTTGTTCTATCATTATCTCATATGACTGAACCAAAAAGAATTGGAAGCTTGCCTTTGATGTTTATCAAATCAATCTTAATGTATCCCACCAATCATCCCATGATTGGCTCTCAGGGCATACATACCAATAGACTCCCACTTGCACTGTGAGCCAATCACCCTTGAATCATATTCATAGTGATCTTCAAACATGTCCCACATGTTACTATGCTCTAGTGCTAACATAGTGAGTTATGGCAACACTTTTCCAAAGTCGGTATTAATTGAATGTCTCTCATCTCTTTGATGTACATCACACGTATGAGATGGAGTTGCCGTAATATGTGATCTAGTATTCCTTTGCTAACCTTTAGCCACAGTGCATGACCAAGCACTCCTAACTTGTCATTAATGACTGGAATAACTATAAGTTCATATCTATGAACTCCTAGATCCATATAGTATCCACTGCTATTCTCTAACATACGGATACTCGACTTTTCCTTTTAAAATGTCTTTATTGGAACGTTTTCATTTATCAACAAACACTCACTTTTATATATATCCCATATATTTTCTGTCCTTTTTGGAAGTTCGCATCAGTGTAACACTTTACAGTGAACCCTTCCTTATTTCCATAGAACTAGTACTTATCAAGTTCTTATGGTATTCCAATAACCCTTACTAGAACTAGACATACATCCACACATCATGTACCACATACGAGTTATCAGGATGAGCACATCATATTGTCATGTCCTACATACAAGATGATGAATGCATTTTATTCTTGCTATGTCCTATACATGCAAGATGATGGGATGATTACATACAAGATAGATCCATATCTATTCTTAGTGTTTCCATTCTTCATAACAATTGAACATTTGGCCTAGGGATACTAATTCCATGTAACATGGACAAGTTTTCTCCCACTGAATCTGTGTATACAGATTGCCAATGTATGCTTTATCTTTTTAGGTTAAGAGGTTTTCGAGAACTATCTCTATAGATCTCTATTCCTATCACATAGGAAACGTCTCTATTTTCCCTAAAGATAATTTCCACTTTCAATTTCCATTCTAGAACATCTCATTCCTGATCGACATGTGGAATGCAAATACGCTCCCACTAAATCACAGATCCCTTCTTTATCTTTGACATATCAGTCAAACCCTTTGACCATATCATCAAAGTAAAGATCCAACTCTGAGGTGTTTGTACTTCATCAATCACATTGATTAGTCCATTGTAACTTATAGACTCCATTTGCATTAATGGATTCATAAACCTTATAGGTTGTGTCACATACACATCCTTGTCTTATTCCTTATAGGAATGCAGTTTTAGTATCCATATGCCAAATCTTTTAGTCATTAAGTTGCAATTAACAAGCATCATCCTTCTCAAAATGTTATCCATGTGTCTTAATGCTTAAGACTCATTTGCACTCGTGGATTTCATCCCAATGGGTGCTACCATCAAGGTCATACCTTATGGTTCACATGGAAGTCATTTAGGATGTAATGGTCATAAACCATAACTCAAAATCATGTTCCTCGTATTCATCTAGATAGTTGACTCATCACATGACCAACTCATCACATAGATAATCGAGGTGCATCTGCCAAGGATATAAGAACTCACAACCATTTGTGATTCTTAATGTCCTTTATTAGTGTGGGGTATTCTTTATTTAAGAAGAAAAAAGTTATTTAATAATCATCCTCTAACTCCTTAGAGTATGACTCCTTGTTGATTTAGACATCACCATGCCTTAATCAAGAGCTCACTATGATACACTATCATAATCACTCACAAGGTTCTCAAACATTTAGTCTAAATATTTCATTCATTGATCTCATCAAGAATCAACACTTTACCAAATCCGTACTTCATCTATGATATTATTGAACACTTCAAGATATTCATATTGGTATTTATGTAAACACTATTTGAAGTACTAGCATTAACTCTAATAGGTATGTAAATACATCACATGTATTATACCTAATAGGATAATCATTCTCCCACTACTACTAGTGAAGATTGATTGATCATGTCTAAGAGATTCATGTCTCTTACTGGTTCTCAAACCAAAAGAGTCTAGATTTATCCATCATATGGAAACTAGAAATGAGCTTCTCATGATTTATGCTAATTTGATTGTTTGAGTTATCAATAACTTTTAGCTATCATTTTATCTTATGCATACCAAGTACCACAAGATAAACAAGGCATTGCCACAAAGATTGAAACATCAACTTTATTAATTGCCATTATTGTCATACAATATGTAAAAATAATGTGTTTCTATCTATTGGCAAATATGAAATAGCAGTTCATAACTCTATTACATGCCTTTAAGGCTGAAAATAAACTAAAGTACTCCTATCTATGTAGGCAACACTTGCCCCATTTATTGGGTGCTTTACACTTTATATCTTGGTATCATATACCTCAAAAAGTGTTACAAGTTTATTTCATGACACCTTCAGGTGGAGACGTCCGTCGCCTCCTTCTTTAGTTCTTCCGGATAGAGTGGACAATTCTTTTTCCAATGTCCTGGCTTTTGACAATGGTGGCAATTGCCTCTCTTGGTCACGCCTCCCTTGACCTTGAGAGTTGAAGATGACTTGGGTTGCTAGCTAGCATCATAACCTTTCTTAGTCTTGCCTTTGCCCTTGGGCTTGGACTTGCCTTTCTTGTTGCTGATTATCATCACACAATTAGGCTTGTCCTACTTCATCTGTGCCTCGGCTGTCCTCAACATGCCCAACAACTCTGTCAACGGCTTGTCAAAGTTGTTCATGTTGTAGTTCATCACAAACTGACTGTAGGATTCTGGAAACAATTGCAGTATCACGTCAGTAGCCAACTCTTGGCTCAGGGGAAATCCCAGTCTTGTCAGGTTCTCCACATACCCAATCATCTTGAGTGTGTGAGGACCAACTGGATCTCCTTCTATCATGACACACTTGAACAGCGCCCTGGAGACATCATATCTCTCTTATTGTGCTTGATCTTCATACATGTTCTTGAGATGCTAAATCATCTCAATGACACCCATGTTCTCATGTTGTCTCTGCAACTCGTGGTTCATGGAGCACAACATCAAGCACTTTGCATCAATGGCATCTTCAGAATGCTTCTTGTAAGCATCCCTTTCTGCCTTTGTTGCAGTAGGAGCAGGTTCCTCTAGAATTGGAGTATCTAGGACATAGAGCTTTCTCTCTTGAGTGAGAACAATTCTCAATGTCCTAAACCAGTCATGGAAGTTGGTCCCATTCAGCTTGTCCTTTTCAAGGACCGATCGCAATGAAAAGTGATTGTTGTTTGTTGTCATTTATACTACAAAAGGAAATATATGCAATTTAGTCCACAAACTCAATTTTGACTTGTTTGATTGATTTGAAAGGTTGACGATATAATTAGGACTTTAATTAATTATCGCTCCCACTATTTTTGTTCAAATTGATAGCCCTCACTATCAATTCGGAAGATTGTAGTGTACAACCTTCTAGTGGGTCAAGATTCGTATTTCATCAAGTCATGAGTCAGCTTTGACTGATCGCCCACAATCTTGACTATTTAGGTAGGCCATCATGCCAATTGCATCATATGCAACTCTTGATTAATGAACATGTGCAACACCTTGCCATGAACATTCTGTGCCTCTAGGCTTAGAAGCTCTAAGCATCACCAGTTAAGTCTAACCCAAAAGTTGACACGGTAAACATGAACCCTTCTTTGGTAGAACCTACATGTTTACCCTTCACACTTCCACGAGATAGATGGCGCACCACGCTTTGGCGTAACCTACGCTTGGTCGATCAATTTTTTCATGTGTGCCACTAATGGAAGGTGTAAAAGACTTAATATTTAGATGAGGGATTTGGTTTTATAGGTACATATACATATCCAATCACCACAATACATAATATGTATCATATACATGTTATATCCCACAGAAAACATGTGAAATGATAAAAGTGATGATAATGGCCATCCTAATGTGATTCCTCAAGCCAAGAGGAATCACAATCATCTAGGTCCACATCACATGCAACTTGTACAAGATGATCTCTGTGCTTTGCCATTCTGGGTTTGATCAACTCATCTCCATGATTGATTGGCTCGCCATCAGGCCGGTCGGTTGTGTGCCACCAGCCGATTGGTTGGCTCCTCCAAGCGATCAGTTCGCCTGATCGTCATACATCTCCTCATGGCCGCCACCCACTCGTCTCACTCCTCGAACCGGTCATCTGGATCGCCAACCGATTGGTTCACTCCTTGAATTGATCATCTCAGTTGTCGTCAGATTGTCCTCTGTTCTTTGGCATAATAGGAAATAAAAAGATCTATCCTATTTACATTTAAATTGGGAAACCCCGAGTTACATTCGAGGGGAGCAAAGGTAGGAAAGAAATCTCAAGTTATCTCAAGTTACATAAAGAATAAAAGATAGAGAATCGGTGCGCAGACCGATATGCATGCAACAACAAACAACCAAGCACACATAAATAGGGTTTATTAGCCATAACCATGCTATACATCCACCAAAAAACTTATTTAAGGGCGACGTGTATCAAGTGAATTCATATTACATATCATATATGTATTTTGGGATTTGTGGATTTAGGATTGGACATGCAAAAAGCCAATTTTATTTGCATCGTATGCAATAAATAAAGGTGACAAACCAAAATTGATCATATCGATAATCCTAAAGTGTAGAGCAGTTGATGTGGCTCTGATACTACTATTGGGTTTTAGGAGAGGCAGAGATGGAAGCGGAAACAAAAAATTTCTCCCCAAACCCAGTATCAAGGAATCGCGTCAACGTCTATACAATAGGAAGGATGGTTTGTAGAAACATACCTTGTCCCGAGGCTTGCTCGGCGACGTTATCTCGTGGCTTGTGCGGTCTTCACCTCCAATCTTGGACAGTGTCGGTGCAGCTCCTGGTCTCACCGGGACTGTCGGGATTGACAGATGTCCTCCGAGCGGTAGAAGTCTCCCGCCTCTGAAGTTGTCCACACGGACAACCTGGAACTCCGATCTCCTTGTCCCACAAGGAATCAGAAGGATTCGAACCCTCCTATCGGTGTACTAGTCACCGACACACTCTCCGACCACCAGTCGCTTTTCTATAGTTGTCTATCCCTTGTTGTGCCTCCCTTATCGAGTAGCACTTGCTCGTGCTCTCTCGGTTACCACAACCAGAGAGAACGACAACTTTGCAGAGCAACAGGTGTTCTAAGTTGTTTCTGAGAAGCCCCCAATACCCCTATATATATAGGAGGGTCATGGGATAGGGTTCTCTACCCCGAGCAATGCAGGATTAAAGCAGGAGTAGAAGGGTTCGAGATTTTCCAGAAAACAACCAACTGCGTCATCTGAACTGATCGTTTCTAGCATGAACTGATTAGTTGGGGACCTTAGTTGATCAGTTCACACCTGAACCGATCGGTTGGGACACCTGAGCCGATCGGTTCAAGCATGACCCGATCGGTTCGTGGTCCTGGTCCAACTCGAATTGACTTTCCATGTTTGTTTCCAACTAATCAAATATTAGTCCTTGTCCAAATCAAATTTTCACAAGTGAAACAAATATGTTTTTGTAAAAAGAGTCTTTTAACTTCCCAAATGATCTCGATTGGTCACACGAATTGACCGGTTCAACAATTGAGCCGATCATTTTATTGACACATGAGACGATCGACTCACTACTTGAGTCGATCGGTTCATCAACCTAAGTCGATTGGTTCATCACATGAGCCAATCATTTGGGAATGCAGACTATGCAAAATAAGTCAATTGGAGTTTCAGTCAATCCAATACTCTAATCAATCAGTCCAACACCTTGAACACTATGATACTGAGCTATCAATTGATTAAGTGTTTAATGGAACTACTAAACTCCTTTAGTAATCAATCTAAACATCATTTGTGGATAAACTCCTCTTCCAGGTTAAATCCTATGTGTGTGACCCTACAAGTCCATTTCACAGTGGCAGTGAAAGTCTATAACACTTATGACTTCACAAGCAAATAGCCGTGCTTAGTCACACATCAGTGCTACCCAAGTGAAAAGGAAAGTTGGAGAACAACTTCCAATCCTACAATCTGTGAATAGTGTTGCAGCGAATGTATAATTCCTTTTTCACTGATATCCCGAATGAATTCAAGGCATAGAGCAGTCATCCTTTCAACATTCATTCACTTTCTTGATCTCAGAAATAGATTGGATGAGATATGTTTGACATCAATGTCACATACTGATTCACACATGCATGCACACCTATCTCAATCCTACTCATCAAGTGGCCATGGATATCAAACTCCCTCGGGAGAGACAAATCCCATATCTATCACTCACCCCTTAAAAGCCCCATGTGTCAAAGTCACCCAATCATCACCTTTATAACAACCCATCTTTCAGGGCTGCGTTTGATGATGTCAAAGTGTACCCAATGACATCTGTTGATTTTAGTGATTTCAGATCAAAGAATTACACTCACCACCATCACTGTGAGAACTGACTGTGACTACCATATCATGGTTCCATGAGTCAAACTCACGGTGGGTCTGTCCGGTCCACTTGTTCTCTAACAAGTACCTATGTGTTTGGTTTGATATCTCCATATCATGACTAATGAGATTTTGTCATCAACCAACACCACAATCTAATCTTGTGTGTCATTGCCATCTATCTACCTTCAACAATGACATCTGACTAGGGACATAATAAAAATGTACAAACTCATAGCATTCATATGATCTCATCGTTCATGTCCTTAACCTGAAAGCATACATCATTGAGTACTGTCATTCTCTAGACATTCAATCTATTCTATCATTATCACATATGACTGAACCATAAAAAATTAGAAGCTTGCCTTTGATGTTTATCAAATCAATCTTAATGTTTCCCACCAATCATCCCATGATTGGCTCTCAGGGAATACATACCAACACGTATTCTGTTCCAAAATCAAGATATGGTTCATGTTTCTCTTCATAGTATGCCATCAACTCATTCAAGTGACTAGAAGGAGATTCAACAGATAGAACATACTCTTGTTCGAGAACTGGCTCCGTCTAGACTTCTTATAGGCGTGGTAGCTCAGGTAACATCATTTCATGGAAAGGATCAATCATGAAGTCATCATCTTGGGGCCCGTTATACCCTGGGGAATTGTCATTGATGTGGGATGGAGTTACATATCGCATCCCAGAGTCAAGATGTTGTTCTGACTCTTCCTCATAGTTCATTCTCAATTTATGTGAGTGACAAAAGAAAGATTCAACGGGAAGAAAGAACTCTTACTCAGGAGATGGATCTACTTGGACCTCTTGTGGAGGTGGTAGCTATGATAAAATCATTTCTTGGAAAGTATTGGTCATAGAATCATCATCTTGAGACCCATCATCCTCCCATGATTCTTTTTCATCATTGTCGGGGTCAGTGAGAGTGGTATGGTCCACTCCAGAATCAATATCTTGGTCAGTCTCATCCTTGAAGTATGTTCCTAGATCAACCGAATGGTAAGGAATTTCTTCATAAAGATAAATCAAATCATGTTCCAGTAATGGAGATTTTTGAGTTTCTTGAATAAAAGGCATCCCCTTATCTAAATCAGTCGCATATTCATCTGAGTCTGACTGTGAAGGAGTGTAGAGTTCTTGTAAAGTAGGCCCTTGTTCTTTGGAATTCATCAACAAGACAACTGAAGTCGAAGAATATTTTTCGTATAGGAAATCAATCATTGTTGATTGCTCCTCAATCTATATGGTTGGATCTGGGTCTACGGGGAGAGAAAATGGGTGAATACCAAAATTTATACCCAATTGATCTCTCGACTGTAGAAAATCTCCATATTGGATAATCAATTTTTCACCTAAGAGAATAGTGTAGGAGTCATTTTCAGAGTCGGACCATGGCTCGGAAAATGATTCATTTTCTTGTGATTTTGTGGAGAAATTATCCTTGGGTTCAATCATTAGCTCTGAGGATGATTCCTCTCCCTGCACTGATGTTAGAAGATCATTGGAAGGAACCTCCTGAATGATATCGTAATCATCATCGTAGTCAATTACAATATGCAGATGAGGAATGCGCTCAAGAGAAATTGGTAATTGTTCTTCATGTTGCTCAGAAGCATGGACAAGTTGTGTAAGTTGATCAAGCTCGGCTATCAACTTCTCGTTTGTGGTTGTCTGATCAACTAGTTTTTGAGCTACCGACTTCTGTAGAGCATGTACTTCTTCTATTAATGTGTATTGATCTTCATAGTAGGGCTCTTCACTGTACTCGTTGGGTTGATGTTGATAATAACTCTCCTAATCGTAGTATTGATTTGAGTTGTAATCCAAATTTCCTTCTGTATTGTAATCTACACCTTGAAATTAGTTGGGCTCTTCGTAGTAGCTTCTAGGAGGATATGGATTAGAACTTGCACTATATCCATAGTTCTCTGAAGAGGTTGCATTGAGATTCACAACTATATGATTTGTAATCACCTGATCTAGTGCACTTACGTAGTGAGGAGGAGCGTTGAAGCAGTTGATTGATGCATGGGAATAATCACCACATAATTGACATCTAAAGGTTGGTGGCATTGACTGCTTCATTTTAAAGAGAATTGGTACTTGAAATCAAAAAAGGTGTTTATTAGGCTAGACCAATCACTTCAAGTTCAAGAGAGTATGCAATAAAAACTTTAACTTTTGAGACTAAGGTTTTCACTTTTTAGATTTTTGAAAGGAAAACGAAAAACCCTAGAAAAACCTAGGTCGATACAGAATTCGACAAAGACGATTCTTATGACGTTGTCCCCGGAAACGGTGCCATTTTTTGATGAAGCTAGGATTTACATCGAAAGATTTCTCTTCCACTGGAAGTCCTAATGTGCACCAAAAACCCTAGGGAGTTTTTGTTCTCTCTAGGTTTACCTACAACTGGTGCTAGATAAATGCTCCAACCCCACAAGAGTGTGGAAGCCTTATCATAGTATAGATTTAGAATCGAACCCAAAGGACAACGTGAAGAATCTGGATGTCTTTGTCTTTGTCTCGTCTCGTCTCGATCTAAGTTAATCGTTTACAACCAAGAGATTGATATGATTAATCTAAAATAATCTAGAACATGCAAAAGTAAAGGCAAGTATAAAATCTAGTTAAAGTTTGAAATCTAAGATTATCAGATGATGATGGATCACTGGGGTGATGCGGATATTCACCACCACTAGACATGCATTATTCCTATACCAACATAGCAAGACCTGCAAGCAAGATACATGGATGTTGTGCAATGTTGATGCCCTCTCAGACAAGGAGCATTGCACACATCCTTCACAGGTTGGGTAGCTCCCATCCGATACATATCTACGTGTTAATGGAGATATGTGCCCTCCGAAGGGAGATCTTACTCAACCTCATGAAATGTGCATCAAAAGACTAACAAGCGAGCAATATTATCTATTCGATTAGTATCCTTATAGACTATCCCTCTTTCGAGGACATAACTACGAGAAATGTGGGAGTGTTATAATGCCAGCCATCCCTGAATGAATGATCACTTACTTTGCATCACTCCCTTCACCGAGTGTCTTCCTCGACCTATCAAGATTGTACTTTCATACGTCAACTGATTCCATTTCATAGTATGCAAGTACAATGATGGGGGTGAGTTTACTCCACTCCTTGAGAGGCGTTCCTAGATACTGAAACAGATATGTGGTGGATACATACATCATGAACCAATGCTATATCAATAATTGAGTCTCAAGAATAGACGTAGACAATCCACAACAAAAGACAATAGATCGTGCAAGAAGGCGGCCAACGTTCGATCATGCAATGGAACGATTAGCATTGAATCGCAAAGATAGTATCTTTAGGTATAGATTACAAAGCAAGGGTAGCTGGGCTAGTCCCCACACCCCAGTGAATCACACTACTCGCTCCTCATAGAGGGAGCAAAAAAGATAGAGAAGAATGATATAACAAGCATCGTCAGAGCAAAAGAGTAGATCTACAATAGCCTGGTGTAGATTGCCCCAGTCTTTAGGACTGCTCCGACTTGGTCGATGAAGTCCATCTCTTTTCCTCGATCCTCGTGTACACCTCTAGAGACATACGAGTAGGGTGATTATAGAGCATCTGGATCAATCTGATTCTCTCACAGCGGGTCGAGGAAGAGCTTGGTGGAATAATGGAGATGATGGAACAGTGGAGCAACCTTGCAGCCTCCCGGATCTGATAATCCAATGAGGACTGCTTCGGTCCTATTTATAGGTACCGGTGGTGTCTTGAACGGTTTTGGGACCTGTTATTATTTCTTTCACATTCTCTAATCCGATTGTATTCTCACACAGTTTGGAAACCATGAGTCTTCTCACGGTCTTGGGAGATCGAGTAGCACTCCTTGCGGTCTTGGAGTCAGCTATGATCCCACGGTCTCGAGACTGATTGGTCTCTTCTCAGTTTCAAAGATTGAACGCATCCTCATAGTCTTCAGCCCCCCTTCATGTAGTCTTGGATTGGCAGGGCCTTGTTCGCGGTTTCCACAGCCGATCTCCTCCTCGCAGTTTGGGATCGATTGCCACCCATCGGTTTGGAAACCGATTACTGCCTAACGGTCTTGAAACCGTGAGCAGCATGTGATTGGCAGCGAGGATAGGTCATGGAGGCAATGTGTGGTACACTGGAAGAGGAGGGGATGACAACATGTGGTCGACGTAATAGCGGCGATCTGCTACAAGTCGAGGTTGGAAGAAGAGATCGTGATCTGTGTAGGGCGAGCGGATAAGAAGAGCGAGGTGGTCATAGGGTGCATGCATTTTAGGGTTGCAGGTGAGAAGAATGAGAGTGGCATGTGTGTAGGTGGAAGAAGATCATGAGGAGATGGTGTCACAGAGGCATTGACGGCGATAGGGATGCAGTCGTCGGAGGTCGATGTTGGTGCATGTCCTCGTGGTCTCGGAGTCGTGAGCGTTCTCACAGTCTTGGGACCATGAATACATCACACGCTCTTGAGACCGTGAAGGCTCGACACGGTCTTGAAACCATGAGGACTTCACTCGTTCTTGAAATCGTGAGGAGGAGGGGGCAGACCGCTTGGAGGAGACCAAATGGGCGATGAAGGCAGACCGTTGATGGTGGCAATTGTTGAGGATGATATGAAACTAAGGAGATACTTTGAGTAAACTAAAACAAGGGTAAATCTGTCAATATGAGGCACAAAATCCCTAGAATTGGCGACTGTGAGGATGAATCTGGAGGATTCATCACTGCGCCCAAAAATCGCACCCTTTAGATCTAAAACCAACGACTGCAATCAATTCAGACTAAGGTATATTTCAAAAATTCATATATTTCGATAGGAAGATCAGTTTTTGTGCAAACAAGGTGTCTATGAAAAGATATCAATGTATACTATCTTATAAAAATAGACTAAAAAGTTGTTTTAAATGTCTGATAATTATTATAAATTGATTACTTAAAGATATAAGATTTCTAAGTTTTGGGCATTAAAAATAGCAACTGAGTTTAGAAATTTATGAATAATTTATAGTAATCTTATTTTGTTATTACTAGTATAATTCCAAAGCCTGATCTTTCTTATTTGATATTTATACTCTAGTTTTGATGCTAAACCTAATAAGGGCATTTTGGGTATTTCACCCATTATCTAATTATGTAGTGACCTGATATTTTAATACATGATCTTACTACATTGTATGATTACTTTTTTAGAGATTTGATGGAGTTTCTTATTATATTATATTATTATTTAATTTTAGATCTGAGTGGCCATTATGTAAGAATAATAGATGATTATCTTGACACAATAAGTGATATATGTATGCCTAATTAGGTCTGA
Organism: Alisma plantago-aquatica; assembly: GCA_963693085.1. Classification (NCBI taxonomy): domain Eukaryota; kingdom Viridiplantae; phylum Streptophyta; class Magnoliopsida; order Alismatales; family Alismataceae; genus Alisma; species Alisma plantago-aquatica. The sequence goes on from OY856409.1 coordinate 1,998,139,726, forward strand.
TATTAATAACGTGATGGTATTCTACTTTGATTTCCTAATTGATCCAGTAGGTTTAGAATATGTGACTATGTTTGAGAATTATTCTCATTATATGAATTATATGTTCATATTAGTGGATAAGACGATTTATGTCTTATTTGAGTATAAAGAACATAGTAACTATATAATAAGAGTTTTTATTTAATTTCAATGCCAATATTTTATGATGATTTTGGATTAAAGTTATGTTGAGTCTAAATAAGAACCCTAAGTTGGTATATAAAGTTAGTAAGATGGGTTTTTGAGATTTAGAAATAGAAAGAGGGAACATACACTTGGACTAATAGAACTATGATAATATCTAGGTTATTAAAGTTATGGAACTTGGAATCAAGACTTCTGTATAGATGCCCTCAGTACAAGAGGTAAGTGGTTCATGCCCATGAGTATTTAAGTTTGTCAAATCTAGTACATTTACATGCATCTCAAATGAGAACTTCATGTCTAATATTTTAATCAGATATGTAGGAAAGATTTTCCATACTCTATGATTATGATATTTCATATGCGCAATGTATCAATTAGAGATGTGTCAAGAGATGGTAATGAATTAACAAGGATAGAGAGGTAAATTATTCCCATGTTTCTTAATGTTGTTCTATATGAATGTCCAAGACCACAAGACAAGAAATACAAGTTAAGACTAAATACATCCATGGTAATGAGATAAAACCATGTGTTAAGATACTATTAGGGTTCCCCACTTTTATATATATAATTGAGTGTTAAGATTTCAAGTAGAAACACGTTATCAATTTTTTTATATATGTAAATATCTAAGAACTTATGAGTTAATCATATTTCATAGAATGAGCAACATCTAGAAGCATAATACAAATTGAGATTTGAACGTATTAAGACATGATCTAGTTTTCAACATAAGAGCCCTATTAGAGTGTATTGTAATTTGAATTTATGTTGATATATAATATCATGAAACATTAAGTTATGATTAAGTTTCAAGGTACGATTTTATAAGATTCCTATTGTAAGACTTAAGATTTAATATGTAAGTTCAGATGAAGAAATTAAGATTCAAGGCGAGACCAATTATAATGAGTTTTTGTAGAGATTAGATCATCCTGTTAGATGGTATGTTTATAGATATTCTATGCTTAAATTACTCTCACATACTTTATTAAAGTTAATTTGTATCCTTAGCATATATATTCAGATAAGATCCACCTTCCTAAGCCTTGAGATGCAGTTGTTATGTTTAATATCAATGAAGTTATACTATCAAATTAGAGATTCAAAATAAGATTTTTCTAGATAATAATAATATCATATTTTGATTCAGACTTAGACTACTCATTGTGTGAGTAGCCAGATTTTAAATAAATATACATGATAAGGGTCATAGACCCAATCTCAATTATGTAGTAATTTGAGATACATATTCACATTTAGAAATAAATCCAGTTAAGAAATTAAGAGCAGAGATTCAGATTCGAATTCAGTACATGTTCAGTACTCAGTATTCAGTTTCAGATAACTTCATATTTAGAGTTTAGTAATGTTAGACTTAAGATAATTAATTCACAACCTTCACATAATACATTATATGATAAGTCCTCATTCAGAGAGTCTCAGGATGATTTAGAGGCATATGCTGCCAATTAAGAGGAGTGTTTACTCCATTTCAGAGGGCATGTTGTGCCAACATAGGGTGTGTTGCACCATAGAGGACACTTCGGTGTCAACAGAGGGTATTTATGCCAACATAGGGTGTGTGCACCATAGAGGACACTTCGGTATCAATAGAGGAAGACTTATTGTATAATGGTGGCTACAATCAGATTAAAATTATAAGTAAAAGATACCTTAGACTAGAGTATGCCCATAATCTCATCCATAAGTATGATGAGAGGGAATTAGATAAGATAAGTATGACCCATGCACTATGGTGCAGGTCTTGAGATCCATGTACCACGATACATGTCTCCAAAGAAAGATAAGGTAGAAATATAAGAATATAGATTAAGTAATAAGAGAGAATATGTTACAGATTTTACTCAGAGTTTGATGTTAGTTTCATTTTTATAAAATCCAATTTCAGTTCTTTAGTAATTTATATTTTAGAATACTCATGCCACTTACTCTAACGACTGTTATTTTCCCAATGCATGACTGGGGACACGATGTTCGTAGGTTTTGGAGCAATTGAAGAACAAAAGGACAAGCAAAGGACTAGGAGATTTCAAGCTCAGCCTAGTGGGGTGCCATTTACCTAGACGATCCAGAGTTCTACATCTTTTTATTATGATCTTATGGATGAACATGATGCAATTTTCTGTTGATAAGAATCATCTATGAATCAACTTTAAATATATGCAAAAGTGTTTGACTTACTTTAATTGCAATGATAATCATGCTTGTGACACCCCCAACTGAAAAAAATGCTTCCGCTCATGTGATATAAAAATTAGGGTGTTACAATATGGTATCAGAGAAGTTTGGTAAATGGCTACTAGGAAAATATGATTCTCATAGTCACCCTAGGATGAAGATAAGAGATTAGGGTTTAGGGAAAGATTCCCAGATACAATGACCTAGAATGACTAAAGAGTTTTCACCTTAGAAGAAATAGAGATGTCAGAGATAGATGTTAACCTATTCTAGGTTTCAAGTTTCAACCTAACCCTAGCTAATGACGTTGCTTCTCCATTCTCAATGGTTATGGCCAACCAATTGAGAATTGAAGAGGAATTTCATAAGCACTAGACTTTGATGCATCTCTCATTTCTTACTGGTCTGTGTGGTATGGGACACATTGTTGGTATGTATGCCCTGAGAGCCAATCATGGGATGATTGGTGGGATACATTAAGATTGATTTGATAAACATCAAAGGCAAGCTTCCAATTCTTTCTGTTTTAGTCATATGAGATAGTGATAGAACATATTGAATGTCTAGAGAATGACAGTACTCAATGATGTATGCCTTCAGGTTCAGGACCTGAATGATGAGATCATACGGATGCTAAGAGTTTGTACATTCTTGTTATGTCCCTAGTCAGATGTCATTGTGGAAGGTAGATAGACAACAATGACACACAAGACTAGATTGTGGTGTTGGTTGATGATAGAATCTCATTAGTCATGATATAGAGATATCAAACCAAACACATAGGTACTTGTTAGAGAACAAGTATATCAGACAGATCCACCGTGAGTTTGACACATGGAACCATGACATGGTAGTCACAGTCAGTACTCACAGTGATGGTGGTGAGTGTGATTCTTTGACCTGAAATCACTACACTCAACACGTCGTTGGGCACACTTTGACATCATCAAACGCAGTCCTGAAACATGGGTTGTTATAAAGGTGATGATTGGGTGGCTTTGACACATGGGGCTTTTGAGGGGTGAGTGATAGATATGGGATTTGTCCCTCCTGAGGGAGTTTGATATCCAAGACCACTTGATGAGTAGGATTGAAATAGGCGTGCGCACGCATGTGTGAATCAATATGTGATATTCATGGCATACATATCTCTTCCAATCTACTCTGAGATCAAGAAAGTGAATGAACGTTGACAGGATGATTGTTCCATGCCTCGAGTTCATTTGGGATATCAGTGACAAAGGAATTATACATTCACTGTAACACCATTCATGGATTGTAGGATTGAAAGTTGTTCTCCAACTTTCTATTTCACTTGGGTAGCACTGATGTGTGACTAGGCACCACTCTTTGCTTGTGAAGTCATAAGTGTTATGGACTTTCACTGCCAATGTGAAAATGGACCTACAGGGTCACACACATAGGATTTAACATGGAAGAGGAGTTTTGTCCACAAACAATGTTTAGATTGATTACTAAAGGATTTTAGTAGTTCAATTAAACACTCAATTAATTGATAGCTCAAAATCATAGTGTTCAAGGTGTTGGACTGATTGATTAGAGTATCGGATTGATTGAAACTGCAATTGATTGATTCTGCACAATCTGCACTCCCAACCGATCGGCTCATGAGATGAACTGATTGGCTCAGCTTGGTGAGCCGATCGGCTCAGGTGGTGAGTCGATCGGCTCATGGACAAGGTGAACGATTGCTTCAAGTGTTGAAACGATCGGTTCAACTGTTGCAACCGAGCAAGTTGGGAAAGTCAGATTGGTGAGAATTTTCCTTTCGTTTCCTTTGCCCAATTTGATTGGGAAAAGGATTGGTATTTGATGCCAATTAGAAACAAAAGAGGGAAAGTCGATCAGGAACTGATCAGGACCACGAACCGATCAGTTTAGAAAGTGAACCGACCGTTTCATGGGTCCCAACCGATCGGTTGAGGTGTCAACCGACCGGCTCAGGTCCCCAATCGACCATTTCAGTTGTGAAACGATCGGTTCAGGTTGCGAGTTGGTTGTTTTTGTGGAAAATCTCGAACCCTTCTACTCCTGCTTTTAGTCCCGCATCACCCGGGATGGAGAACCCTGTCCCATGACCCTCCTATATATATAGGGGTATTGGGGGCTTATCAAAGAACAACTTAGTGCAAACCTGTTGCTCTGCAAAGTTGTCATTCTCTCTGGTTTTGGTAACCGAGAGAGCCCGAGCAAGTGCTACCCGAAAAGGGAGGCACATCAAGGGAAAGACAACTGTAGTTGCGAGTGGTAGCAGGAGAGTGTGTTGGTGACTAGTACGCCAACAGGAGGGTGTGACTCCTTCCAATTCCTTGTGGGACAAGGAGATTGGAGTTCCAGGTGGTCAGTGTGGACTACTTCAGAGGCGGGAGGTTTCTGCCGCTCGGAGGACAACTGTCAATCCCGATAGTCCCGGTGAGACCAGGAGTCTTCAGTCCTGGTGCGACCAGGAGCTACACAGACACTGTCCAAGACCGGAGGTGAAGACCGCGCAAGGCGCGAGGTATTGTCGTCGAGCAAGCCTCGGGACAAGGTATGATTCCACAAACCATCCTTTCCTATTGTATAGACGTTGACGCGTTTCCTTGTTCTGGGTTTGGGAGGAGAATTTTTTTTGTTTCCGCTGCCTTCTCTGCCTCCCTTAAAACCCAACAGTGGTATCAGAGCCACACCAACTGCTCTATACTTTGGGAATATCGATATGATCGATTTTGGTTTGTCGCCTTTATTTATTGCATACGATGCGAATAAAATTGACTTTATGCATGTCCAATCGTAAATCCACAAATCCCAAATTTACATATATGATATGTATTATTAATGCACTCGATACATGTCACCCTTAAATGTATTTTGTGGTGGATGTATAGCGTGGTTATGGCCAATAAACCCTATCTGTGTATGGTTGTATGTGGTTGCTTGCATCTCGGTCTGTGCACCGATCTTCCTTCTCCTATTCCTGATGTAACTTGAAATAATTCAAGATTTCTTTCCTACCTTTGCTCCCCTCAAATGTAACTCGAGGTTTCTCTTTTTACAATGTAAAATAGGATAGAATTTTATTTCCTGTTATGTCAAAGAACGGAGGACATCTGACGACAGCTGAGACGGTCGGTTCAAGGAGTGAACCGATTGGTTGACGTTCGAGACGATCAGTTCAAGGAGTGAGCCGATCGGTTGATGACCGGTTCGAGGAGCGAGACGAGCGGGTGGCAGCCATGAATAGATGCATGATGACCATGCTAACCGATCGGTTGGAGGAGCCAACCGATCGACTGGTGGCACCCAGACGACCGGCCAGAGAGAGCAGATCATTCATATGATGAGTTGATCAACTCAGAAGGCAAAGCACAGAGTTCATCTTGTACAGGTTGCATGTGATGTAGACCTAGATGACCGTGATTCCTCTTGGCTCGAGGAATCGCATTAGGATGGCCATAATCATCGCTTTTATCGTTTTGCATGTTTTCTGTGGGATATAGCATGTATATGATACATACTATGTATTGTGGTGATTGGATATGTATATGTATGTAAAACCAAATCCATCATTAAATATTAAGTTTTAGATGCCTTCCAAATGCGACACACGTGAAAATATTGATTGACCAAGTGTGGGCACGCCCTAGCGTGGTGCACCATCTATCTCGTGGAAGCGTGAAGGATGAATGTGTGGGTCTGCCCTAGCAGGGTGCATGTTCATCGTGTTTGCTTTGGGTCAGACTTAACAAGGTGACCTAGATAGGATCTAGCACCTTGAGGCATGGAGATGATCATGACAAGGAGTTGCATATGACATCTTATCAAGAGTTGCATATGATGCAATTGGCAAGAGTTGCCTACCTGAGAGATCTAAGTTGTGGGTGACAGCCCTAGCTGGTCCATGATTTAGAGGATTTCAGGATCTTGCCCACTAGAAGGTTGTACGCTGCAATCTTCCGAATTGATGGTGAGGGCTATCAGTTTGAACTAAAATAGTGGGAGCGATAATTAATTAAAGGTCTAATTATATATATATATATATATATATATATATATATATATGAAATAGAGAGAGAGAGAGAGTCAGGGTAGAATACACTAGAGTGTACAGATCACACCGCACACCTCAATGGTTTTTACCTATATAGAGCTTGTTTTTAAAAAATATAATTCATTGATCTTCATGGTTATAATAATAATAGGCCACATACAAAATTTGAGCCCATTTTGATTAGCGTAAGTCACTCATCCAAAAACAATAAAAATGACACACAAAACTAATTTGAAATGCATGATCCCCCCTTTAGATGCATGACCTATAAGTGTCCAAATAAGCTGAAATTTATTATGTATTATGTTCTTAAGATATTTAAGAAGATCTATGGTTTAGATTTCCAGAATTATTTCTCCATGATGGAAAATGATTGAGGTGTATAGTGTCTCCAAAACACTCGAGTGTATTTTAGCTTCACTCTCTCTCTATCTCTCTCTCACTTTATATATACACACACACACACACAGATATATATATATATATATACATTCATTCACTACCCGTGCGGGTAACTAAGGTTACTTACATGTTCTTCTATTTTGTAATAGGAAGGCACATATTTGCAATGAGACACCCAAAATTATAATGAGATGATAAAAAATATAATAGAAAGACTCATTTTGTAATACTACGTAAACTGTTGTCATAAATATCATTTTTACTGTATTTAAAGGGACAACAAAATTTTCACACTATATTTAAAAAATGAGTTTTGTATTATAATTTTGGTTGTCTCATTACAGTTAGGTGCATTTCTATTACAAAATAGATCCATGGGTAATAAAAGTTAGTTTAGGTGCATTTCTATTACAAAACAGATCCATGGGTAACAAAAGTTAGTTACCCGCACGGGAAGTGAATATATACCTATATATATATATATATACTTATATACATATATATAGTCAAGCTAGATTATACTTGAGTGTAGAAAGTGCACGCTGCACTCAAGTGGTGATGACTTATGTAAATCATTTTTTGACAAATCCAAACCATGGGTATTCATTGTTATAACAAATACATGCTACATGCAAATTTTAAGCTTATTTGTTCTTCTAAGTCACTCTTTCATGCTCTACAAAATTGACACACAAAATTAATTTGAATTGTATTATTTTTGTTGCCTTTAGATGCATGACCTATAAGTGTCCAAATGAGTTCAAAGTTTTTATGTAGTGTGTTCATAAGATACTTAAGATGATCCATGGTTTATATTTTTAAAATAAATGATGCATGATGAAAATGAATTGAGTGTATTTGGTCTCCTCTACACTCAAGTGTATTCTAGCATGACTCTCTCTCTCTCTCTCTCTCTCTCTCTATATATATATATATATATATATATATATATATATATATATATATATATACATATATATACATATATATGGCTAAAAGAGTTGTGTACATGAGTACATGTAGCTTACATGTACCAAACTTCATTAATGATGATTATAAAAGTATAAAAAGAAATCCAAACTTATGGATGTGATGCATACCCCTTAGATAACATGTGTATCAAAAATCACTTCAAACTGACATTCCTAGATCATCAAATGAATGGATATACATATTTTCTAATCAATGGTAAGTTGCAGGAATTGCAAAACTCATTGAATGATATATTTTTATATATAATGATATACATGAGGTATAGTTTTGATTTTTTCAACGCATCTAATCAATTCAATTTTGATTCAATCCATAAAGTTGAATTGAAACAATGTATTCCACATATGTCATTTTCATGACTGGTACACATAAGTTACATATACCGACTGGTACACACTTCCTACCACTCTCTCTCTCTCTCTCTCTCTCTATATATATATATATATATATATATATATATATATATATATATATATATATGTGTGTGTGTGTGTGTGTGTGTGTGTGTATGTATATATATGTATATAATACTCGAGACTAGATATGTTCAAGTAATTACACTCAAATCTTGTATATATCATGAGATGTAACTTTATATCAGTCATAACAATCTCCTCAATTTCTACAACTTATCGTGGATAAAGAAGTATAGTATTCTTTTTCTATATGAATTATAGGAATTATGAAAGTCACGTTGAAGTGATTTTTGATATACTTCATCTCCACAAAGTTACACAACTACATAGCACTACAAATATTATTAAATTAAAACAGATATATATGAACTCTTTTTTTTTCACCGAGATAGATATGAACTAGTTATATTCAATTACATAATTCTTATATATATATATATATATATAATATAGAGAGAGAGAGAGTCAGGCTAGAATACACTCGAGCATACAGATCGCACGAATACACTCAAGTGTGTTTGCATATTAAGACTATTTTTTGCAAAATGTAAACCGTTGATTTTCACCGTCATACTATAAATAGGCTACATACAAATTTTGAGATCATTTGGATGAGTGTAAGTCACTCATTCGAGGGCAACAAAATTGACGTGCGAATCTAATTTGAAATGCATAATTTTTGCAGTCTTCATAGCATGAGCTATACATATCTAAATGTGCTCAAATTTTGTGTATAGGTTGTTCACGAGATGTTTAAGAAGATCAATGGATTAGATTTTAAAAAAAAACATTGCATCATGAAAAACTACTTGAGTGTATTCCGCTCCGGATACACTTGAGTGCATATATATATATATATATATATATATATATATATATATATATATATATATATATATATATATATATATATATATATATATATATATATATATATATATATATATATATATATATATATATATATATAGGCTAAAAGAATTGTGTACCTGAGTACATGTAGCTTGCATGTACCCATCGTCATTAATGATGATTATAAAATCCTAATGAACAATATAACCTTACGGATGTGATGTATACCTCTTAGATAAGATGTGTATAAAAAATCAACACAATCTAATATTTACATATCATCCATTGAAAGAAAATGCGTATTTTCTAATGAACGGTAAGTTGTCAAAATTGCAAACACCGTTGGATGATATATTATTATATCTCATGATCTATATGGGATATGATTATGATTTTTTAAACACATCTTATCTATACAATCAGGAATTAATCCATACGGTTGGATTTTACGAACATACTCCAGATGTGTCATTTTAATGGAAGGTACACATAAGTTACATGTACCGACCGGTACACACTTCCTAACCTCATATATATATATATATATATATATAGTGTGTGTGTGTGTGTGTGTACTGACTTTGGATGAGACACTTTGTATAAGAGATGGAAATACTAGTCACTTGTTTACTTCTATTCATATCAGTGGCATGAAAAGTGTTGTTGGCTATGAGTGAAGCAAGTAACCCCACCTCTTTGAATCTCAATGTATTCTATTTAAATATAATAAGAACTACCACTTTATCCTAGAAGCTATTCGGCCCTTGCATCCTTGGTTTTCCATCCCTACCACATAAATCATTTTTTATAAGAAAGTTCTTTATATTAATAAAAAAATCCAAAAATATACATTCAATCGCATGCTAATTAGATTACAAAAGATATAACAAAGCTAAAAGATAAAGATCATAGAATCAATAAGCATCAGTAGTTTCCTAGATATACCTATCAGAGTTACTAAATATATGAATAAGATATAGTTGAAAAGGGTGAGGCACCACATCAATAGGCCTCAATGTAGAGAAATAGATGGTCCTCACACATTATTGGTATTCACCAAAATATGCTCAAGTGTAGAAGTCATCTATGTCACTACAACCTCGCCAGAGTAAGAGCTTGTATCTTTTTCCCGTCATGAGAGCTTCTAAATCCTAATCATCTACAAGATAGAAGTATATGATATGTATCATGGACGTCTTCAATAAGTCTATGTATGTCATGTCCAGTATTGTTGAATTTTCTATTGTTCCTAGTCTATATAATCCAAATGGTAGATGTGATGAGCGTTTTAAGTTGATAGGTGTCAGCATGTTTTGATTTGACATAAAAGAATATATTATGTATGTCTATTGTTCCTACATGTTGATTAGAATTGTAGGTGATGTAGTGTTCTCTTAATATGGTAGATATAGGACATCTAAAAAAGAGATGTAGTGTATCTTCTGTGTGATGTGTGTATAAAGGACATAGATGAACCCTGAGACCCTCTTTTATACATTTTTGCATGTAAGAATCTTGTCATACCATATAATCCAAATGTGGAGATGTGTTTTTGGTGGATATATGACTTTTAATATGTATTTGGTTGAAAAAATGTGCCCTCTGTACATGTATAAAAGGTATGCATGTTTATAGGAGTACTTGGTGCCCCATTTCTGTGTGATTTGACTAAAGAAGGATATTTGACTGTGTTTCCTATTGGAATTAAGAAACGAGAGTTCTTTTTAGTAGGTATGTGCATCTACTTCCTAAAAGTTGTAACACTTTGTATGTGTTCAAGTAGAATAATTTGTTTGGAATATTGATGTTGAGGAAAAAAACTTTGATAATGAGCCCATGGAACCAAGGGTCCATCCAGAATGTGATGTTTTTGTGTAGTGAGGTGGGGTGTTGATACCATGTCATATGATGTATACATAGTGAATGATGTGTATCCAAAGAAGGAAGGTACCTTGGAGTTTGATCGCCCACCGTAGTTCATTCTTATGATAGCATTTATGGTCACATGATCTTTCAAAATGCAAAGTTTGTTAGAGCATAAAGTTGTATTTATTTGTGAATCTGACATAAGGCAAGAGTTTTAATATTAATGATGCCCCAACCCCCATAGATTTTTGGGGCACATATGTTTTCCTATTGGACCATGTGGATTTTGTGTCCCAAACACATCAATGATGTGATCACTTATGGATGTAGAATCTTCAAAACTAATGATAACAATTGAAATATTATGGAATTGTTTTATTTTTTGGAATAAGGATAAAGTAAATAATACATAGTTATTGCACTCTTTGATGCTAAATCAACTAAATGAAACATTTTACACAAAGAATAAGAGGAAAAAAACATGACTTGACATGGAGCAAAGACGAGTTGTATTTATGGGACTATATGAAAACATTGTTCAGGGCCTTTTATTCAAAGCACTAATGTTATCATTATGAATATACAAGCTAACTTGTGAAAACCTAAAAAAATACATGGCTACTTGATATCTAACATGATATTCTTGGGGCTTATGAACATGGTTTAAAACATCATTGTATTGAGTAATTGGATGATGTAGTCTCTTACCATTAAAAGTACATGTGTAACAACAACTATGATGGATTCCATCTACATATCATGTGATATAATTTTATCCTTTAAAAAAAGAAAATAAGGAACATGGAAAATTTCTAGAATCAATGAGAGGAACAATGATGCTTTTGCATCACCATGCCAAAGAAACATCTTCAATCTACAAGGAATTTGAAACTAGCACAAAAATATTTTTGTAGAATGAAATAACCATATATTCAGTAGTCTACAAAGATGCCATGGGTCTCTTATATATAGAGTCCATGTATACATGGGTACACTTAAGTGAATAAATTGATACTCACTTATGTGTACTCACATAATAACATGAGTTACATAAATAATGGGCCTATGCCCAATTAACAAGTGATAACAAATAAACCACTTATCCTAACACTCCTCCTCAACTTGGAGGGTAGACATTTTGTAGTCCCGACTTGGCATCCATTTAATGAGAAAGTGATGGAGGAATTGGTTTAGTCAATATATCAACAAATCGATCCCTAATCTGCGTGCTAAGGGTCACAATCTTCTTAGCTTTAATCAGATCACATGAAAAATGACAATCAACCTCAATGTGTTTTGTATGTTCATGGAGCACATGATTACTTCCAATATGGATAGCAGCCTGGTTGTCACTATAAAGGAGACTAGAGTTTGACAATGATTCCAAATTTATTCAAAATGGATAGAAACGGCTAAAGATCACAACATGCGTGGACCATTGCATGGTATTCAACTTAATTCTAGAACAAGCAACCACTTATTGATTTTTCTCATCTAGAACACTGGATGACCCCCCCCCCCAATCATGCCACAAAAACCAGAGGTAGACCGGCATTCTTGGGCATTTTCTTTACAATATACATCATCATATACATAAATACTAATACTCTTCTTTTAAGGTTTGTTTGTAGGATATTCCTCTTCCAAGGATGCTTTTGTTATAGAGAAGAAGAATTTGAATGTTGCACCAATGTTGTTGAAGGTGCACTCATATGATGACTAAAAACTCCCACAAGATAGGTAATTCCAGTTCGAATAATTGTTAGGTAGATCAATTTCAAACTACTCAATGATACTTTTTTTTAATCAAGTAATAACTACGCCTCAAGAGAAGCCTTAGTATGACAATCCATAAGAGTTGAAATAGGTTTAGTATTTATCATCCAATCTCTTAGAGAAGATATAGAACAACACATTTGGGATAAACTAATCCCTATGGATGAGAGAAAGACCTATAACCCATAAAAATATTGTAATTTCCCAAATCCTTTATATGAAAATGGTCTTGCAAAGACAATTTCAATTTGCTTCTGTCAGTAGTGTCACTTCCTATGATTATGATGTCCTCTATGTAAACCAGAAGAGGAATGTGCCCCTTGGGGATTTTGATGACAATAACAAATGATCTATAATCGATCACTAAAAACCCAAATTTTCAAGTATTGTTCTATTTTTATTGAACCATGCTCTCAAAGATTGCCCAAGATTGTATAGAGATCTTTGAAGGAAACAATATTAGAGATAAGACTCCACCTTAGAAACAAAATCTATTCTTAGTATAGAACTCTTCAAGAAGATCCCCATGTAAAAATGTGTTCTTAATATCTAACTAAAAAAGTGACCAGTCAAAATGTGTTGCCAAGGAAATAATAATACATACCAAATAAATCCATGTAATAAGAGATAATGTTTCTATATAATCCATGCTAAAGGTTTGAATAAATCCCTTTGCAACTAGATGAACCTTTAGTCATTCAACGGAGCCAAAAACATGATGTTTGATGGAGAACACCCAACAACAACCAATGATGTTCTTTCCTAGTGGCAGATCAACTAGATAATGAGTGAGATTATCATCTAGAGCTTGCATAACCTCTAGCATGGAAGATTTACACCTAGGGTGTTTCAAGGCATCAATAGGACACTTGGGAACAATCATGGTATCCAAAAGAGTGGCAAAACTAGAAACCATTGGAGAGAGGAGAGATAAGAAATACATGTTAAAAACTGGACATTTAAGGCTACATGAGCATTTATCTTTGTAGAGTGCAAAGGGTAAAGAAAAATGATCCAAAATAGATGATGATTATGGGGCAGCTGGTTCAGGATCAACATCCATATGTCGATATGGTTCTAGAGGTGGTGATACTGGAATTGGAGGAAAAGGTTTAGATAGTGAAACAAAATCATGTGTGGGTGCAGAGGGTTAAGGTAATGAAGAGATGAACCATTTTTCCTCATGGAAAGTTACATCAGTAGCTATATAGATACAACTAGTTTTGTGATCAAGGCATTGTTAACCTTTTGAAGAGAACATATATATTCGGAAAAAAAATTCTTTTCCAACTGAGGGATATCTTATCACCCTTAGGATCAAAAATATGAATGAAGATGAGGCATCCAAAAATCCAAGGTGGTAAAGAAAATAGTTTGTCATGTGAACACAAAATGGAAAAAGTAATTTCTTTTGGAGAACTAAGGATGGTTTCCGATTAATCAAGAAAGAAGTTGTGACAAAAACATCAGTTCAAATAATTTTTGGTAGGCTTTCTTGAATAGTAAGAGAGAATGTAGTTTCAAGAAGATGATGTTTTTTCTTCTTTGAAATTGTTGATATGTATGCCCAGAGAGTCAATCATGTGATGATTGTAATGGCATATTTGTAATTGATTTGATTAATAAATAAAGGCAAGCTTCCAACTTATTATGTTTAATTCAGTTATGAGATAATTATGTAACATTATACATGTCTAGAGAATAGTATTACTTGATGACATATGTCTTCCAACTATGTGACTTGGAAGAATGTGATCATGCAGATGTTAACAATACATATATATATTCTCATTATGTCCTTGATCTGTTGTTATTGTGGAAGGTTGATAGACAACAATGACACATAATATCAAAGTGTGAGTTGGTTGATGATAAAATCTAATTAGTCATGATATGGCTATATCAAACCAATCACATAGATACATGTTAAAGAACAGGGTATCAGATTGACCCACTGTGAGACTAACACGTAGAAAGCATTACCATGGTATTCATAGTCAGCTCTCATAGTGATGGTGGTGTTTGTGGTCTTAGACATGAAATCACTACACTCATCACATGTCATTCGGTATGCTTTGACATCATCAAACGCAGTCATGAAATATAGGTTATTTTAATAGAGATGATTGGGTGACTGTGACACATGGGGACTAATTGTGAGTGATAGAGATGGGATTTTTCCCTCCTATGGGAGTCTGATATCCAAGGCCTCTTTATTAGAAGACTGAGAAATGCATGGCCATTCACATGTGAGTCAATATCTGATATTGAGCTTACATATATCTCAGACAGTCTTCTCATGGTTCAAGAAACAATATTGAATGTTGAACAGGGTGACTACTCCATGCGTCGAGTTCAATCTGGATATCAGTGAAAAAGAAACCATACAAATACTATAACACCATAAAAAGATTGTAGGTTGAAGTTGTCCCCCAACTTTCCATTCACTTAGGTAGCACTGATGTGCGACTAGGAACCACTCTTTGCTTGTGATTTCATAATTTAGTTATGGACATTCACTACCAACATGATATAGGTCTCGACCTAGAAGAGGAGTTTAATCTTAAATGATGATTGAATCAATTACTACAGCATTTAGATAATTGATTCACACAACATATCAACTTGGTACACTGCCAGACGCTCATCTCATAGAGTAAGATGGTCGTCTGGAGTTCCAGATGATCGTCTCAAGTGTTGAGACGAACGTTTGGAGTATTAGGTTGATTCGAGTTGAAATTGGCTAAGGTGCAAACCAATCGATCCGACCGGATTGTCTTGGATCACCAGACGACTATCTAGATGACTGATACGACCGTCTCACATCGGTGAGATCAATGAGTTCAGCCAAAGGAAGGTTCTAGAAACTTTTCAGATTTGTTTGTATTGCACATTACTTGTTGTGTAAGGAATTGATGGTTTGCATTAATGGGAAACAAATTGCTAATTTCATACACGATTGGAAAACTACAAAATGGTCATCTCATAGTATGAGATGACCATGTCGCATGCCATACGACCGTCTGGGTCACTAGACGGCTGTTTGGGTGGTCACAAGTTACAAATTCAAGATCTTCCGAACCCTTCCACTCCAGCATCGACTGGGAACCTAGAACCTAGCCTCTACTATAAATAGAGGGGTAATGGGGGTTTCCTAGATAACAACACAAATAATTGAGAATCAGTTGCTCTGACAATTGCTTTCATCTCAGGTTGTGGTAACCAAGAGAGCTTAAGCAAGTCCTACCCGACTAGGGAGTTATAGCAAGGGAGAGAATGACAGAGATCATTGTTGTGGAAGAGCAAGTTGGTGACTAGTACACCAATAGAAGGGATGACTCCTACCTATCTATTCTAGTAGGATGAAAAGAGTTCTAGATGGTCCCTGTCGAGTTCTCTAGAGGTGGGAGGCCATTGTCTGCCTCTAGGAGAACAACATCAACCAGTAGTCCATTGTGAGAGGAGTTGTTGTAGACGATGACATTCGAGGTTATAGTCTGTGGCGTAGACCAGGAGGTGCAACAATCTGACGAGTCCCAATGCAACTAGAAGACAGTTGCACATCTACGATGATGAAGTGATTTCGTTGGACTTGCTCTAGTACCAGGTATATACTCAAAACCATCCTTCCTATCTTATAGTAATTGACACAATTTGCTGAATTATGGGGAATATTGTAGATACATTTTTTGTTTCCACTTCCTATTCTGTAGCCATATTTCCCAACAGTGGTATCAGAGTCAATGTCAATTTACTATATTATGGGATAATCAATATGATCAAATTTTGGTTTTATCGATCTATTATTGCTTACAATGTGAATATTATATGTCCAATTAAATACCACGATAATCTTGAACTAATATATATATATATATATATGCAATTTACACACATCACCCTAAAAGTGGTTTTTATAGTGGATGTATAACATGGTTATGACCAATAACCCCTATTATCTGTGCATGGTTATGTGGTTGGTTTATCTTTTTATCTCGATCTGTGTACCGAGCCTCTATCTTATCTTCCCAATGTAAAATTAATTCTTTCCTACCCTTACACCCCTCAAATATAACTTGATGTTTCTCTATAATTATGTAAAAGTAGGATAGTTTACTTTTCTATTATGACGAAGATGATGACGTCCAGAAGATGAGCCAACCTACTAGAGGATCGAGGAGGATCATAAGGACGAGCTAGAGTGATCGATTGGTGGACCTGACTAATTCACTGAAGGAGCTAGCAGATGGTGGACTGACAAAACCAGATGACCAGTGAGATGACCTAACAATCGGCCAAGAGGCAAGCGGATTGGTTCAAGGGTTGAATCGATCAACTCGGATAGGTAAGAAAGAATCTTCATGAACAACATGTTTTTGCATGTGATGTGGACCTAGGATGACATAATTCCCTATGGCTCCAAGGAATTACACTAGACTGGCCCTAACCATCGCTTTCATTTATTGCATGTTTTTGTTGTAGGATATATCATGTATATTATACGTACTATATATGTGGTGATTGGATAAAGTATATGTATTTATGAATACAAACTCTCTCAATCAAAATATTAAGTCTTAGATGTGGTACACATGGAAAGCTTTATCGACCAAGCATAGGTGACGTCGAAGCGTGGTATGCCATCTATCTTGTAGAAGTGTGATGATAATGATATAGGTTCTGCCAAAGCGGGGTACATTGTTATCATGTCATCCTTTTTGTCCAGGCTTAACTGGTTATTCTTAGAAAGTCTAAGCCTAGAATCATGTAGATGATTATGGCAAGTAATTGAGCATATCATCTATCCAAGAGTTACATATGATATAATTGGCATGATTGCCTACCTAAATAGTCAAGTTGTGTGTGATCTACCAAGGATTATTCATGATTTGATGAAATATGGATCTTGGCCCACTAGAATGTTGTACACTTCAATATTCTAAATTGATATGTTTGGGCTATCACTTTGAATAAAATAGCGAGAGCGGTAATAATTAAAGATCTAATTAATATCGTCAATTTTTTAAAATCAAATCAAAAGGTTTTTGACAAATGCAAAATTTTATCTCATAGAATCAAATGATGACCAAATTCGTAATGCAATTGGTCTTTTAGAAGGACAAACTTGATGGGACACATTTACATGATTGGTTTTGGAGTTTGAAAGGGTTCTCAATGAAGAGTGCAAGCTCTCGATCCTTGAAAAACTAGTGCCAAAAATACTTGCTCCTGATGCACCTAGGGTACAAGTGGATGCTTACTGGAAGCATGTCAATGATGCCTTGGAGATAAAGTACCCTATACTAAACTGCACGAACTATGAGTTGCATGAGCAATGTAATGACATGAGTGTTTTTGAGATGGTAACACATCTTTAAAAAGTGACAGTCTTGCAAAGCAAGAAAAGGATGATATCATGAAGGTGCTACTTGAGTCTAAGCTAATAGAGGGAACCGTAGTAATATGATTGGGATCATCTTAAAGAATTGGGATTCACCTTGAGCCAAGAGTTGACCACTGATGTGACTATAAAGACCATGATGGAATCATTGTAATGCCCCACCAAGCACATATATGTCAGCATAAGCAAACCCTATGTTGTCCATAACATGGGTCACTTGGCTTAGAGGAACATTACAAAATATGATATTCAATAGAAATAAGAGAAAATGAAACACCATGCATTAAAATTGAACTTGATTCATACATTGTTCTTTGAAAGGGGAAAACATAAATTGTATCATCTTGATCTCAATCCTAATATGTGTATACTAAACAAATCTAAAGCATGAACTAAAAACTAAACTAAATAATATATTGAATGGTAGATGGCACCCCACCAAGCTAAAGTCTCTTTGTTGTCAGCTACTTTGAACGGCTCACTTTAGTTCTCCTAGGCTCCTTAATCTAGGGATATCTCGTCCATGACCATGCAAAAATAGAGACATACATCAGTAAGAGACCTTATACACATTATAAGAACAAAAAGTACATATAATTGACTTGAAGGAAAATCTTGACATGAGTTTGACTTAAGAATTCTTGAAATTAATTTCTTGACATAAATAAGAATTGAATAGGTCAAATATGCACTCTCTATGATTTTCCCACTTAAGAGCCCATAATTAACATGAATGCCCATGATTTGGATGAAATCCCATAACGATCCCTTGAGGTCCATGATTGGCTATAAAACCTCATATTTGGCATGAATGCCCACAACGACCCCTTGAGGTCCATGATGGTGAGAGCATATAAAATTTAATAAAATTATTATAACATGATTCTTAAAACAAACATTAGCATGATCTTGAACATTAAATCTTTAACATAATGGGTCTCCCTCATGATCTTAATATTACATGATTTACATGATTCGTACTTCAATATCTTAATCATTACTTGATCACAGCATTAACCTAATGAACATCACTGATAAACATATGACTTTATGATTATAGCAAACAACAAGAACTAATAAAATGTAAAGCATCATCATATCTTAATTGCATTCTTTAACTTGAAATTCAAGGCATAATCTTAAATCATACTTAACATGAAATTCATCCAAAGTACTAATGCATAGTGGAATGACCCACTTACCTGGAGAAAAAGAAATCCTAACTTGGTCTCCCTGATCCCGAGTCAATCATAGGTTTCCTGAAATTAACATGTTTTATACTAATTACCACATTAATTAGCACCATAAATGCTATTTTGGTTCTTGTAAGTAAATGTGGTCTAAAATTATTGAATTAAGGTTTCAAAGCCTTAAAATGTATTCCCCAATAAAAAAACCTTTCCAATGAGTATCATTTCATATTTTTCTGATCACAAATGTAAAAACTACGATTTTTAGAAAAACTGCTAACAGGAAATCATTAAAAATCCATGTAGGTAATAATAATCCAAATTTGTGCTTGGCCCCACGCTTAGGTGGTCCAATCCACGCCACCCATCTGGACCTAGTCCCAAATCTTTCCTGGTCGAATGAAAGGCAAATTAGAGCGATGAAAAACCTAAAAGGCCCATGCTTGCATGGTTAACACTAGGTTGTCGAGGAGGGCAAAACGGTCAAACCATCACCGCATTTCTTCTTCTCTGGTATAAGAAAATGAAGAGGAGAATCAGAAAAATCCATGGATCCCAAACCTTGTTTCTGTCCTATGCTAAAGAGAATTAGGATCGACAACGAGCTCTTTGTATCTTCACAAAGCTAACAAGCCCTGACTCAGGCTATTCCATGATCTGGAGCACTAGGGCTGCTCCTGCCATGACCGACCAAAGGATTGAGATCGGAAATAACAATAGACTAAGATACGATAGAAACTAAGGAGGCAGCTCACTTGTATGATACAAACTAAGGCTACAAGCAAAGAAAGCACAACGAATAGTTCTGAAAGTCCTAAGAATTAAATATAGTTCTAAGGAATAAGAAAATGAGGGAAAAGTGATCCAGACTTGTGCTGATGAAATGCAAACTACCAGAAGCTTCACTACGTCTCAACGAGGCAATTCCCAACTCCATGTTCCACTACGCCCGTCAGAAACACGTCGGTGCACTCGACCTTGCTGGAGTTATGAGGTGGAGGTGGGAGAGATAGGTGTAGGGAAAAAGCGACCAAACTAATGAGCGAAATGAGTTTATCTGAGTTTGAGGATGGTGGAGGGATGGTTACATAAGGGCACGAAGCCTTGGTGCGGCGTGGAGTCCTATCCACAGGGGAAACAAGGGAGGCCTCCAATGACTCTAGGAGTCTGGGTGTTCTAGGGCATGAAACCCCATCAAATTAGGGATCAAACTGTTCAAGAGGCTACTAGGATTGTGATCTGAAGATCGGTACACTCGAGGAGGAGTCGAGGGAGATCGGTTAGGGGAAATACAACGACTATTGTAGAGTCTTGATGAGACTGGGACTCGGGATAGGGAGATGCTCAAGAGGCATCAGATTAGTTTGTGTGAGGCTGGACTCAACATCCACCATCTGATTGTCTTGGAAAAGCAAAGAAAATAAATAAAATGTTGATATGGGCTGATCATTATGGGACTTAGGTCAGTTTAATTGATCAAGCTTATAAATCATTTCTAAATTAATTTAAGTGATCAAATAAATCTCAAATGGCCTCAAATTTGAACCACAAGTTTATTAGGAAGTCTAGAATCTCCCTATCTAATAAGATTTAGGTTTTCATTAACTTTTTTTTCAGTAAACTCATATAATCACTATTTTGATTAAATGAATTAGCATTTGTGTTCATTTGATCATAAAGAAAGGAAAGTAAGGGGCATATTTCGTTTTCTCTATCTTTATTCCATATTTTAAATATGTATTCAATATTTAGGTAGTTGCATCATTGTTTAGGTTTTGACATTAAAAGTTGAAAATTTTGCACTAAAGACCCTACACTTGTTTTATTTACAAATTTGGGATGTTACAATTATACCCACCTTAAATAAATTTCTTCCTCAAAATTTCTTAGACTACTACCCATCTTAGGGTTTCAGTTATCCTTCTTAAGTTTCATATCTTTCAATAAAACCATATATTCAACATTTAGGGCTTACAATATATGAATTAAAGGTTACCTTGATCATCATCTTCTAGGTCCATGGCAAAAACCCTATCTTGCCTCTTAGGTGGAGGGTCCTGGTTCCTATTATGAATTGGAATTGCATCCTTCTTCACCAACTTTGGGTAACTTCTTCTGAGGTGTCCATTCTCTCCATAGTAGAAACATGCTCCTATACCATTCCTACATTGGCATGCATGGTTCTTCTTGCATGTAGGGCACAGGGGTTTCTCAACTTGTACAGTAGGCTTAGGTGCCTTCCTATTATGATAGTTGGGAGGTTGATGTTGATATTGGTTGTTCTTCTGAGGAGCTTCCTTCTGGTAAGACCTTCCGGGGTCGTCTTCTGTATCTAGGGTTTCATCTAGAGCAACCTAAAGGTTCATGTGGCCTCTTCCTCATAGGGCAAAGCTTAGATCAAGATTGAGTTCTTAGATGAACTTCTTTGATCTATATCTCTCATCATAATCATAACCATACTACTACAGGATCCTAAACTTCATGGCATACCAGGTCACCATCATGTCACCAACCTAAGCTAGATTGGTAAACTCTAACTCCTTCTCTATCATGGCTTCAGAAACATAGTGCTCCTAGAAGGTTTCCAAAAAACCTTCCCATGTGAGTGCATGTGCATCAGCTACTCTTGAGTTGAGGAAGTTCTCCCACCATGTACGAGATGCTCCCTTCATCATGTGGGTTGCAAAGTGAACCCTAGACTATTGATGGAAGTCTAGTTCACAAAAACAATGCTTCATGCTCCTAATCCATTCTTCTCCCTTGGTGACAACATCATCCTCTCCTTCTCCAACAAAGGAGTCGGGTCTGATCTTCAAGAAGTCCACCAAAGTTAGCTCATGGTGTCTGGGTTGACGTTGTCCTTATCCCAGCGCATTGGTGATCATTTGGACTAAGTCCTCCAAGGTTGACTTAGGGTTCCTTCTTGGTCCACTTCCTTCACTAGAAGAGCTAGCACCATTTTCCATGTCATTTCCCTTATCAGATTTCTTAGGAGCCATCTAGAAAAACAAGGTATACCTAGGGTTAGAACATGTGAATCTTTAGCTTAGTGGCCATCTACTCATTGCTATGATACCATATTGTAATGCCCCTCAAAGCACATATATGTCAGCGGAAGCAAACCCTATGTTGTCCATAACATTGGTCACTTGGCTTGGAGGAACATTACAAAACATGATATTCAATAGCAATAAGAGAAAATGAAACACCATGCATTAAAATTGAACTTGATTCATAAATTTTTCTTTAAAAGGGGAAAATATAAATGATATCATCTTGATCTCAAGCCTAATACATGTAGCCTAAACAAATCTATATCACGTAATAAAAACTAACTAGATAATCTATTGAATGGTAGATGGGACCCCACCAAGCTAAAGTCTCTTTGTTGTTAGCTACTCTGAAGGGCTCACTTTAGTTCTCATTTGCTCCTTCATCTAGGGACATCTCATCCCACGGTCATGCAAAAATAAAGACATACATCAGTAGCTGACTCTACACACATTATAAGAATATAAAGTACATATAATTGACTTGAAAGAAAATCTTGACATGAATTTGACTTAAGCACTCTTGAAATAAATTTCTTGACATAAATAAGAATTGAATAAGTAAAATATGCACTCTCTATGATTTTTCCACTTAAGAGCCCATAATGGGTACGAATGCCCATGATTTGGCTAAAAGCCCATAAGGACCCTTTTGAGGTTCATGATGGGCTATAAAAACCCATAATTGGCATGAATGCCCATAATGACCCCTTGAGGTCCATGATGGTGAGAGCACATAAAACTTAATTAAATTCTTATAACATGATTCTTAAAATAAACATTAGCATGATCTTGAACATTAAATTTTAACATAATGGGATTTTCCCTCATAATCTTAAAATTACATGATTTGCATAATTATTTCTTCAATGTCATAATCATTGCTTAATCACATCATTAAACTAATGATCATCAGTGATAAACCTAGGACTTTATGATTATAGTAAACAACAAGCAATAATAAAAATCTAAGGCATCATCATTATCTTAATTTCATTCATTAACATGAAATTCAAAGCATAATCTTAAATCATACATAACATGTAATTCATCCAAAGTACTTATGCACAGTGCATGAATCGATTACCTAGAGCAAAAGTAATTGAAACTTAGTCTCCTTGATCCTGAGTCAATCCTAGGTTTCCTAAAATTAACATGCTTTATATTAATTACCAAATTAATTGGCACCATAAACCTTAATTTGGGTCTTATAAGGAAATGTGGTCTAACATTACTGAATTAGGGTTTCAAAGCCTTAAAAATGTATTCCCCCATTAAAAAACCTTTCCAACGAGTATCATTTCATATTTTTCTGATCACAAATGTAATTTTGGAAAAACTAGCCAATAGGAAATCATTAAAAATCCACGTAGGTAATAATAATCCAAATCCGCGCTTGGCCCCACACTTAGGTGGTCCAATCCATGCCACCCATATGGACCCATCCCTAACTCTTTCCTGATCAAAACAAAGGAAAACCAGAGCGATGAAAAGCCTAAAAGGCCCATGCTTATGCGGTCAACATTAGGTTGTCGAGGAGGGAAAAATGGTTAAACCAACTTTGGGTTTCTTCTTATCTGATATAAGAAAATGAAGAGGATGAATCAATGAAATCCATGGATCCCAAACCTTGTTTTTGTCCAACACTAAAGAGAAATGGGATCGACAATGAGTTTGCTGTACCTTCACAAAGCTAACAAGCCCTAACTCGGGTTGTTCCATGATCTGGAGCACTGGGTGTTGCTCCGACTATGACCGACCAAAGGATTGAGATCGAAAACAACAATAGACTAAGATACGGTGGAAACTAAGGAGGAGGATCGCTTGTATGATACAAACTAAGGCTACAGGAAAAGAAATCAGTTAGAATGGTTGTAAAAGTCCTAAGAATCGAATATAGTCCTCATGAATAAGAAAAAGAGGGAAAACTGATCTAGACCTGTGCTGGAGAAATTCAAAGTGCCAAAAGGTTCACTACATCTCAATGAGGTGATTCCCAACTCCAGGGTCCACAACGTCCATCAGAAACATGCCAGTTCACTCGACCTTACTGGAGTTGTGAGGTGGAGGTGGGAGAGATAGGTGTAGGGAAAAAGAGACCAAACTAACGAGTGGAGTGGGTCTATGTAAGTTCGAGGATGGTGGAGGGATAGTTATATAAGGGTGTGATGCCCTAGTGTGGCATGGAGTCCTATCCATATGGGAAACATAGGAGATCTCCCACGGATCTAGGAGTTTGGGCATTCTAGGGCAGAAAACCTCGTTGTATTAGGGATCAAATTGTTTGAGAGGATGCCAAGATTGTGATCTGAAGATCGGTTCACCACGAGGAGTGGTGAGGGAGATCAGTTAGGGGAAATACAATGACTATTGTAGAGTCCTGATGAGATTGGGACTCAGGTAGGGGAGATGCTAGAGAGGTGTCAGATCAGTCTATGTGAGGCTGGACTCAACAGCTGCCATCTGATCGTCCGGGAAAAGCAAAATAAAGAAGAAATAAAATGCTGATATGGGGTGATAATTACGGGACTTAGGTCAGTTTAATTAATCAACCTTATAAATCATTTCAAAATTAATTTAAGTGATCAAATAAAGCCCAAATGGCCTCAAATTTGAACACAAGTTAATTAGGAAGTCTAGAATCTCCTTATCCAATTAGATTTAGATTTTCATTAACTTTTACTCTTTAAACTCATATAGTCACAATTTTAATAAAATGAATTATATTTGTATTTGTTTGATCATAAAGAAAGGAGAATAAGGGGCATATTTCATTTTCTTTCTCTTTATTCCATAATTTAAAAATGATTCAATATTTAGGTAATTTGCATCATAGTTAGGTTTTGACATTAAAAGTTGAAAATGTTGCACGAAAGACCATAAACTTGTTATATTTACAAATTTGGGATGTTACAATCATATAGTCACTTTGTTGCAAGTTATCATGTTAATAATATGGCTAGACATATGTAATACTTGCTTGCCATGTTAAATTATGATGAAGAAAATTGAAGAAGGATAAGCTCGTGATGGTGATCAGTGGAGTTGAATGTGAGGATCAAAGTAAGACTGAGAAGAGTTATGAGGTCAAGCCTAAATCCAAATCTTAAACACTCAAGATAAGGAGGAAGAAAAGTACAATAGGAACCCATCCATTATACTTGAAGGATTTCGAGAAGCAGAACATGGTGGGATGGTGATCTCCACTTCAAGTATATATGTTATTGAGATAAATCTATCTACTTCATCATCATGGGTACTAGATGCCAGATGTGGATCTGACATATGTTCTCATATGCGTGATCTAAAAGGAAGTAGGCCTTTCGGAAAAGGTGAGGTGGAACTGTGAGCTACAAATGGCGTGAGTTGTGGCCAACGCAGTTGGAACCTATAGTACATCTATGTCCAAAGGGCTTGTAATAGAGTTAAAGAACTACTATTATGTACCTTCTATAAATAGAAACATCATTTATGCATCTTGTTTGGACAAGGATGCATTTGAATTCCATATTAAAATGGTTGATGTTCTATTTCAAAAGATGGGATCTTTTATGGCAGTGCCCCAACATCTTATGCTCTTTATTTATTAAATCTAAAGATAGATGTCTATAATGTAAATACCAAAAGACTAAAACTCAACAACTCAAAAAAGACATACCTTTGGCATTGTCGTCTAGGGAACATAAATGAGAATTGCATACCTAGACTCCATAAAGATGGTTATCTGGACTCTTTTAATTTTGGATCATTAGAGTCATGTGAATCTTGTTTGTTGGGAAAGATGGATAAGGCCCCTTTCATAGGAAACAATGAGAGGGATAGTGATCTATTAGGACTCATACATACTGATGTGTACAAACCTTTTATAACAACCGCTAGAGGTGGGTATCAATACTTCATCACTTTCACTGATGACTTCAGTGGGTATGGCTATGTTTATATAATGAAACATAAGTCAAAAACTCTTGAAAAGTTCAAGGAGTTTATGAATGAAGCACAAAACCAACTTGGTAAAAGTATAAAGGCACTTCATTCTGATCGAGGTGGAGAATACTTAAACTAGGAGTTTGAGAACCTTCTTAGAGCCCATGGATTTGTATCTCAATGGACTCCACCTGGAACACCTCAACATAATAGTGTGTCAGAAAGAAGGAATCACATATTACTAAATATGGCATGATTGATTATGAGTATAGCTTAGATTCAATTACCTTTTGGG
The DNA here is from genome assembly GCA_963693085.1 of Alisma plantago-aquatica. Taxonomy (NCBI): domain Eukaryota; kingdom Viridiplantae; phylum Streptophyta; class Magnoliopsida; order Alismatales; family Alismataceae; genus Alisma; species Alisma plantago-aquatica. The sequence continues at coordinate 1,998,166,330 of OY856409.1, forward strand.
GGTATGCTCTAGAAACCGTCGTGTTTACACTAAACCGAGTACAATCTAAATTGGTTCAAAAGACACCATATGAGATATGGACTGGGAAGTGTCTCAATATGTCTTTTATGAGGATTTGGGGATGTGAAGATTTTGTTAGTAAAATGCTTTCTGAGAAGCTTGTTCCTAAATCTAATAAATTTTTTTTTTTTGGATATCTTGAGGAGACCAAAGGATAATAATTTTATTCCATATCTAACAACAAAGTGTTTGTTGCCAGAGATGTTGTATTCCTAGAAAAGGACTTTATTTTCAAAGGAATCAGTGGGAGAAAAGTGGAACTCAAAGAGGTTCGAGACCAACAAGAAAACATTGAACCAATAGATGTACCAGAGGAACAAAGAGAATCACAAAGTGTTGTGAAATTCTAAATTCCCCAAGTTACACAAGAACCTCATAGATATAATACGACACACCTTGAGCATGAGAGATATGGATATCTTGTGACTCAGGAAGACAGTGAATTGGTCATAGATGATGAGCCAATTACCTATCAAGATGCTATTGATGGACCAGAGTATGAGAAATGGTTTGAGGCCATGAGATATGATATGGAATCCATGTATACTAACAAGGTCTGGACCTTGGTGGATCTACCTGAAGGGGTGAAACCCATTGGGTGTAAGTGGGTCTTCAAGATGAAGACCTACATGGATGGTAAAGTACAAACCTATAAGGTCAGATTGGTTGAAAAGGGTTTTAGACAAGTTCAAGGTGTTGATATGATGAAACTTTTTCTCCAGTGGCCATGGTTAAGTCCATCGGGATCATGCTTGCTATTGTATCTTATCATGACTATGAGATTTGGCAAATAGATGTTAAAACTGCATTCCTTAATGGAAATCTAGTTGAGAATGTGTAAATAACAAATCCTAAGGTTTTTATAGATCCAAAGTTTGTACATAATTTTTGTAAGCTACAAAGGTCAATCCAAGGATTGAAGCAAGCATCTCGGAGCTGGAATCTTCATTTTGATGAGACGGTCAAAGAGTTTGGATTTATTCAAAATGAAGATGAACCTTGTGTGTACAATAAGGTTAGTGGGAGAATAGTGACATTCCTCATATTATATGTAGATGACATATTATTGATGGGGAATGACATTCCTACTTTACAAAAGGTAAAGACATGGCTTGGAAATATGTTCTCTATGAAAGACTCGGGAGAAGCATCCTACATATTGGGGATAAAGATTTATACAGATAGATCAAGAAGTCTTCTTGGACTAAGTTAGAGCACATACATTGACAAAGTTGAAGCAGTTCATCATGGAGAATTCAAAGAGAAGAAACCTTCATGTGCATCATGCTGTCAAAATCTCTAGAGCTCAATGTCCCAATTCTTGTAAAGAAAGAGAAAGCATGGGTTTTATTACATATGCCTCAGTAATTGGATCAATCATGTATGCAATGTTGTGTACCCATTCAAACATATCATATACATTGAGCATGACAAGTAGATATCAGTCAGATCCAGGTGATGCTCACTGGATAGCCATAAAGAACATCCTCAAGCACTTGAGAAGAACTAAGGATCAGTTCTTGGTCTACAGAGGAGAGGAAGAGTTGGTGGTAAAGGGTTACATAGATGCAAGCTTCCAGACTGATCAAGATGATTACAAATCACAATTAGGATTTGTGTTTTGCCTAAACAATAGAGTTGTAAGTTGGAAGAGTTCTAAGTAAGAGACAACTTCTGATTCTACAATATAGGCCAAGTATATTGTTGCATCGAATGCAGTAAAGGACGATGTATGGATCAAGAATTTCATTATAGAACTTGGGGTCGTTCCAAGCATCAGTGACACAATCGAGCTATATTGTAACAACAATGGAGCTATTGTACAAGCTAAGGAACCCAGATCGTAGTAGTGATCAAAGCATATACAAAGGTGGTACCATATCATATGAGAGATGGTATAGTGAGGAGATGTAAAGATTTACAAAGTATCAACTGAAAACAATGTTGTTGATCCCTTGACAAAGGTACTTTCACATTAGAAGCATGATGGTCATGTTAGGTCACTCAGAATAAGATTTGTGGGTGATTTTCTCTAAGTGCAAGTGGGATTTTGTTGGTATGTATGCCCAGAGAGCCAATCATGTGATGATTGTAATGGCATATTTGTAATTTATTTGATAAATAAATAAGGGCAAGCTTCCAACTTATTTTGTTTAATTCAGTTATGAGATGATGATGTAACATTATGAATGTCCAGAGAATAATATTACTCTATGACCTATGTCTTCAAGTACGTGAGTTGGAAGAAATAGATTATACAGATGTTTAGAGTATGTATATATATATATGTCCCTGATCGGTTGTTATTATGGAAGGTTGATAGACAACAATGACACATAAGATCAGGATGTGAGTTGGTTGATGACAAAATCTCATTAGTCATGATATGTCTATATCCAACCAATTACATAGATACATGTTAGAGAACAATGTATCAGACAGACTCACCATGAGATTGACACATGGAAACCATTAGCATGGTATTCATAGTCATCTCTCACAGTGATGATGATGTTTATGGTTCTTAGACCTAAAATCACTACACTCATCACATGTTTTTGGTACACTTTGACATCATTAAACGCAATCCTGAAACATGGCTTGTTATAACAGTGATGATTGGGTGATTGTGATACATGGGGACTAACTGTGAGTGATAGAGATGTGATTTGTCTCTCCTATAGGAGTATGATATCCTAGCCCTCTTGATTAGTGAGACTGAGAAATACATGGCCATGCACATGTGAGTAAATATGTGATATTGAGCTTACATATGTCTCAGACAGTCTGCTCATTGTTCAATAAAAAGATTGAATGTTGAAGAGGGTGACTACTCCATGCCTCAAGTTCAATCTGAATATCAATGACAAAGGAACTATACAAGCATTGTAACACCATACACAAATTGTAGGTTTAAGTTGTTCCCCAACGTTCCATTCACTTGGATAGCATTGATGTGGAACTAGGCACCACTATTTGCTTGTGATGTCACAAGTCAATTATGGACATTCACTTCCAACGTGATATGGGACTATAGGGTCACACACATATGTCTTGATTTCGAAGAGGATTTTAATCTTAAATGATGATTGAATTAATTACTAAAGCATCTAGGTAATTGATTCACATTTCATATTAGCTTGATACACTGCTAGACACCTATCTCATAGAGTGAGACAATTGTATGGAGTGACAGACGATCATTTCAAGTGTTGATATAGATGTTTGGAGTGTCAGGCTGATTTGATTTGAAATTGGTTAAGGTGCAAACCGACTGGCTTGAGTCGACTCACTAGACGATCATCTGGGTGATCGAGATGGCCATCTCGCATGGGTGAGATTGGTTAGTTTGTCTGAAGGAAGGTTCTAGATACTTCCCAAATTCATTTGGATTGTTCATTACTTGTTGTGTAAGGAATTAATGTTTTGCATTAATGGGAAACGAATTGCCAATTTGGTAAGTGATTGAGAAACTAAAAAATGACCATCACACGATATGAGATGACCATCTCACATTGCAGACGACCGCCTGGGTCACCAGACGGACATTTGGATGGTTGCAGGTTGTGAAAATTTAAGATCTTCCAGTTCCTTACACTCCAACATTGATTGGGAACCCTAGAAATAATTCTAAATCTCCCCTCCATCTCTATGTGTCTACCATATTTGAATACATAGGATTTTCACTTGGTGGTTTTATGAAAATTGATCCTCACACAGAAAATAGAACACATAGCCTCTTTGTGAGACTGGCGGTAGAAGTCAATAAAAGGAATTAACTCATTTCATCCATTTTAATCGACAAAATAAAATATGAAATAGAGTACAAAGGATTCCCATTCACATGCAAGATATGCAGCAGAGAAGGATACACTTCCAAATACTGCAATCAGGCCCTCACCCCACCATCACAGAACATAGTACCACAAGGATCTAAGTCCTTAACCACATAGACATTAAGTCAAAACACTAATGAGTGACAGACATGGAGAGGAAAAGGGAAGGCATCAAGGGCACATGAAAGCATACAAGATTCATCTCTCTAGGAGAGTGGGAAACATAGCAACAAATTCAATTGTCTATTGAATGAAGAGGAGACACCTGTAAAGGAAACAAGAAGGAAGACAAATGGCGTGCAAAGGGCCCAAGAAGCGCCCACTAGACCAATGAAGATATGGAGGAAAAAGGTGAGCCATGATAGCGAGGAAATAGTAGAACAGAAGAGTAAGAGCCTAGTGGCATAATGATGGTGACTTTTCAAAGATTTTATAGAGAGAGTGGAAATATGCACCTGATTTCAATACTGCTCTAAAGATAGCCCAACCAAAAATCCAAGACTGGGATCCTAAAATGCAAAAGCAGTGGAGGAAGGACAAGGAGAGAATCATGAGGAACATTCACACCCTCCAGACCACCTTGGAGGAGAGGTATGACCCCACATCTGACCAACTCTTTGTTGATATGCAATTAGCCTTCCGCCAAATCATTAAAGAAGAGGAGGAAGAGTGGAAGATCAAAGATCACATAAACTGGTTGAAGGATGGTGGTTGTAATACTATTCTACCAGGCCTATGTCTACCAGAGGAAAATAAGGAACAACATCACAATGCTCAATAACTCAACAGGAGAATGGATTGAGGATGAGAACTATATCATGCAACATATTATCGAGTACTTCTAAAACATCCTAATGATCCTGCCACATGGAGAAAGAGAGAAGGTCATCCAGGTGCCAGTAAGGCTCCACCATCTTACAATGGAACAAAGGAATGTCATATGTTTAATGCCATCTGAAAGTGAAATTGTAGTCATGTTGAGAGCATGGACCCCTACAAAGTTTTTGGTGTAGATGGAGTATCAACCTTGTTCATGCAGAAGAGTTAGAATATCATTAGTGCTTTTGTTATGTGCATGACTCGCATTGTACTAGTTGGGAAACCACTGCCAGAAGATCTGTGTAATGCAATTATTTTCCTCATACCCAAATGCTAAAAACTTGAGAGGTGTAGCCAAATCAGGCCAACATCGCTAAACAATGTGAGTCTTAAGCTTTGTTCTAAGATAGTTGTGGAGCAATTGAAGAAATGGATGTCAACATGTATATCACCTGCCCAAAGTAGCTTCATGCCTGTAAGGAAAATAAGAGATGACATAGTATTTGTATAGGAGATCACACACACCATGAAGAGAAAAAAAACTATGCTCAAACTATGGAAATAAAAGTAGACTTAACGAAAGCCTAGGACAAAATGGCAAGGAGTTTTATCAAAGAAACACTCATCAAGTTAGGCCTCCCGGATGGCATCGTCAAGTACACTATGAACTCTATCACTGGAGGACAAATCACAATCAATTGGAATGGGAAGAACTCACTGCCTTTCACGTCTTCAAGAGGACTCAGGAAAGGAGACCCCCTGATTCCTTATTTGTTCATTTTGTGCATAGAACGATTGAGCCAAATGATTGAAAAAGGATTGACAGGAGTGAATGGTACCCCATCAGATTGTCAGGGGACATGATCAAAGTGGTGCATGTGGGCTTTGTTGATGACCTCATCTTATTCTCCAAGGCAGACCGATAGAACATCAAAACCATCATAGAATGTTTCAAGGAATTTGAAATGACCTCTGGGAAAGCCATCTCCTTCAAGAAGACCAAAATTTTCTTTTCAAGAAGTGTTCATAACTCCATTAAAAGGGAAATATATGAAGCAAGCAATCTTCATAGGACCATGGACCTAGGAAGATATATAGGGGTCCCAATTTTCCATAAAAGGGTCACTGAGGAGACCTACCTAGAGGTTATGGATAGGATCACCAGCAGAATCCCTACATTGTAACCAAGGTGTCTTTCCCTCACAAAAAGGGTGTGCCTGGTTAAGGTTACTCTAGAGGTGATCCCAACATATGTCATGCAAACATCAACACTTTCTTTGAACTTATGTGATCAAGTGGACAACACGATAAGGAGGTTTGTTTGGGGAGGAAGCAAAGGTCGGGCCACTTCCCTAGTCATTTGGGAGAAGGTAATGAGCAGTAAGGAGAATGGAGGACTTGGAATCAAGTCAAAGAGGGACTGGAACTAAGCCCTCATCATGTGAAATGCCTAGGAGATCAATTGCAACAGGGACACTGCCTGGTATTGGGTTATGCAGAAGAACTTCAAACATCACAAAGTTGATTGAAAAGCAAATGGATCTAGATTTTGAAAATGGCCCTAGCAGGGAAAAAATCATTCTAAACAACTCAACTATGACAATCATCAGTGGTGATGATACCAACTTTTGGACAAACTTGTGGGTGCCAAAACTAGGCAAGCTAGAACAGCATGTTAGTAAATCCATTCTGTAGGAGCTTCTTGACTTAAGGGCTAGTAGAACTATTAACCTAAACGGCAATTAGGACGTGAGTTCCTGGGGAATTGGTTCCCCCAGATGGTAGTTTAAGAAATTCTTCAAATGTAGAAATCTCAACATCAACTCCTATTGGATGTACAGGCATGGAATCATTCGATTAATGGGAGGTATACCACAAATTGACATACACCATATTCCGAGCACCCAAGGAACATCGTCTTAATGGAGAGTGGAATAAAATATTGGGAATGAAGGTCATGTCAAGTGTATATATGTTTGTATGGCTGCTAAACCACAACACAATACTCACTAACTATAATAGAATGCAAATAAAGATGACATCAGATGGCATATGCTTGCGTTGCAATGCCTATGATGAAACCATTCTTCATGGGATGAGTGATTTCCACCATACCAAAGGAGTTTGGACAACACTGCTAGCCGATGAGGACATGGACAACTTCATGAATGAAGAACACCTAGGAAACTAGATAAAATGGAATCTGAAACAACACTCGCTGCATGATGCAAAGTTTTCTATTGCTTATTGACACATATGGAAATGCAGGAACTTGTGGACATTTAAAAAGGGCATCCCTCAATTGCATCAGGTCACATATATTGAAAAGGAAATAGTGTGCTTAGAAGCATAAGATAAAGGTCAGAAAGAAGAGAAAAAAGGCATAATGAAGCTTGGTGAGCGTTGCCTGAAGGAACATACAAGATAAATACATATAAGGCAAAAATAAAAAAAGAAAGGGGCAATATTAACATTTGTAAGAGGCCATCATGGAGGCTAGCAAGGAGGATTTGGAGTCACCATCAACGCTAAGATTGCACTGGAAGTAGAACTACAAGCTAGTAATCTTGCACTGGTTGTCGCAGTCAAATGCAAGCTCAAAAATATCATTGTAGCAACAGATAGCCAAACATTGGTCACCATGATACAAGAGGATCATAGGGCGAACCCATCTTTTGGAAGCTAGATTTTGTATATTCAAAAGAAGATCAAATTGAGTTGGAGGATTATATTTGAAGGAAGAGAGTAGAACAAGCTAGCAAATTGGATTGCTAAGTACCACCTCAAAACAAAGAATTGTCCTTATTGCTATATATGACTGCCTGAAGGTGTTGGACATCTTCTTATCTTTGAGACATGTAATGATAGTAGTATTGCCAACTTTAGATTTCCCCAGTTTAAACTGTGTGCTGCATTTATGAACTTGCTTACAAGAAGAGGGAGATATAAGGATATAGCCTCCTGGATTACCCCAAAAAATTAATAAATATATAGGATTTCATGCACACTAATGATGTATAACTATTATGGTTGTAATTGATGTGGAATATTATCGCACTAACAAATTCACTCAGGGTTGAGATCCCCGAGCTTTTACCAATACCAATGTGCAATAATACCACCCGCAAGCGGACGAGTCTTATCGTAGTATAGTTGAGGATCGAATCCCAAGAGACAATGTTATTTAAAATCTTAGTCAGTCAAATCTAGTTCAAGTAAGACTAATATTTAGAACGATTGGTTGTTTAGAGGTTAATTAAACTAAGTGCAAGAAAGTAAAGGGCAGAATTAAAGTTGATCTAGATTAATGATATGGAATCACTGGGATGGTATCGGGTTTCACCACCACTACACATGCAAACACATTCAAACATCAAACATCTAGGAAAGATATAACTATCCAAATAGAGCTGCTGCAAAACCCCCCATACGGGCATTAGGTTTTCGTAAGCATCACCTTAGGAATCAAATATCTCATCACCATCCGGATCACATACTTACGGCTCCAAAGATACAAAATCCAACTAAGGTTGTGGTCCTCCCTAAGGGATGTTTAGACCACAGAAGTGTCATCGTAGGATAGATGGCTCATCCCCTCACGGATCACTCACTTACAACCTCAAGGATTCCTATCAGAAGTTATCGTCAAGGAGTCAATCATGCTAATCAACAAGCAAGCAGGTGGTTAATCTACAAACAAACATCGACGATTAACAAAGAAGATACAACATCCAACTAAGGTCGTGGCCCTCCCTAAGGGATGTTTAGGCCACATAAGCATCACTGTAGGTTAGATGGCTTGTCCCCTTACAGATCATACATTTATGACCTCAAGGAATCTCATTCTATTTCTAATATGAGAGTCAACCTCATTAAACGACATTCTACCCTACATATAGAGGTTCTCACAACATAGGGTAAAGTAAGATGAAAGCTTGTAGGTAAACAACTACAAACATAGTCGATTAACCACGAAATGAAAAGTTATATACATTGCCATGGAATGCTTAAAAAGATAACATGTTTGCATGGGAAGCAGGGCTAGTCCCCACACCCCGGCGAAAAGGAACTACTTGCTCATAATGCGAGAAACAAGAAGAATAAGAAAGAGAGAGGATTCCACCATGAGCAAGATGCAGAAGGTAGTCGCAACTCGGTGAAGATGATGTGGTCTTCTACGTTGTGTCAGAGTAGATCTGGATGAAGAACGAGGGACACCAAGATAGACCGGGCAGTCTTTCTCACTCCTCCTTTCTTCTCTCCTCAATCTCCTTTAGTTGTAGTAGGAACAAAGGTGAAGTTACAGTGGCAGGATCGGACCAGCGTACAGGCATCCTGTCGGTGTCCTGAAACCCCCTGCCCAAATGGGGACCCTACTGGTCCTATTTATAGGCTTGGGTTTGGTCCTCACATTTTTGGTGTGATTCCTCCATATGGTCTGGTAACTTTTTCCCAAATGGTTTTGTATTAATACTAACCAAACGGTCATGTGTATGCTCAAACGATCTTGGAATGTTGAACGTTCAAACGGTTTACTTTGATCGGTCTTGTTATTCTTTGCTCAATCGGTCCCCAGATGACAATCTCCAAACGGTCTGGGGATGACAAGCTCCAAATGGTCTTGGGTTTTCTACTCTAAACGGTCTTGTGAGACCCATTATTGTCTTCCAAACGGTTTAGCATTAGCAACCATACGGTCTTGCCTTCATGATCCCGTCAAACGGTCTTAGATATGCCCTCCTCCGAACGGTCTCCTTGCCCTATCGATCTGAGGTCGTGCGGTTTGCAGACCTAGTTCTCAAACATTCTTCATCTTGGCTCCCATTCATATGGTTTTGGCAATCGATACTCCTCCAAACGATTTAGCGTTCCACTTCTGATCAGTCTTGCGTTCAGAATTGTCCAAACAGTTTTGGAAGACCGATCACGCCAAACAGTCTTGATGACATCAATGTTGGCCAACCAGTCTCTGTAACCCATCTCTGACCAAACAGTCTTGAGATTGGTGCGGAGCAGGTTGGAAGGGTCATGGGGTAGGTACAACGAGGTTACAAATAGTGTTGCCAGCGCTGGGGGAGATAGGGTTGCAGATGTTGTGATGGCGGGAGGAAGAAAAAGGTGAGGGAGCAGAGGTGATCGATCACTACTGGTATGAGGAGGTGGCCACGCGATCGAGTTGATGTAGGTCAAGCTTGGACGCAGCGGTCTTTAGGTGGATGACTGGAAGCAGGTTAGGTAGGTTTTCTGAGGTTGAAGATAATGGTAGAAGGAAGGAAGCAGGAGGTCAGGTCCTCATGTGGTCTTGAGCAGATTTCTCAACTGGTCATGAGATGACAATATCCAAACGGTCTTGGGGATGAGTACAATCCAAACGGTCTTGGGGTAGAGGTTACCCATACAGTCTTGAGACCGTATGGAATACCGTATGGATGAGACTGTATGGTCAAAACCCATTGGTCAGGACCAAGGATGAGTGAAGGTAGATCAGGGTTGAGAAAGGTGGGTCCCACTCATTAGGGTTTGATAAGGATGATGGTTGATTGAGATGAAGATCGAGTGAACCAAGGGGTTGTGATGATTGAAGGTGGATTAGGGTTAAATATAAGTGGGTTTGATGGTGAAGTTGATGAAGAGGTGATGAGCTCATGGTTCTGAGACTAATGGATCAAAATTGGTTGGACAAACTGAATGGGTAAATTGCTTGGTCAAAAATGATTGATTAGAATTGAGGCTGAGAGGCTTGAGTGAAGGTGAGATCCAGTTGATTGTTGAACCTCATCATGACCTGCATAAAATTAACATAAACTCAGTTAAAAACCTTGATAATTGAACCATTTAAGTAGTTTTGCACATTTTGACATTTAGTAAATGAAATTGGGTGTATTGAAACGAATTGAGCCTAAGATGGTAATTGAAATTCATGATGAATATGCATTCATCAGTAATATGAAGATATATGACACAATTGGATGAATAATAGCAATTATGATAAAATAATATGATAACTAAAATAATAATGGGTCACAAATATTAATTTTGTATAAATCAAGAAAGGAAATCTTAAAAATGAACTTTATTGTGAAAATTGTGTTACTTGGGCCCCAATTAGCTTGGCAGACAAGTCGCGCCTTATTTGCATAATAATATTTATTTTAATATTATTTATAAAAGAAAATAGGAGTAAGAGCCAAAAATATAAAATCAATTTTTAAATGACATCATAAGTGGAAAAGAGTCTCGTTCAAAATCTACATGTTGAAAATTAGCCTATGTGTGAATTTTCATCCAATTTGGATAGTCTTAAGTGTTCTAATGAAGTTAGGAGAGAGAAAGTGTGTAAAAGCACAAAATATTAAATAATGTATGAAATAATCTCAAAAGAGAAAATTAATGGAAAGTTCATGGTCTACATGATTAGATTTACTTGAGGGTGAAGTTTTACATTAATTTGGTGTTTCTAATGTATTAGGAAAGAGAAAATATGATTTTCTATAAAAGAATTAAATAAGACACCAAAAGCCTCCAAATATGAAAACTAATGCCAAAGTCAGATTCTACATGTCTTAATTAGGCAAGTGTCAAATTTCATTTAGTTTGGAGTTTATTTATACCCTCAAATGAGGAGAGAGAAAAAGATAAATAATTAAATGTGTCACTGTAGTCCAAATCATAATCGGAATACACATAAATATCATGTGCATGTTTATTTTAGCCAACTGATAGGCACACCTTTTGGACTGTTGGATCACGATCGATGGCTCCGAAGTTGTCATCAAGCTCGAGTCAAAGAAGGAAACAGGTTGTTATTTTTGTGATTTTTATTTTGCGAATATCTCTGTCAAATCTTGATCTTTTTGCACGATTTCTTATCCCTTAGTTTCCAAATAGGATTCCACAACTAATGACCAATTACTCATGTTGTTTCGTCATGATTTCAAGACATTACTGATTTTTGGGCAATAAGGAATCGCGACCGACTTGTCCCTTGCTCAGAAGCAAACCCCCACCTATAAATAAGGGTACTCAGATATTCGTTGCTCTCCAAAGAGTCTTCCTCCTCTCTCAATTTCCTCACACACTACTGGTTTTGTTGGGTTTTGTGGGACAGAATAGGCAGCAAGAGCAAAAACATTATCTAACCACAAACCCATAACCAGCAGATCGCATCAACAAATGTGCAATAGGAAAGATGGTTTAGCGAGAAATACTTGGTCTTAAGGCTTGCTCAGTGATAATACCTTGCAACTAGTGTGGTCTTCAACCACCTAGTCTTCGACGACATCTGTGCAGCTCCTGGTGTAGACCTGGACTACGGTTGATAGTCATCCTCTTGAGCGGCAGAAGTCTCCCACCTCTATAGATAGTCCACACGGATTACCGGGAACTCTAGTCATCCTGATAGATAGACTAGAAGGAGTCATCCCCCTCTGTCAGCGTACTAGTCACTGACACACTCTCCCACCATCAGTCGCTTTTCTATAGTTGTCTTTCCCTCACTGTTCCTCCTTGGATGGGTAGAACTTACTTGGGCTCTCTCTGTTACCACAACCAGAGAGGACAAAAACTTTACAGAGCAACTGATGTTCTAATTTGTATGTTCTAAGAAGCCCCATGTACCCCTCTATTTATAGTAGAGGGCAAGGTCAGGGTTCCCAATCTGTGCGGGAGTAGAAGGGTCTAGATTTTCCACGAACTGGTTATATTGTGGCAGGCAAACCGATTGTTTCACAACTCAATCGGTCATTTGGGCAAGTGAGCCGATCAGTTCACTAGTGAACCGGTAAGTTGGGAGTGTGAACTGATTGGTTCAGTTAATGAACTGGTCATTTCACTTCCCAGACTTGCCTCCAATTGACTTTTCTTATTCTTTTCTAATTAATGCAAAGATTAAATTTTTATCCCAATCAAATTGAACAAGTGAAACAAAAATCTTTTCTCACAAATCGGGAAGCCCAACACCTACTCGATTGGTCCATGTGAACCAATCGGTTCACGAATGTGAACCGATCATCTCACTGACCATGAGCTGATCAGTTCACCCAGTGAACCAGTCAGTTGGTGGTCCAGGTTGTGCAGAACTCAGTCAATGTAGTTCTCAATCAATATAACACTCTAAACAATTGGTTCAACACTTGAACTTGATGATTCTGAGTCAAGTCTATTGATTGAATGTTTAATTGAGTACATAAACACTTTATTAATCAATCTAAACATCATTCATGGATAAAGTCCTCTTCCAGGTTAATCCTATGTGTGTGACCCTATAGGTTCCATTTCAAGTTGGCAGTGAATGTGCATAACTAACTTATGACATCACAAACAAAGAGTGGTGCCTAGTCCCACATCAATGCAACCCAAGTAAAGAGGAAAGTTGGAGAACAACTTTCAACCTACAATCTGTTGTTGGTTTACAGTGAATGTATAGTCCCTTTGTCACTGACATCCGTATTGAACTCGAGGCGTGGACTTGTCATCCTCTACAAATGTTCAGTCCATGTTTCTAGACTCAGAGTAGACTATCTGAGATATATGTAAGCTCAATATCATGTATTGACTTACATGTGCAAGGCCATACATTTCTCAGTCTCACTCCTCAAGTGGCCAGGATATCACACTCCCTTAGGAGGGACAAATTCCATATCTATCACTCACAGTCAAGTCCCCATGTGTCAAAGTCACCCAATCATCACCGTATAACAACCCATGTTTCAGGACTGCGTTTGATGATGTCAAAGTGTACCCAACCACACATGATGTTTGCAGTGATTTTTGGTCTAAGAACCACAGCCACCACCAATACTATAAGAGATGATCCTGACTAACCAAGTTTGGTTTCCATGCATCACTCTTATGGTGGGTCTGTCTGATACACTATTCTCTAACATGTATCTGTGTGCTTGGTTTGATATCATATATCATGACTAATGAGATTTTATCATCAACCAACACACACTCTAGTCTTTTGTGTTATTGATATCTATGGTTATTTCCATAATAACAACTGACTAGGGACATAACAAGAATGTATACTCTTAACATCCGCATGATCTCATTGTTCAGGTCCTTAACCTAAAGACATACATCATTGAGTAATATGATTCGTTAGACTTCTAACATGTTATATCATTATCTCAAAATAGATTAAACATATAGATGGAAATTGCCTTTATTATTATTCAAATCATTTACAAAGTATGTCATTACAATCATCATATGACTGGCTCTATGGGCATACATACCAACAAACTATCACTTGCACTTAGAGCCAATCACCCATGAACCTTAGTCCTTGTGATCTAGCATGACCTTCATGCTTCTACTATGAAAGTGCCTTAGTCAAGGGATCAACAATATTGTCTTCGGTTGGTACTATGCAAATCTTCACATCTCCTCACTGTACGATCTCTCATATGAGATGGAAGCACCATTGTATGTGCTTGGACCGATGATGTGATATGGGTTCATTAGCTTGTGAAATAGCTCCATTGTTGTCACAATAAAGCTCAATTGCACCACATATGCTAGGAAATGAACTTCTTCATCCACACAACCTCCTTTACCACATGGGATGCAACAATATACTCGGCCTCTGTCATAAAATATGCATCTGTTTCTTGTTTGGAACTCTTCCAGCTCACAGCTCCATTGTTGAGGCAAAACACAGAACTTGATTTTGATCTATAATCATCTTTATTTGTTTGGAAGCTTGCATCAGTGTAACCCTTTACCACCAACTCTTCCTCACCACCGTAAATGAGGAACTAATCCTTAGTCCTTCTCCAGTACTTTAGGATGTTCTTCAAGGCTATCTGATGAGCATCTATGGGATATGATAGGTATCTGCTCATCATGTTGAGTGCATACAAGACATCGGGATGAGTGCACAACATTGCATACGTGATGGATCCAATTTCTGATGCATATGGAATCTCATTCATGTGCTTCCTATCTTCACAAGATTTGGGACATTGAGCTCTAGAGACGAGAACTCCATGCCTCATAGGTATGCTTCCTCTCTTTGAGTTCTCCATGTTGAACCTCTTCAACACTTTGTCAATGTATGTGCTTTGACTTAGTCTGAGAAGCCTTCTGGATATATCTCTATAGATCTTGATTCCTAAGATATAGGAAGCTTCTCCCAAGTCTTTCATTGAGAATGTATTTCCAAGCCATGTCTTTACCTTTTGTAAAGTAGGGATGTCATTCCCCATCAATAGTATGTCATCTACATACAATATGAGGAATGTAGTCATGCTCCCACTAGCCTTGTTGTACACACAAGGCTCATCTTCATTTTGACTAAAGCCAAACTCTTTGACGGCTTTGTCAAATCAAAGATTCCAGCTCTGAGATGCTTGCTTCAATGTATAGATTGACCTTTGCAAGTTACAAACTTTATTTGCATCCTTTGGATTTATAAAACCTTCAAGTTGTGTCATGTACACATCCTCATTAAGATTCCTATTAAGGAATGCAGTTTTAACATCCATCTGCCGAATCTCATAGTCATAGTAGGCTGCAATAGCAAGCATGATCCTGATGGACTTAATCATGGCAACTGGAGAAAATGTTTCATCATAATCAGCACCTTGAACTTGTCTGAAACCTTTACAACCAATCTACCTTTATAAGTTTGCACATTGCCATCCATGTTGGTCTTCTTCTTGAAGACCCACTTGCACCCTATGGGTTTTACCCCATCAAGTGGATCCACCAAGGTCCATACCTTGTTGGTATACATAGATTCCATCTCATATCTCATGGCCTCAAGCCATTTCTCAAAATCTGGTCCCTATGTAGCTTCTAAATAGGTAGTTGGCTCATCATCTATGACCAACTCACTACCTTCTTGAGTCACAATATATCCAAATCTTTTAGGCTCAAGGTGTGTCCTACTAGATCTGTGAGGTTCCTATATTACTTGAGGAATTTGAGATTCCACAACAACTTATGATTCTCTATGTTCCTCTTATACATCTATTGGTTCAATGTTTTCTTGTTGGTCTCGAACCTCTTCGAGCTCTATTTTCCTCCCACTGATTCCTTTGGAAATAAATTCCTTTTCTAGGAATACACTAGTTCCAGCAACAAACACTTTGTTGTCATATGGAGTGAAAAAGTAATATCCCCTAGTTTCCTTGGGATACCCAATAAGGTAACACTTATCTGATTTGGGTCCAAGATTTTCAGGAAATATTTTCTTGACATAAGCTTCGCATCCCTAAATCCTCATAAAAGACACATCGAGATGCTTCCCATGCCATATCTCATACGGTATCTTTTGAACCGATTTAGAATGTATGTGGTTAAGTGTATATGCGGCAGTTTCAAGATCATAACCCCAGAAGGAAGTTGGAAGATTAAAAAAACTCATCATAGATCGCACCATGTTTAGTAATGTATGATTCCTTCTTTTTGACACACTATTGTGTTGTGGTGTTCTAGGTGGAGTCCATTGTGATACAACACCACAGGATCTCAAAAGGTCCTCAAACTCTTAGCTTAAGTATTCTCCACCTCAATCGGATTGAAGTGCCTTAATACTTTTGCCAAGTTGGTTTTGTACTTCATTCATGAAATCCATGAACCTTTCAAGGGTTTCTGATTTATGTCTCATCAAGTAAACATAACCATACCTACTGAAGTCATCAGTAAAGGTAATGAAGTACTGATATCCACCTCTAGAAATTGTTCTAAAAGGCCCACATACATCAATATGTATGAGTCCTAATAGATCACTTGCTCTCTCACCTTTTCCTAAAAAGGGAGCCTTGGTCATCTTGCCCAATAAACAAGATTCACATGTCTCTATTGATTCAAAATCAGAAGAGTCTAGATAACCATCTTTATCGAGTCTAGATAAGTGATTCTCATTTATGTGCCTTAGTCGACAATGCCAAAGGTATGTTTTTTTAGTCATTGAGTTTTTTTCCTTCGGTGTTTACGTTGTATACACTTGTCTGTAGATCTATCAAGTATAGACCATAAGACATTTAAGCACTGCCATAAAAGATCCCATCTTTACAAATGGAACATTTTCCATTCTTAATAAGAAATTCAAATCCATCCTTGTCCAAATAAGATACAAAAATGATATTCCTATCTATGGTAGGTACATAATAGTAGTTCTATAACTCTATTATTAGTCCACTTGGTAGAGATAACTCATAGGTTCCTACTGTACTAGCAGCAACTCTTACTCCATTAGTAACATGTAGTTCAACCTCACCTTTCGCTAAAGGCCTACTTCTTTTCAGATCCTTCACATTTGAACAAATGTGTGATCCACATCTGGTATCAAGTACCCATGATGAAGAAGTAGTAAAGTTAATCTCAATCACGTATAAATAGGAAGTAGAGATCTCTATCTCTTGCTTCATATTCCTTGATTCCCTTAATCCTCTCCATATTTTGAGCGCAGAAGACTTGGACTTCTGCTTGCCAGGTGAACACTTCTCTGTGTTGCATGTGTCCTTGGACTTTATTCCACTGATCACTATCATGTAACTATCATTCTTCTTTTGTGCCTCAAACAATGCCTTAAGCATACATTGAGTGGATTCTACGGCCACTGGTATCTTAGGATAATGCAAAACACTTCTCATAGTCCTTAACCAGTTATGGAAATTTATCTCAATTAAATTGCCCGATTTAAATGATGATTTCTTTGCCATTTGATTCTACAAGAGAAAACATTTGCATTTTATTAAAACTCCTTTTGATTTGATTTGACTTGAATAAACTTGATGATATTAATTAAGCCTTTAATTAATTATCACTCCCACTATTTTAATCAAATTGATAACCCTCATGTATCAATTTGGAAGATTGTAGCGTACAATCTTCTAGTGAGCAAGACCCTGGCTTCCTCTCAGTTATGGACCAGCGAGGGTTGTCACCCACAACTAGATTCTTTCATATAGGCAACTTTTGTCAATTGCATCATATGCAACTCTTGATAGATGTTATACACAACTCTTTGTCATGAATACCCCCGTGCCTCAAGTTCCTTAATCCTATTAAGATCACCCTGTTAAGTCCATTCCCAGAAGACAACACAATGAGTGTGCACCATGCGAAGGTAGACCCACATACCCACTATCACACTTCCATGAGATAGATGGTGCACCACGCGAAGACGTGCCCACACTTAGTCGATCAATATTTTTGTGTGTGTTTCTTTTGAAAGGCATATTAAACTTAATATTTAAATCAAGGGTTATGATATTTATAGACATATACATATCCAATCACCACATATATAGTACATATCATATACATGATATATCCCACAAGAAAATGTGTGAAGTGATAAAGCGATGATTATGGCCATCCTATTGTAATTCCTTGAGCCATAAGGAATTATGGTCATCTAGGTCTATATCATATGCAACAACCTGTAGTTGATGAAAATCTATGCTTTAGCCATTCCGAGTTGATCAACTCAACCTATGACTGATCGGATCGCCTCCTGGTCGTCGGTTGGTGACCAGACAGTCAGTTTGTTGGGTCATCTCATTCCACATCAGGCCACCCTCCGCTCATCTTGCACCATCAACCAATCATCTCGGTTCTCCAACCGCTCGTCTGGGCACCCATCATTTTTCGACATAATAGGAAACAAACCTATCCTACTTTTACATATTTCTTTGGGAGACCCCGAGTTACAATCGGGGGGAGGAAAGGTAGAAGAGAAGGCTCGAGTTATCTTGAGTTACATCTGGAGTAGAAGAAAGGACTCGGTACGCAAACTGAGATGCAAACAACCGCAGCCAACCACACACACACATAGGGGTTTATAAGTCATAACCACGCTATACATCCACCATCAAAACCATTTTAGGGTGATGCGTATTGATTGCATATATATACCATATCATATATGTATATAGGGATTTGTAGTGTTTAATCAGATATGCACATTATCCAGTTAAAGTATTCACATCAAATGCAATAAATAAATGGCAAAAAAACAAAATCTAATCATATTGATTAATCCTAAAACATAGTATGTTGACGTGGCTCTAATACTACTGTTGGGTTTTGTGGGACAGAACAGACAACGGAAACAAAAATTTTATTTAACCACAAACCCACAACCAGCAGATCGCATCAACACATATGCAATAGGAAAGATGGTTTAGAGAGAAATACCTAGTCTTGAGGCTTGCTCAGTGACAATACCTCACAACCAGTGCGGTATTCAACCACCTAATCTTTGACGACGTCTGTGCAACTCCTGGTGTAGACCCGGACTGTGGTTGACAGTCATCCTCCTGAGCGGCAGAAATCTCCTGGCTCTATAGATAGTCTACATGGACCACCGATAACTCTAGTCATCCTAATGTATAGACTAGAAGGAGTCATCGCCCTCTATTGGCATACTAGTCACCGACACACTCTCCCACCACCAGTTGCTTTTTTGCAATTGTCTTTCCCTCGTTGTTCCTCCCTGGATAGGTAGAACTTGCTTGGGTTCTCTTGGTTACCACAACCAGAGAGGACAACAAATTTGTAGAGAAACTGATGTTATGAGTTGTGTGTTCTGAGAAGCCCCCTGTACCCCTCTATTTATAGTAGAGGGTAGGGTCAGGGTTCCCAGTCTGTGCAGGAGTAGAAGGGTCCAGATTTTGCACAAACTGATTATACAGCAACAGGAGAACCGATCATTTCACAACTCAACTGGTCGTTTGGGAAAGTGAGTCGATTGCTTCACTAGTAAACTAGTCGGTTGGGAGTGTGAACTGATTAGTTCACTTAGTGAACCGGTCATTTCACTTCCCAAACTTGCCTCCAATTGACTTTCCTTATTCATTTCTAATTAATGCAAAGATTAAATTCTTATCCCAATCAAATTGAACAAGTGAAATGAAAATCTTTTTACACAAATTGGGAAACCCAACACATTCTTAGTTGGTCCATGTGAACTGATCAGTTAACCAGTGTGAATCGGTCATCTCACTGACCATGAGCCAATCGGTTCACCCAGTGAACCGGTCAGTTGGTGGTGAAGGTTGTGCAGAACTCAGTCAATGCAGTTCTCAATCAATCTGACACTCTAATCAAATGGTTCAACACTTGAACTTGATCATTCTGAGTCAAGTCTATTGATTGAATGTTTGATTGAGTACCTAAACACTTTAGTAATCAATCTAAACATCATTCATGGATAAACTCCTCTTCCAGGTTAATCCTATGTGTGTGACCCTATAGGTTCCATTTCATGTTGGCAGTGAATGTTCATAACTAACTTATGACATCACAAGAAAAGAGTGGTGCCTAGTCGCACATCAATGCTACCCAAGTGAAGATAAAATTTGGAGAACAACTTTCAACCTACAATCTGTTGTTGATTTATAGAGAATGTATAGTCCCTTTGTCACTGACATCTGTATTGAAGTTGGGGCATGGACTTGTCATCCTCTACAAACGTTCAGTCCATGTTTCTTGACTCATAGTAGACTATCTGAGATATATGTAAGCTCAATATCATATTTTGACTTACATGTGCATGGCCATGCATTTCTTAGTCTCACTCCTCAATAGACCAGGATATCACACTCCCTTAGGAGGGACAAATTCCATATCTATCACTCACAGTCAAGTCTGCATGTGTCAAAGTCACCCAATCATCACCATTAAAACAATCAATGTTTCAGGACTGTGTTTGATGATGTCATAGTGTACCCAACCACATGTGATGAGTGTAGTGATTTCATGTCTAAGAACCACATTCTCCACCAATGCTGTAAGAGATGATCCTGATTAACCAAGTGTGGTTTCCATGCATCACTCTTATGGTGGGTCTCTCTGATACATTGTTCTCTAACATGTATCTATGTGCTTGGTTTGATATCATATATCATGACTAATGAGATTTTGTCATCAACCAACACACACTCTATTCTTCTGTGTTATTGATGTCTATGGTTATTTCCACAATAACAACTAACTAGGGACATAACATGAGTGTATAATATTAACATCCGCATGATCTCATTGTTTAGGTCCTTAACCTGAAGACATATGTCATTGAGAAATATGATTCTTTAGACATCTAACATGTTATATCATTATCTCAAAATAGATTAAACATATATACGGAAATTTCTTTTATTATTATTCAAATCATTTACAAAGTATGCCATTACAATCATCATATGATTGGCTCTATGGAAATACATACCAATAGGTTTGGCCATTGACGATCGAGTTCTTGACTTCGACTTTGCAGTGTTGTTCTTTGGATCTCGGCGACCCCAACACAACAATTGGCTCAAGGGGTAAGTTTGTACAACCTTGCTCTTCAAATCTGTAGTTTTGAATCATCAAATGATCATTGTTTGTGGATTTTCCCAATTCAACCCGCGTCATGCCTATTGCTTTAAGAAGCAATGGTGGGCAGGTTGAAGGGAATGATTCCCCCTTGTCAATTCACTGTTCTACCCTTCTATTTTCCTCTTTTCTTGCCTTTTCTCGTGAGGTTTTTTTTTGTTATTTTCACCTTGTTTTAGTTGCTTTGACATGTGCCTTATTGGCTGCTGACATGGCGAGATAGATATTGATAATTGTTCCATGTTAGTGGGCCCAACCCCTCTCTCTCAAGAGTGTGTATTGCCTATGTGGCATTATCAGATTTTTCTGATTGGTCAGATTTTCTAAAATTCGTAACTTTCTTTCTATTTATTAAAAAATTACAAAAAATATGTTTTATAATCCTTGGAATTATCTCTATCTTTTGGATCAGTTATCATCACCTGATTCCAAGTTTTAAAAACATGATTTTTTAGATCTTAAAAATATTTATTCACTTCATAATATTTGAAGAAAGATTTTAATGGATAAAAATTAGATCTTGGATCAATTCCATGATTAGTATCCATGAACTTACTCTCTGAGATATGATCATGTGTCAACTTAGGTTTTTATCAAAGATTTGATTTTTAGGATTTTTCTTTCACTTATGACCTCAATAGTAACTAAAAATAATATCATGATTAATAAAGATGTGATTAGCCAAACATCAGTAAGAAACCCTAAAATTAATGTTAGGTCTTTAACATTAGTTGATCTACGGTTTTGCTGAAGGATTTGATTTCTAGGGTTTCACCTAATATAAATCATTAAACCCTAATTGATGGATCAAATAGTATGTGTAGGTTTGAGTTGACTTCAAACTTGGAGGATTAGGACTTGAACTCTGACTTAGCACTAAAATCAAGGTATGATTGCATATTCTATTATTCTATATTGAGAAACTAACCTAATTTTATCATCTCTTGTAGTATGTTTGCATCCCCTATTATTCTTATTTAGTAATAAACCTAATTTCTCCCACTCTTGACATATTATCCAACACAATATCTCTCTTTTGATAATGTATTCCATATGAAACATTCTACTTAATTATGAGCTAAGGATCAACCTATTTTGTTGGACATTCTTTTGAACTCTAACATATTCTTTTATTCTTGTCGAAACCCTAACTTTGCCCACTTTTGTGGTGGATGATTATTTTGTCTATTTTTTATAGAAACTTTGTTAACTCTATAGAAGTCTAAACTTTTTACTTGCCACTACATTATCATGATTATGTGATTCAGTAGTCCTAGAGTAGTGTAATTACATTGGTTTTTGGGTTGTGTGTTGTTATTATATTTTTGGGATGAAGGTTGTGTGCCCCATACCTGGGTTTTGTGCCCACTTTCATATATATATTGGGTAGATGGTTTTATGCCATACTCTATCAGGTTTTAAGGTTGTGAGCCTTGGTTTCCATTGTTATTTATATTGTTCTAGTTCTACTCTTATCTTACATGCATGTAGGTTGATATTATGTTCATGGGTTTTGTGTCCAAGATTTATAGGTGCTTATGTGGCACAACTTTTATATTGTGATTATGGCAAGTATTCACCTTGTTTAATATCTTTTGAAATTCAATTTCTTTTAAGCACAGTTGGGTAGTCCTTTCCTTCTATTTTGTGAAGCCTTGTTTATTTGAAGTCCTTTATTTCATGACATTGCTCTATACTCAATTCAGTATGCACATACCAGAATTTTGTTGATATATCTACCTTTCTCCTTTTTGCTGAGGTATGATTCCAACCCCAGGTATAGGTCAAGGAGAAGACAACCAAGTTGGGCCAGGACCTCATCAAGTATAACTAAAACCTTTTGGGAGACTCTCTAGAAGTGGTTAGGTAATCCTCACTCATCCTTTAGTTTAGTTAGTTTTCATATGTATCACCCTACATGGTGAAGTTTTGAGACAATACCAAATTATGTAATAGTTAGATATTTTGTTTCCTCTACTACATTTGGTTACTTAAAATCATACTTTTGAAAAATGGATTACCATCCCTTTGTGAGAAAAAAATTTAGTGGTGTTTGTTATGGGATGTTTCCTTTTTATTTGATTTGCTAAGGAGTGGATCCCTTGTCGGGTCCCACTCCTTACAGTTGCTTCCACTAGAGTTGGAATCTGTCATTCATGGGCATGTAATAGAATTAGTGAATTGGTATTATGGACCTGCCATTGATGATAACATCATGTATCTTGTATGGATAAGAATAAATTGATGTTTCATTTTAAGATAAGTTCTTGTATAGAAATACCCTATGTTTGATAAACTATATTGGATTGTTTTAGAGACAAATGTGTATGCCACATGTACTAAATGACCTGATAACTCAAACAATGAAAACTTATAGCATTGTCATCTAATTAAGATAAATGAGATATGCATTCTAGAATCCATATGATGGTCATCTAAACTCTTTTGGTTATTAAACCAATAGATACATGCATATCTTATTTGTTGGGAAATATGACCAAAGCATCTTCACTATATGTAGTAGGAGAACAAGTATTCTATTAGGACTCATACATACTGATGTATATAGACCTTTTAGAATAAATGCTAAAGGTAGTTACACGTGCCTCATTATATTTACTATTGCTATCAGTAGATAGGGAAGTTTGTATTTAATGAAATACAAGTATGAATCTCTTTAAGTGTTAAAGGAGATCATGAATGAAGTATGTAACTAACTTGGTAAAATTATTAAGATACTTTGATATGATCAATGTTGAAATATTTTAAACCCAGAGTTTGAGCACCTCCCAGGAGATCATGATAATGTATCATGATGACTCCACATGAAATACAATGATAATATGTATCATGAGAGTGTATCAGAAAGAAGGAATCACACCCTATTAGTCATGGAGGGGGGATCATCAATAAATACTAGTTGATCTTCCATTTTCTTTTGGGAACATGCTTTACACTAAAACAATGTACCATCTGAAATGGTTCAAAGACACCATATCAAATATGGAATGTCTTCTATAATTTTTAGGATTTAAAGCATATAGTTTCTTAAAAGGATTTGTCCACAAATCACATAAATGTTATTTTGTTGAAATACTACTTTTATCCCAATCCAACAACAAAGGTGTTTGTTGCCAGGATGGTTTTATTCCTCAAAGGGAACTTAGATCCAAAGAAATTAGTGGGAGTAAAAGTAGAACTCAAAATGTTCGAGACAAATAAGATAATCTTGAACTTAAAGAGGTACAATGGGAACAAAGATAATCACAAGCTATTATGGAATCTCAACTTCCTTATGTAACACAATACCTCGTAAGTTCTAGTAGAGCACGCCTTGGGTTTGAAAGATTTTGATATCTTATAACTCAGAAAGGTGGTGCGTTGGTCATATATGATGAGTCAAATATCTACCTAGAACCTATTGAGGAACCATTATATAAAGCATGGCTTGAGGCCATGAGATCCAAGATGGACTCCATGCAAACCAACAAGGTATGACCTTGGTGGATCCACTTGAAGGGGTAAAACCCATATGGTGCAATTGGGCTTTCAGGAAGAAGACCAATATGGAAGGGTAGATTGGTTGCAAAGAGTTTCAAACTAGTTCAAGGTGTTGAACATGATGAAGTCTTTCACCGGTTACTATGTTTAAATCCATATGGATCGTGGTTGTTATTGCAGCTTAATGTGACTATGAGATTTAGAAATATGGATGCTAAAACTACATTCATTAACTGGAATATTGTACAAGATGTATATGTGACACAACGTAAATGTTTATAAATACAATAAATGCAAATAAAGTCTATAAGATACAAAGTTCGATGCGTGGATTGAAGCAGACATCTCAAATATAGAATCTTTTGTTTGATAAGACAATCAAAGGGTTTGACTTGATTCAAAATGAAGATGGAATCTATGATTACAAAATATTTAGTGGAAGCATATTTATATTCTACATAATGATGGGAATAACATCCTTATACTACATATATTAAATCCTGGAAAAGAAAGCACCTTCTCCGTGAAGGGTTTAGGTGAAGCATCATATGTGATAGTAATCAAGATCTATAGAAATAGATCTAGAAAGCTTCTTAAAAGAGAACATACATTGGCAGGATGTTGAAGGGTTCAAAATGATAAACTCAATCCATATCTATGGAATTAGTCTCTCAAGATCCTAGTGTCCCAGTTCTTGTAAAGAATATGAACATACCGATAGATGTTGTATGAATTCACAATTGAATTTACATTGAATGCAAAGTAATGTACGTATCCCATTATCATGTATGTATTCTACATGATGAGAGGATATCATGTTATCTTGTATGTATTAGACATCATGAAGGATATATATACCTATCTAGAAATCTTGTATGTATAGGACATGACGAGAGGGGATTTGTCATATTTCAATGAAGGTCATTGGATTTCCATAAAGAACATCCCTAAGTGCTTGAGAAGCACTAAAAGGACCGGTTCCTTGGTTATGGTAATAAGGAAGAGTTGGGTGTAAAAGGATACACTGATGCAAGCTTCCAAAAAGACAAACAAAATTGATGATCGCAATTTGAATAGTGAATGACCTAAGAACTAGAACTACAAGCTAGAAAAGTTCAAAGCAAGAGATAGTTAATAGAATCTATAATAGAAGTCGAATATCATGTTGTTATGGGAAAAATAGAGGATATTGTATGGATCAAGAAGTTCATATAGATGAACTTGTGGGATGTTCCAGCCATTGATGACACAGTAGAAATATTGATGACAACAATGGAGCTATTGCATAGGAAAAGAATCTCAGATATCATACTACAACACTTCCATCTCATACGAGATGTCGTACAATGAGGAGATGTAAAACTTGCAAATACCAAATAGAATAAAATGTTTCTAAGCCGATATAAAAGCAACAGTGTAGCAAAAACATGATGAACATGTTAAGATCACTTGGAATAATATTCATAGGTGATTGGCTCTAAGTACAAGTGGGAGTCTGTTGGTATTATTCCTAGAGAGCCAATCATATGATGATTGGAGTGTGGCATTAGAAATTTTATTTGATAATAATAAAGGTAATTCCATCTACTAAGTTTGTCTCAACATGCAATAATGACACAGACATAGTAGATGTCTAAAGAATGATGTTACTCGATGATGTATGTCATCAAGTACGTGACTTGACAATGAGATCATATGATTGTTAAGAGTACATACATTCTTGTTATGCCCCTAGTCAGATATTACTATGCAAGGAAAAATAGACAATGGTAATATATAAGATTAGAGTGTGTGTCAACTGATTGTAGAGTCTCATTAGTCATGATATGTGATATCAAGCCAATCACACAGGTACATGTTAGAACACGGTATATCAGACAGACCCACCATGAGACTGATACATGGATACCATAGTATGGTAGTCAGAATCAACTCTCAAAGTGATAGTGGTGATTTTGGTTCTTAGAACTAAAGTCACTACATTCATCACACGTCATTAAAAACTTTGACATTGTCCAATGTGATCCTAAATAAGGGTTGCCATAACGGTGATGATTGAGTGCGCTGTGAGACATGGGGATAGAGTGTGAGTGATGTAGATGGGATTTGTCCCTCCTAAGGATATTGATATCTAGAGCCTTTTGATAAGAGAGATTGAGAAATGTATGGCCATACTCATGTGACTCAATATGTGATATGTGAGCTCATGTACATCTCAGACAATCTTCTCTAGTTCAAGGAACATGGATTGAATGTTGAGAGGATGATGATTCCATGTCTCGAGTTTCATTCGGATATCAGAGACAAAGATAGAGAATTTTTTTTTTACAGTCTGCTCTAGTTCAAGGAACATAGATTGAACCTTGCAACCTTTTTTCCTAGATACATTATTGTTGACGTGATCTTACTGTACAGGGAAATTGGGCTTTAAAATTTTTGTTTCTGCTATCTTATCTATCGCCCCGATTTCCCTACATGTAGAACACTTGTATTCTGAGAATGGTCTAATGTGATGGATTTTAAATGAGATTACATATGTGTTGGAAGGTAACCCTAATTGAAAATGGTAAATAGTAAATGAGGAGTATTTAATGTTGTTATGTGAAATTCATTCATATCTATAGAATTTGGATGGAATAAGTATATGTTTAATGATAGACCTATTCTAAGTATGATTAGCAACTTAAGATGTTGATATCCCTATATTTTTGCTAGTTCTAATGCCTATGTGAATATTTTATGAGAACTGTGATATGAATAGGACTGATAAGAAATATGTTGCAATTGAGTTAAAATGCATTGTTACTTTTGAGAAGCCATGTTTAGGGTAAATAATGGATATTGATATGGTGTATTGGACTAATAGCCGACTATTTATGACTACTACTATATGATGTGGAAATGAAAAGAGTCATCTGTGTTGCAAATTTACAAATTCTTGTGCTTGTTATTTTAATCATTGTCTTTCTTGATAAGCCTAATCTGATTCATGTTTTTCTAGTTTGGTCAAGAATATAGACATATGATAAATGATGATTTGAATTTTTTTAATGAGTAAAGATGGTTAATAACAAGTTAAATGATGATATTTCAATCTAGGTGCCCTGAACACAGTGAGTTTCCCCAGAATGACAGTTCTGGGGAAATGAAACAAAACTCCTTGTAGGAATCAGAGTATCATGAGAAGAATTTCCAGAGTGTGGACGGAGACCTTAAAGGCTAGACCACCAAGATTTAGGGATGAGTCATCTAGTGTGATTCTGCCCTAAATCCTCTATAGTTATAGTCTATGTCCATGAGGAATAGAGTCTAATGAAATGAATACTATGAAACATGTGAAATATGATGATATGTAATGTGTGATAATCTAACATGTTATTATGTTAATCCTTATCTTATGTACCAGAGATGGGGACCTAATCCTCTGTTAGCAACCATATTGTGGACCACAGTATGTTGTTAATATCTTAATGTGGATGAC
The DNA here is from genome assembly GCA_963693085.1 of Alisma plantago-aquatica. Classification (NCBI taxonomy): domain Eukaryota; kingdom Viridiplantae; phylum Streptophyta; class Magnoliopsida; order Alismatales; family Alismataceae; genus Alisma; species Alisma plantago-aquatica. The sequence goes on from OY856409.1 coordinate 1,998,194,362, forward strand.
TAAACCCTATGATAGTGATGGTGAGTTGTTGACACGAATATCAGACATGGAGAATTCTACTTGGTGAGGTAGAATCCAAGTATTTTTAGGGAAGATATATAAATTTGACAAGACATGCAGTATATGAATTGAATATTTGTTGCATGCCTTTTACTACTAGTTGATAGACCTATTTTTGTTGAATATATTTCTTTTTGTATAAATTAATCATTCTTTCAAAAAGATAATGTTTCCATATTCTTATTTGTCTTGTCTGAAATCTAACCTTGAATGTTGACAAGTGGTTGATGTTGGGATTTATTATTCACTCTAAATATGATTTGGATTTACTTTTCATTTGAATCGTCATGTTTGGTAGACATGTCTTATTTGTACATCAGCTTCAAGACTACAGGATGTGTTCCTGGTCTGACCAGTGGGGAATCACAAAGAAGATGTTATTGTTATGTATTGATTCTAAATGTATAAATCATGACTTGTTACTCATACTAAAGGGTTGTCATTCTAAATAAAGCAGAATCTATTGATTGTTTCATTGGCATGCTCTAAAAGATGTTTTAAAGTCGGATACAGTCTAAGTGATCATGTCATCTGAATGATTCAATAATTATTGTAAACTAGATTTGAGTAATTTCTAGAACTATTTGCTAGACTTTTCAATATCTTTAAATTTCTTTAAGTTCATTATACTTAATGTGATGTTGATGCATGTACATAGCTTGAGTGGGGGCATCCACTCACTGGGGCTACATATGAATCTCATGAGGTTGTTTCTAACTTTTTAGGTATAATACTATCCAGTGGAAAGGTCATGAAGAAGAAGATGTAAATAGAATAATCTATACTAGAATTTCCATGTACTCTTCTTCCCAACTGGTTGTTGATTGAGTTTGTTCATTCATATTCATGTAACTGATGTAAACTAAATCACATCTGAGCAAAATAATTTGATTTTGATTTAGTGGAGTTTAATAAATTTTATGATAATTTAGCATTTGTTTATGAGTTTTAACAAGACTGAAAAAAGGAAAAAAATATCTTTATTTTTCATTTATTCTATTAATCATGTTTGTTGATAATTAGTTGTTTTGCTTCATATTCTGGGTTTAGGTTTTGTATTTCTATCTAATGGTTGGCACTAATGCTGATCAAAAGAGAGGTCCTAACAACATGATATCAGAGCTTAGGTTTAGTTGAGTCTACAATTGCAATAGGATCTACAACTAGATGATAATATGGATATTGAACATCACTTGAGTGATATGCATACTGACTAAACTCAATATTTGGCTACTATGGTCAAGTATTGGTATAAGTTAGTATGGAACTGCCAATTGTACTTTATCTGGATACCCTAACCACACAATAAGATGAGGACAGTTTGGGAGTATATTAAGATGCATTATAAAAAAATTAATGATAATATGGAGAAAGAGAAAGGATGACACAATAAAGTATGGAACCTAAGTCAATAATAAAATTTCATATCAGAAAGATGAATAAATAAAATGGATTGTGAAAATAATCCCTAATGAATTCAAACATCAGTATGAATTTGAAATTGCAAGAAAAATATAGAAATTGGAATGACATTCACGAAGGGTCAGATTGTGAATGAGTGAAGATGTTGCATGGCTCAAAGGGAATGGATTCATCCAAGTCAGCATCTTTCGGTCATGGTTTGCAATAAAGTAGTTGTCTCTGGTTTCTAGATGCCCTCTAGACATCTGTAGGTAGTCATCGTTAGAGCCTTCCAATCACCTATTGTGTCAATCTTCGATGACCTCCCGACTTTGACTCAGTAGGCGGACATGTCAGACATCATGTGATGTGTCCACGAGTATGTCGAGTGTAGCATAGAACTGAAAGATGAGTCTATTATACATATTGTTGTCTGTGTAAGAAACGATGTCTATCCTCACGCTACCAAGTACCAATAGACCCCCGACAGGGTTTCAAGAATTTTGAGGGTGATGGGGACAATATACTTTGGGCTTGTTGGATCTAGGGCTCTAGAGGGGGGTGAATAGATCTCCAAAATTCTCACAATAATAGTTATACCTTCAAATTATATCAAATGAAACTAAATTATTAAGAAAAGTAGCTTCACACCTTCTTCAACCTTGAAGAAGAATAGTAGCTTCACCTTCACTTGGAGAAGCTCACTATAACCTTTGCTATCTGAGAAAGGGGATTGATAAGATGGAAGGAATGAGAGCTTTACAAGATAACATGGAGGTATCTCTCTTACACCATCCTAACTCACTCATAATCATGAAATGCTTTGTAAAAGAGAGAGAGAGAGAGAGAAAGGGGCTTAAAGGGTCGCAACATAATCAACTATAGAAAGGACCAAGGATCGCATGAATGAGTAAATTTGGAATGAACTCCAAGGGGTCCTATTTATAGATGGGGTGTTTCTTTGAGTGTGGGATCACTTAAGAATGAAAAATAGCCATTTTACAACTTGAAACTGATCTATTTTCATTTCCAACAACTCTCCAACCATTGGAATCACTTTATCTGTGTTTTCAGTGAAGTACATTTGGTCTAGTTTCAATAAAGATAACTCGACCGATCCACTAACCGACAAAGATAATTTTCAAATTATCGATCAAGTTTGCCCTATGAAACTTGAACAATGAGTCAAAATTAGTTTTGGTCAGTAATCAGTCGATCGAGTTATGTGAGTGTACAACTCAACCAATTGATCCATTTCCAAAAATCCATCATTGATTGGTCGAGATTCAAACTCAACCGACAAAGTTGATGTGACAAATTTTTCAAAATGGTTTTAGAGTGACCAGGCATTGGAATTAAGTGTCCCTAATTTTTTATCATCTTAGTTATAAGTTATATCATCAATACAAGTGATTAAAAAATATTCTAAGGTGGTTTGTAGTGTTTTCCCAAATTGCACATTTGCATTGCTTTTGACTTGAACTTGGACAAGCTAGGGCTTGTGTAATTTGATCCTTTTCATGTACCTAAAGCCTAAAGTCGATCTTAAATAAACATATTAGATACATATGAATGGAATGGTTAAGTCATTATCAAAATATGGACAATGTATAACTCTCAAGTCAACATTCTCCCCCTTTTTGACAATGACAAACCATTCCTCAATCATATTGAAAAGGATATGTAAAGTTATACCTTAGCCTTGTGAATTGCAAGGGAATTTAGAATTTTAACAATGTGAATTTCTCCCCCTCAATCTTTTCTCACTCTTACCTACATAGTTAGTCTTTCTACACAAAGTAATAGAACAAGTATATACTATATGGTCCTTTATCAAGTAACATGATAAAGCATATATTGAACAAAAAAAGGTCACATAGGTAATAAAAGCAATATGGTTGATCTTTAGAAAACTAAACTTCTCTCCCCCTTTAGGCATTATGAAAAAGTAAGGGGGGTAGAAGAGCACCAAAGTAGGTCTTTTCCAAGCACAACTAAAGCATTCAATCCACAATACAAAACATGCAACCTCATAGCATATGACAAACAGAGACGAGAGAGAGACATGCAAACCAAGTCATAATCAACATATGGGAAACATAGCACCAACTCATGAGATATAGTCAATCAAAGAGTAAGTGTAAATATGATTAAGATTACAACACTGAAAGCATGTCCTCAAAAAAACTACAAGCCAAAACAATGAAAACAACATGATGATAGAAATAGTACATCTCAGATAATGTGCCTAGATGTTTTTAGTACAAAATAGTCTAGAAAGATATATATGATCAACATATACAGACTACAAACTAAAACATCAAAACATCTAGGCTATCTATATCCACAACATCATCATCATCCTCATCAACGTCATCATTAGTAGCTTCAAGCTCATAGTCATCATCTCCATATGAAGGCACAACAGAGATAGCAGGCTCACCTTCATCACCTGATGCACCAGCAAAGCCATCATCAGAACCATCTAAACCATCATGACCATCATCCTCAGATGTCTCCTCATTAGAAACAACAACATCCTCATCAACCTAGTCAGGCATCTCCTCATCACTAGAAGGACCGAAACCACGACTGAGCCACATGGCATTCTGCTCAGCCCATGACATACCAAGGTCATGCAACTCTTGGGCTTGAGGAAAAGTAGGAGCACAGCTGCCAAGTCCTACAAGCAATAGGGGAACTTGTGGCTGGATTGAATCCTTTGTGACCTACTATACTAGCTATAGGACCAATAGGGAGAGGTAGCACTCCAGGGTAGATCCACCAACAGTAGAGGGTGTAGCAGTAGAAGCAGCAAGTGGAGGGACTGGGTAACAGTCATTATATGCATAGGATGCATAATCACCTCCCCGGTAGGGCTGGTAGGCATGGTAAGGATGGGAACATGATAGGTTCATGGTAAACATGATAGAATAGAGATCTTGATGCATATGCTCCTGAACATGAAGGTTATATGCCTACTGATGCATATGTTCCTGAACTTGAAGGTTATATGCCTACTGATGCATCATATAACCCATGAGGGTTTCATTTGATATATTAAATGAGGCATGGGTAGGCCGGGATGGATGAGGAGGTGGATTTTCCTGGGTGGAGGTGGAGGCTCCAGGTGTGGTAGAAGCAGGGGCTGGCATGCTTTTCTTAATTGTGGTCTCACTAATGTTGACTCCTTTTATAGCATGTTTGTAATGCAGGTCATGAAAAAGAGACTTGCCAGTAGAAGATTGAAAAAGACCACAAATCAGGGATGGGTAGGGAGGGTGGGTATCATGGGAGTTCTTACCAAAGTTGAAGAAGGTCATGTTATGGAGAATATATCGAGACCACTTGACTCTGATGTTCTTCAGGATACAAAATATAATCTCCGCGGCATTGTCTACAATTTTAGTTTGATTTTTCTTTGGATGAATATTGGAGTTGACTACCAAGGTGAGAAAGCGGTTCTTCAAATCTAAGGCATAGGAGGGAAGGGTAGACTTCTTCCTACAGGGAAACTAAGGCTTCTTCAAGAATTTATGTATGTCAGGGAGAGTGATATCATATTGCTTGTAGAAGGCCTCCAAGTCTAGGAGGTCAAAATACTCAGGGTAATCCTTCCTCCATGTGTTAGTTACCTCAATACCAAAGAAAAATATGTTCAAGGTATCCTCTGAGACTTGGAATTTCTTCCCAAAAATCATGGAAGTAAGAACGACTTGAGTATTTGGAAGGGGTACAAGAGTGTCATAATTCCATTGCAAATTTGCATAGAATTCATGAACGGCTTTAGTTCTTGTGATGGAATTGTTATGGCAGGCACGTTCAACACTCAGGGCAGAGAGGTGGTGGTCATACAACAACTCAGCAACCTAATCAGTGACCTTTTGTCTACATGGGTGTGGCTCAAACAAGGCATGAAAAGGAAAGGGGTTCCTAGGAAGGAGCTCCTTGTACCTATTTAGAGCATCATTTGAGACAAAGAAGGTGTCATCGAATGAGATAAGGTGAGAGTTGGAAGAAGAGGATGGTGCTCCGGAGGAGGCAGCTCTCTTTCTCCTATTGGAAGCCATGGAGGCGAGATAAGAAGAAAGAGAGGTAAAAAATGTAGAGAACGCCACCAAAACATGACCTAGCACCTAGAGCAGATGTGCAAGAAGTCTAGTAAGGTCAAGCAAGGTCGAGCTAGGGCTAGGAAAGGGATAGTCGGGAATAGGGTTGAGAGCTAGAGGGATCTAGAGAGGGAATCAGTCTATTTTTCTCTAGTTGAGAGGGAGAAAAGTCGGTCGAACCACACTTATGTTTGCTCCAGCCCAGCCATCAGTTGAGTTCAGTGAGATGGAAACTCGACCAAATGGATTTTTACAAAAGCCATTGGCCATGGATCGATCGAGTTGGCAACTCGACCAATGGTCAACTTGAACCATCATTAGGAATTTTAATTTCTAGAAATTAGAGTGCTAATTATATTTATTTTTCTAGTCCATTTTGCATTTTAAACATACTTAGGCACTAATTTATTTCTCATCATTGGGTACTATGTAGTGATAAAACAAGCATTTGCAAAAAATACCCAAAACTAGCGAAAAGCAAAGCAAAAGAACATGAAAATGTTAGCACATTAGCAAGCAAGTTATCAAAACATGAACAAAGCATATATGATAGATAGAAACTAGATAGAATACATATCATATTCATCCAAAGTAGTTATGAGTAGTTTAGACCTAATAAAAATAAATTTCTCTCTAGCTAGAGGTTTAGTGAAAATGCTTGCCAAATGATTTTCCATGTCCACATGCGTGATATAAATATCCTTTTTGGCAATGTGATCACACAAAAAATGATGACAAACCTCTATATGTTTGTCTCTACTACACAATATAGGATTGTAAGATAAATTGATTGCACTAGTATTATCACAATAAATAGGAGAAGCATCAAAATAAATGTTAACGACTTAGAGCATTTGCTTCATCCATAGAACCTAGGCACAACAACTCCTGACTACAATTTATTCAGCCTCAGTAGTTGATAAAGCCACTATGCTCTATTTCTTGGAGAACCACGACACCAAGCATGGTCCTAGGAGGAAGCAAGTGTCACTTGTGCACTTTCTATCAATCAAGCATCCCGCGTAATCCGCAATACTATAGGCCGTAAGAGTAAAGTCCCTTGAATTGGGATACCATAGTCCAAAATTTTGAGTTTTGGCTAAGTACCTTAAAATCCTCTTAACAACTATAAGATGTGATTTCTTGGGATTTGATTGAAAGTGAGAACACAAGCCAACACTAAACATTATATCAGGTCTAGAGACAGTTAAGTAAAGTAAACTTCCAATCATACCTCTGTGGAGATTCTCATCAACTTTCTCACATTTATCATCTTTATCAAGTTTGGAAGTCTTTGACATGGGGGTGTCCATAAACTTGGTGTTCTCCATCCCAAAGTGCTTAAGTAGCTCACTTGTGTACTTGCCTTGGTTGATGAAGTTCCCATCTTAAGTTTGCTTGATTTGAAAGTCGAGGAAGAATGTAAGCTCGCCCATCATGCTCATCTCAGAATGATTCTACATAAGATCACTAAACTCCTTCCAAAGATCAAGATTAGTATCGCCAAAAATGATATCATCAACATAAATTTGAATGATGAGAAACAAGGTAGAATCCACTTTGCCCACGATATACCCATGATTCAACAAAAAGTTCTTTAATTTCTCATACCAAGCTTGAGGTTCTTGTTTTAGTCCATAGAGAGATTTTTACAATAGATAACCATGGTTAGGTAAACTATCATGTTCAAATCCTAGAGGTTGTGCAACATGCACTTCATCCTCAATTGTACCATTCAAAAACACACCTTCACATCAATTTGATAAAGAAGAAAGTTCTTAAAATTAGAAAAAGTAAGCAATATATGAATGGACTCAAGTCTAGCTATAGGTGCATATATTTCATCAAATTCTATACCTTCCTGTTGATTGTAGACTTGAGCCACTAACCTTGCTTTTTTTATTATCACCTTTCCACTTTCATCTAGCTTGTTGCGGTAGACCCACTTGGTGCCAATGATCTTTCTATCACATGGTCTTGGAACTAGAGTCCACACTTTGTTCTTCTCAAACTGCTCCAATTCTTTTTGCATGTCTAGGATCCATTCATCATCCCTAAGAGATTTGAAGTGTCATACTCTGGAAGCCCGCATCTTCACTCTTTCAAAGAGGTCAGCTAAGATCAACTCTTTTGGATGGTTCTTTGCAAAATAGGGAGTTGGATCCTTCTTCTCTTCATCTTTTTTTCTCCTTGAACGACCACCTCTTTTCCCTTTTGGGTGATGTTGAGTTCTTTTAAGATAGGAATAACCTCACCTACAACATCAACATTTGGAAAAATATCTTTGAAAATAGAGGGATTAATCTCAATAAACTTAACATTAATTGATTCTTCTACTTTAACAAGATTAACATTAAACACTCTATAAACCTTGCTAGTAGTTCTATAGCCAAGAAAGAAAGCCTTGTATGATTTCATATCAAACATGTCGAGAGAATCTTTCATGTTCAAAACAAAACAAAGACATCTGAAAACATGAAAGTACTCGATAAAAGGCTTCCTACCACGCCATATCTCATATGGGGTTTTCTTCAAAGAATGATGTGTGAAAACCCGATTTTGCACAAAACATGAGGTACTAACGACTTCGGCTCAAAACTTCTTTGAAGTGTCATACTCTAAAAGCATGGTCCTAGCCATTTCATGTAATGATCTATTCTTCCTCTTTACAACCCCATTTTGTTGAGGTGTTCGAGGTGAAGAGAAGTTATGTGCAGATCCAGATTCTTCACAAAAACATTCAAAAAGATCATTTTCAAATTCTCCTCCATGATCACTATGGATGGAAACAATCCGGCAAGAAGCTTTGTTCTCAACTCATCTATAAAAGATAGAGAAAACATGAAGCATATCGCTCTTAGAAATAAGAAATAATGTCCAAGTTTATCAAGAGAAATCATCAAAAATAATAATATAATACTTGAAACCATGAAGAGATTGAGTTCTCATAGGTCCAAATAGATCAATGGCAGGTGGTCACAAAAAAAATGTGTGTTAGAGAGTACGTTCAATGAGAAAATCTAAGACACTGTCTGCAAACTGACAAGGAATCAACTGACTCAGAGTTATACAAATAAGAAAACTAGGAATGGACATCGAGTTGATTTAAAGTGAAATCAAGTCAATTTTGATTTGACCCATATGAATGCATAGGTTGGATGAGATAAAATGGAAAAAATGAGATGGGGAAATGAAAAACAATGTCAAAGGGTCAAAGAGGGGGGACTTTGGTTGGGTGGTCGGAGAAGGGGTGTAGAAATATTTAATCCAACCTATACTAATTTTGTCTAAATTGAATCATTTTGATCGTGTAAACTCTAAAGAACATTCTTTAAAACATAGAAAAATATTAGAACGTTATTTCAAACTTACTCAACTGTATATGAAGTTAAGTCCTCTTCTCAGGGGTAAGAACACAATAGTTGTATGTGGAGGGAAAAAATGCATATATGAAACATAAAGGAAAAAATATAAATAAAGTAAAGAAGAAAAATTACATTTAGACAGTTAGAGGAAAGATAAAACTTACACTAGAATATTGTAAGATAAATTTATTATTTTGAGAAAAGGAAAATGGAAAGACATTGATGTGCATGAATGAGTGGGTAGTCGCCCCACAATTCGTACACTCAGATTCCAAATCTGTATTTTTGGGTTCTGAAATACCTATGTATTGCTGATGGTGCTTGCCTTGTAAATTAGATGATAGGCACCCCAAGTATGATGTACGAAGTTGTTATCAGATGAATCAGTGGAATCACGCAGATAATTTTTTTAATTTTAGGTCATTACAAAGAGATAATCATGTTTGGTTTACTCTTTCCATTAATTCTTCATAGGATATGTGTTCTACAGGGACCATGTTATTATATGCTTGTCTAATACGTTCTCTTATCTTTTCAATAAATAAAGTAGGTAATCCAGATAAAAACTTTTCTTTCCAAATAATAGAATCACAACCAGGAAATTGAAACACTTTAGAAATGAATACATCTTTATACCAATGAAAATCACTTAGGATTTTACATAATAACCTCATTAGTTGCTCTCTTAATTTTTACACTATAATACCATTATGTCCTACAAAATGTTGAATTATGTTGACTATTAAGGTATATATTGCATCTGATTGGGGTTGGCTATTCTCTAATTTTATTTGAGAACCATGCTCATTCCTTTTTCTAGCTTCAAGTGTGTCTTGTCTATGTATTTAGTTAGATAATTAATCAACCATCCTCTTAATTGTCCAGTAAATGATGAATTATCATTTGGACAATTATAGTTTTAGGACTTCCATGTGCTCGAAAAGTATTCACATAAATTAAAATTTGATGGAAAACTTTCTATATTTTGTATTCTAAAAATCCATCTAAGTTCCATTCTATAAGAGAGTGGCCAACAAATTGACAGAAAGTAAGATCAGGGGTTTCTTCAATTTGAACATCAACTTGTGTTGGTTTAGAATAGTAATTTTTTGTTTTTGAAAATCACATGGTTTTACCAAATCTAACTTTATTTAGATGTAGCTGGTATTTTCATATATCTCTCCTTCATACGAGGATGAAGAGTATCCATATATTGTGTTAATGTTTGGTTGTTGAATATTTAGTTGGTGTAGCATGCTTGTGATTTCATGTCTCAATTCATCGATTTGTTTATCAAACTTAAAGGGTTCCCTTTTTCCTAATGTTATGTTTCCATTTATAGGTTAAGGAACAATTAGTGAATTTTTTTTCGACTTTCTTTTGATATGTTGTGTCATGCCAATTTGTTTAATATCAACAAGCATTGTTTCTATCCTTTCAGTCTGTTTGCTTAGGATTTGAAGATTTGTATTTGTATAGTTATTTTGTTCAATTACATGAGCTATATGGTGTGTTTCAACTGGTTCTAGGATGTATTTCATTATTTTTAATGGACTAGTTTTGATGTCATTTTATCCAAATTAAATATGCTTCAAAAGATGAAGAAATTGATTTTCTTTTTATGTATTCTTGGGTGCTATCTAGGCTTTTTTTTATATCTATCTTGAATGCTATTATCTTGACTTAATAGATCTTTTAAAAGCACATTTTTATGAAAATTATTATATTAGGCAACTATAAGAAAAAATATGTAGACTTGTTCCACCATGGTATAAGCCTAATAAGTTTAACAATAAAATAAGACCATTGCTTGTAGAATATTCCCTTGAGAACCTATCAGTCCAAAATATTATAGATAAGATTAATTCGTTGACAAAGTATATAATTAATCATTCTTACAATAATAAAGGCATGCTTGAAGTATATAATTAATCATTCTTACAATAATAAAGGCATGCTTGAAGTATATAATTAATCATTCTTACAATAATATAGGCATGCTTGATGAAGTAAATAATCTCCCTAAAACTAAATCCAAAAAAAGCGAAAAGTACTGTGTAAATATTTTGAAGTGCAGAAGAATATTGTATTCTTGAAACTATTAATTCCATAAAAAGTGATCAAAAAATACTTAAATTATTTTCAAAATCTATTAAAATAAATAAAGAACAAATCAACTCTAAAGGAATTCCAAATAAAAATATTTCATATGATACTACTAAAACTAAAAATCAACCCACTCTAATAGACCTTAAAAGAGAACAATTTTTTTTATAAAAGAGATTAAAAAATAAAAAGATTTATGAAAATCCAAAAAGTCAGGATAATATCATTCAAGATAAATATGAAAATAAATCCCTAAATAGCATCCAAGAATACATAAAAATAAAATGGAAAGGAGATGTTGTAATTAAAATCAACCCTGATTTCACTGTCAAGAAAACAACATTATTTGATTCTAGAGCAGACATAAAATGTATTAGAGAAGGTCTAATACCAACCAAATATTTTTTTAAAATGACACAATGTTAATTCAAGCACAAATGACAAACTACAAATCAACTATAAAATCCATGAAGTACATGTTTGTGTCAAAGACACATGTATTAAAACAACTTTCATGCTCGCCAAAAATATATCCGAGGATATAATCATAGGGACGCCATTCTTGAATAAAATATTAACTATTCTAGTAAGTGAAAAGTGAGTACATGCTAATTTAAATGGAAAACTCATTACCTTTAAGTTCAAAAAGACATGAAATATCATTTATACAACAAATCAATACCTCAATCAAGTACAAAGAAAACTTCATTAACAAGCTTAATAGAAAAATAGAAAATAAAAGAATTGATGATAAAATCTAAACTTGTAGTTTTCAAAACTAATAAAGGAATTTCAAGAAAAAATTGAAAAGGAAATATGTTCCAATCTACCTTCGGCATTTTGGCATAGAAAGAAACATGAAGTGACTTTACCGTACATTATAATTCTGATGAAAGTAAAATACCAACAAAAGTCAGACCTATTCATATGAACCAAAGACTCTAAGAGATATATAAAAATGAAATCAAAGAACTTAGAGATAAACAAATTTATTAGACCTCACTCTTCTCCATGGAGTAGTGTTGCATTCTATGTTGAAAATGCATCTGAAATTGAAAGAGGAGCTCCTAGACTTGTCATTAGTTACAAACCTCTAAATAAAGTACTCCAATGGATTAGATGTCTTATTCCTAATAAACACAACCTAATAAAATGAATAAATGGTGCTAACATCTTATCAAAATTTGATATGACATCTGAATTTGAGAAAATACAAATAAATGAAGAGGGTCGATATAAAACTACTTCATTGTACCCTTTGGTCACTATGAATGGAATGTTATTCCTTTTGGGTTAAAAAATGCTCCATCAGAATTCTAAAAAATAATGAATGAGATATTTAATCCACATTCATCTTTTAGCATCGTCTATATTGGTGATGTACTTATTTTCTCTAAAGATTGAGACCAACATTAGAAACATCTAAACATACTCTTTCAAGTAGTAAAGCATAATGGGTTGGTATTTTCTTCTAAAAAGATGAAATTATTTCAAATAAGTATACAAGTTCTGGTGTAAAAAATAGAAAAAGGAATTGTATCACCTATAGTAAGAGCTATAATTTTTGCCAAGAAATTGCCAAATGAAATATTAGAGAAAAAATAACTTCAATGATTGTTAGGATGCTTAAACTATATATCTGATTTCTATGAAAACCTTACACTAGATAGAAAGCTCATTACATATAGACTTAAAAAGGTTCCACCAAGTTGGACAATAGATCACACCAAGGATGTTCAAAGAATAAAATTAAAAGTTCAAAAGTTTTCATGATTAAACATCCTTGACCCAGAGACCTATAAAATCGTAGAAACAAATGCATCAGATATTGGATATGGAGAAATACTTAAGTAAAAAATTGATAATAATGAACAACTAGTATGATACACCTCAGGAGTTTGGAATGAAAGAAAAATGAATTATTATACCATCAAAAAAGAAATATTAGCTATAGTACTTACTATTACAAAATTTCAAGGTGGTCTTTTAAATCATAAATTTTAATTAAGTATAGAATGTAAATCAAAAAAATTTATTTTGAGAAAGATGTCAAACTTGCCTAAAAATAAATATTTTCTAGATGGAAAGCAATACTAGCAATATTTTATTTTGACAGAGTTTATAAAAGGATATTTTGAATATATAAAATATTTTCCCATGCAATTTGATAATCCTAATAGTTATAATATTGGGGTTGATAGAAGATTTTAAATCGTCTCGAAATATTAAGGTTTTCTTCTTTGTTCCATTAGGATAAAGTGACTATTTTTTGAATTTTCAATTGAGAAAATTGCATGATTTGTTTTGTAGATTTATCTCTATAATTGTGGAACACTTTTGCACTTCATGTTTCTAAAAATATTTTCTCATAGGACATGTGATTTTTTCCTAATAGAGTAGGGATGTGGTTATATCCTTTGGGAAAATATTTATGTAGTATATGCATTATCTCTTTTGAAGGGTCCTAGTTTTCAAGAATAAGTACCTCTTTGGATGCCTTTAAGATGAAATCAGATTTATTTGATGACGAATCAGCTTCCAACTTTTTCAGTATTCCTCTTCTCCTTCTCCTTTATCATTGGGGGAGGAATTTTCTTACAGGCGAGTATCAAGGTTGTCATAATAGTCTTATTAAAGACTATTTCCCCGCAAAAAATCTCTAAATAAGAAATCTGACAAGAAATTTTTTTCATCTTTTATAAACTCTATGTCAAAATCAAATATTTCTAGTATTGCTTGCCATCTAGCAAATGTTTATTTTGAGGCAATATTTTAACATCTTTTTCTAAAACAAATTTTGCTGATTTACAACAAATCTTAATAAAAATTTATGATTTAAAAGATCACCTTGAAATTTTGTAATAGTAAGTAGTATAGCTAAGAAATTTTTTGATATTAGAATAATTCAATCTGCTTTCATTCCAGACTCTTGAGGTGTATCCTACTAGTTGTTCTTTATTATCATTTTTTTGCTTAAGGATTCCTCCATATCCTATATCTGATGCATCTGTTTATACTATTTTATAGGTATCTAGGTCAAGGATGTTTAAGCATGGTAACTTTTGAACTTTTGATTTTATTCTTTGAACAACCTTGGTGCGATCTATTGTCTAACTTGGTGGAAATTTTTTAAGTCTATCTGTAACGAGCTTTCTATATAGTGCAAGATTTTCATAGAAATCAGATATATAGTTTAAGCATCCTAAAAATCTTTGAAGTTGTTTTTTCTCTAATATTTTATATGGGAATTTATTGGCAAAATCTATAGCTCTTACTATAGGTGATACAGTTCCTTTTTCTATTTTTTACCCTAGAAATTGAATACTTATTTGTAATAGTTTCATCTTTTTAGCAGAAACTACCAACCCATTATGTTACTACTTTAAATAATATATTTAGGTATTTCCAATGTTGGTCACAATCTTTAGAGAAAATAAGTACATCATCAATATAGATGATGCAAAAAGATGTATGTGGATTAAACATCTCGTTCATTATTTTTAGAATTCTAATGGAGCATTTTTTAGCCCGAAAGGAATAACATTCCATTCATAGTGACCAAAGGATACTGTGAAAGCAGTTTTATCTCGGTCCTCTTCATATATTTGTGGTTGCCTAAATACAAATTTCGTATCAAACTATGATAAGATGTTAGCATATGTATTCTTTTTATTAGGAATATGATATCTAATCCATTGGAGTACTTTATTCAGAGGTTTGTAATTGATGACAAGCCTAGGATCTCCTATTTCAATTTTGGATGCATTTTTCAACATACAATGTAGCCTAGTTCCATGGAGAAGAGCTAGGTCTACTTAGTTTCTTTATCTCAAGTTCTTTTATTTCAATTTTATTATCTCTAAGTGCCTTTGGTTCATCTGAATAGGTCTGGCTTTTGTTCATATTTTACTTTCATGAAAATTACTAATGTACGGTAAAGTCACTTCATGTTTCTTTCTATGCCAGAATGCCAAAGGTAGAGTAGAGCAAATTTCCTTTTCAATTTTTTTTTGAAATTCCTTTAATAGTTTTGAAAACTACAAGTTTCAATTTTATCATCAATTATTTTTTATTTTCTAATTCTGTGTTAAGTTCGTTAATAAAGTTTTCTCTGTACTTGATTGAGGCATTGATTTGTTGTATAAATGATATTTTAGGTTCTTTTTTAAACTTAAAGGTAAAGATTTTTCCATTTATATTAGCATGTACTCACTTTTCACTTACAAGAATAGGTAATATTTTATTCAAAAATGGTGTCCCTATGATTATATCCTCAGTTTATGTTTTTGGCGAGCATAAAAGTTGTTTTAATACATGTGTCTTTGAAACAAACATGTACTTCATGGATTTTATAGTTGATTTGTAATTTGTCATTTGTGCATGAATTAACATTGTGTTATTTAAAAAAAAATATTTGGTTGATATTAGACCTTCTCTTATGTAGTTTATGTTTGCTCTAGAATCAAATAATGTTGTTTTCTTGATAGTGAAATTAGGGTTGGTTTTAATTATAACATCTCCTTTTCATTTCTTTTTATGTATTCTTAGATGCTATTTAGGGATTTGTTTTCATATTTATCTTGAATGCTATTATCTTGACTTACTGGATTTTCATAAATCTTTTTAGTTTCTTTTAAAAAAGATTATTTCTCTTTTAATAATTTTGTGTTCTCTTTTAAAGTCTCTTAGAGTGGGTTGTTTTTCAGTTTTAGTAGTATCATATGAATTATTTTTATTTGGACTTGCTTTTTAGTTGATTTGTTTTTTACTTATTCTGATATATTTGAAAATAACTTTAGTTTTTCTTGATCATTTTTATGAAATTAATAGTTTCAAGAATAAAGTATTGTTCAAAACTTAAAACTTTTATAGAGTGCTTTCCATTTTCTTTGGATGTAGTTTTAGAGGGATCATTTACGTTATCAAGCATGCCTTTATTTAAATAACAATACATAATTTACAGATGGAGCTGATTAGTGGTGAAGAGATGTTTTTGATCTCATCAAGGGAACATCAATACGTCACCAAAGCAAACTGATCTCCTTACTTTTAATCAAAGAAATTATCTTTGATTATTATTCACAAAGGGAAGAACATGGACACATAATTGATATTAACAAAATACAAATGGAAAATTTTATTAGATACTAGAAGGTTACACTCATGATTATATGATGAAACTAAAAACACATGATTATATGGATGAAGTTACAATATATAGAAGGGCTGGAAGCTAGGATTTTGGTGGTTGGTCGTTAGAGAATTGGTAGAGTGTGGTATTGGAGTATTGGTGAAGTTTTAGAATGATCGGTGAATGAGGAAGGGCTAATTTGTGTTTGGATAACTGGGACAAATGGTGACATAAGAAGGGATAAATTGTGTTTGGATAATTGATAGAAGTGAGAGGGTGGATTAGGGTTTGTGATTAAGGAATAAAGTTTGTATAATTTTCTTAGGATGAACGGAGAATGCTTGCTTAAAATAATTTAAATAACATTAGAGAACTTACCAATGGTGTTGACTAGTGGTGAAGAGTGCGCCATTTATCTCAATGAGGGAACATCTGTACGTCACCAAAGCAAACCGATTTCCTAGCTGTTAATCAAAGCAATGATCTTTGATTATGATTCACAAAGGGAAGAACATGCACACACAATTGATCTTAACAAAATACAAATAGAAAATTTTATTGGATACTGGAAGGTTACACTCAGGATTATTTGAGGAAACTAAAAACACATAATTATGTGGAAAAAGTTAGAATATATGGAAGGTGGAGGAACGATTGCAACTCCTAGAAATTCTCTATGTAGAGAGAATTTCGAACTAGGACTACTCTTACTACAAGATCTAAGGACAATAAGCAAAGGGAGCTATTTGGTTGGAAGAGTGTTGTAGTTATTGCAACTCTTGCTCTCTCCTTCAATCTTCTTTGCCTTTTATAGGCACTTTGGAGCGAATGGACGAAATTGCTTGGCTTAACACTTGCTTTCTCCATTGAAAAGTGTTTCTTGTTGATGTAGTTGCCAAAATTGTTGTAGTTTCCACTTGCTCTTTCAACTTTGTGTCTTTGTCAAGTGTTTCATTCTTTGAGAAGTGTCTCTTGCATGCATGCATTGATAAAATATTCTTGTCTTCTTATCCATTAGTTTTATAGGTGTTTCTTTCATGTTTGAGTGACTTCGTTTTTATATATGGAATCTTAAGTAAAAATGTTGACTATTTTACTTTGATTTTTACCAAGTCATTAATTCTATTTACTTTTATCTTTTACTGGACCGTTTTTTTTATACTTTTTTACCACTATTTTTACCAGAACTTTTTTATTGTCCAGTACCTATTTTTTCACTTTCATTTGCCTTATCATATTCTTCAACATCATGTTTATTTGAAACCTCCGGACCATCTTGATCCATAATTGTTGACATTTCTTCAAATACTAGTTATTGTAATTGACTATCTGCAATATGGAAATTTTGGATGCAAATTTTTCTTGTCAACTCTTGTTTTATTTTACCAAAATGAAAACATTTTATTTGTTATAGTTTTTTGGTCTTGTTTATAATCAGATGCTAACAATGGAATCAATTTTCCCTTTAGAATAGGGTCAACATTGAATTTGTCCCAACATTTGACATATATTTTTCTTTCTAGGATTGATGGTAAATCAATCGTTTCCTTTTCCCATTTCTATTGTATAATCAATGGTATTCCATGTGATGAGATATACTTCATCATATTTAGATCTTCTTCTATGAGATCTTTGACCTTAATATGTTCCCTTAAGATTGAGGGAAGTAGTTCTCTTATTGCCCCAAAGTTTTGCTAAAATTTATAAAAAAATCAATTTCACAAATTTGTTTGTAGTGACCATCTTATTGACCGTGTGTGAGTCACTAGTGTGTTTTGAATATAAAACTTTTTCTCATGCATTTTGATAATCCCCATAGTTATAATATTGGGGTGGATAAAATCTTTTACAATCGTACCGAAAAATAGGGTTTTCTTTTTTGTTCCATAAAGTGATTATTGTTTGAATTTTTAATAGAGAAAATTGCAAGATTTGTTTTGTAGATTTATCTCTATAATTTTGAAACACTTCCTGTACTTCCTTTTGCTAAAAGTATTTTCTTATAGTACATGTAATTTTTCCCATGTTGAGTAGGAATGTGGTTGTATCTTTTGGGAAAATATTTACGTAGTATATGAGTTATTTCTTTCGAAAGGTCATCATGATCAAGAATAAGTACCTCTTCTGATACTTTTAAGATGAAATCAAATTTAGTTGATGATGAATAAACTTCCATTTTTTTCAACATTCTCGTTCTCGATCTCCTTTATCATTGGGAGAGGGCTTTGCTTAGAGGTGAGTATCGAGGTCGTCTCTAATGATTCACACCTGGTCAGCAAAATACTCACTATAAACAAAATTGCCAAATTGGTTTTCTTATAAATTTGACAAAACTTTGGGGCAATAAGAAAAATACTTCCCTCAATATTAAGGGAAAATAAAGAAATGATTATATGGACGGAATCAGAATATATGAAAGGTGGAGGAAGGATTACAACACTTAGAAATTATCTAAGTAGAGAGAATTTCGAACTAGGACTACTCTTACTACAAGATCTAAGGACAGTAAGCAAAGGGATCTCTTTAGTTGGAAGAGTGTTGTAGCTATTGCAACTCTTGCTCTCTCTCTTTTAATCTTCTTTGCCTTTTATAGGTACTTTGGAGGAACTGGACGGAATTGCTTGTCTTGACACTTGCTTTCTCCTTTGACAAGTGTTTGTTGTTGATGTTGTTGTCAAATTGTTGTAGTTGCCACTAGTGTTTGTTGTTGATGTAGTTGCCAAAATTGTTGGAGTTGCCACTTGCTCTTTCAATTTTGTGTCTTTGTGTTTTATTCTTTGGGAAGTGTCTCTTACATGCATGCATTGATACAATATTATTGTCTTCTTCTCCATTAATTTTTTATAGAGGTGTCACTTCCATGTTTGAGTGACTTCATTTTTATATATGTAATCTTAAGTAAAATATGTTAACTATTTTACTTTGGATTTTGCCACGTCGTTAATTCTATTTACTTTTATCTTTTACTGGACCGTTAATTTTTATCTACTTTTATTTTTTACCACTATTTTTACCACAACTATTTTACCGTCTAGTAACTATTTTTTTTACTTTCATTTCTCTTTTCATCTTCTTCAATGTCATGTTTATTTCAAACCTCCGAACCATCTTCATCCATAATTTTTTTTACATTTCTTCAAATATTAGTAATTGTAATTGATTATCTGCAATATCAGGATTTTGGATGCGAATTTTTCTTGTCAACTCTTATTTTAGTTGACTTAATGATTTTTTTTACTTGTTTTAGTTTCTTAGTCTTGTTTATAACCAGAAACTAACAATTGAATCAATTTTTCCTTTAGAATAGGATCGACATTGAATTTGTCCCACCATTTAACATATGTTTCTCTTTCTAAGATTGGTGGTAAATTAATGTTTCCTTTTCCCATTGCCATTGTATAATTCATGATTTTCATTATATATATATATATATATATATATATATATATAGAGAGAGTCAGGCTAGAATACACTCGAGTGTACGGATCGCACGAATACACTCAAGTGTGTTTGTATATCAAGACTATTTTTTGCAAAATGTAAACCGTTGATCTTCACCTTCATACTATAACTAGGCTACATACAAATTTTGAGTACATTTGGATGAGAGTAAGTCACTCATCCAAAGGCGACAAAATCGACGCGCGAAACTAATTCGAAATGCATAATTTTTGCGGTCTTCATAACATGAGCTATACATATCCAAATGTGCTCAAATTTTGCGTATGAGTTGTTCACGAGATGTTTAAGAATATCAATGGATTAGATTTTCAAAAAAAATATTGCATCATGAAAAACTACTTGAGTGTATTCCGCTCCGGATACACTCGAGTGTATTCTAGCCTGACTCTCTCTCTCTCTCTCTATATATATATATATATATATATATATGTGTGTGTGTGTGTGTGTGTGTGTGTGTGTGTGTGTGTGTGTGTGTGTGTGTGTGTATTTACAAAAACAAGTCTTTGTAATATAATTTTGGTTGTCTCATTACAATTAAGTGTCCTCCTATTACAAAACCGATCCACGGGTAACAAAAATTAATTGCCCATCATGTGGTGCATTTATCTTCGGCGAAATTTTAAAATAGATAAGTAGATATTTTGCCGTTGACATCATGCATTCATCAAAAGTATTTTTTAGTCACGTATTATTATGTTATACATCCAACCCATCGGTAGGCATCTACACCTAAAGTTTGACTCCGATGCTCATTTAGGTTATGTTTAAAGTATAATTGTATCGTTATTAGGGACGAGCAACTGGTCGGGTTATACCGGGTTTTTCCTATCACAAACCCAAACCCACATTTTAAAGCGGGCCACGGACTGAGTTCGGGCCCGGATAAAATTGAAAAATGTCAACCGGTACCCAGCCCATATAAGAATGTTGGATTTAGGATCAAATTCGGGTTTGCCCATATAACATCGAACGAGCATACCAAATTTTGCTATATCTAACTTGCTAACATGAAAACTGAACTAGTATTGTAACATCCCAGGATTTGAGGCCTCGGATAACATGATCTTAAAAGGAATGATTGGACTACCCATATCAACAAGGTGCACCTCCTTTTCAGGGAGCCCATCTCTAAAGAACTCCATAGTTAAGCGTGCTCAGCTTGGAGTAGTACTAGGATGGGTGACCAGTCGGGAAGTTGATTCTGGCTTGCGCGTCAGTGTGGACAAAGTGCGCAGTTAAGGCTAGTGGTGGTTTGTGGGGCCAGTCGTCATTCCTAAAACTCTACTAGTGCCTTAGACAGTGGGCCCGGGCGTTACAAATGGTATCAGAGCCATAACCCCTCCAGTAGGTGGGGCCCACTTGGGTATGTGGCATGCTCAGTCTTGAGCCGTGCGGTCCAAGCAAGTTGGAAAGGGCTATTCGTAGAGACGAGATAGAGCCGCCCTTGCGCTGGTAGCCGTGGACGGGAGCTGGGTGTCCATGGGCCATTGTGGGTCTGCACTGAAATGGGGTCAAATTATGAGGCCATATAGTTGAGCCTTGACGAGGACGTCAAGAGTCTAAGTGGGGGAGATTGTAACATCCCAGGATTTAAGGCATTGGATAAGTTGATCTTAAAAGGAATGATTGGACTACCCATATCACCAAGGTGCACCTCCTTTTCAGGGAGCCCATCTCTAAAGAACTCCATAGTTAAGCGTGCTCAGCTTGGAGTAGTACTAGGATGGGTGACCAGTCGGGAAGTTGCTCCTGGCTTGCGCGTGAGTGGACAAAAATCGTGCAGTTAAGGCTAGTGGTGGTCTGTGGGGCCAGTCATCATTCCTGAAACTCTATTAGAGCCTTAGGCAGTGGGCCCGGGTGCTACAAGTATGATATGTATTTTGTTATCAACCTTCAAAAGAATGTATATACACTTTGTGATATGTGGCCGGAATATGTATACCTCAGTTGTGTGATCCCATACAACAATAAAATGGATATGGAAAGAGTAACAAATCATTTTCTCGTATATGTGAATGTATGAGACTTAAAATATCAATGGAGTCCACAATGTTGTGGCTTTTTGCTTCCTCATCCTATATGTATATACAATGAAATGTGTTTTGGAAGGGCAAAAGATCACTTGGCTCCTACATGTGGGCATATGAGCATAATCTACTACACACTTAGCAAAAGATCATTTATCTCCTATATATGGACACAATGAGGTCAAAACAAGGAAATCAAGTACGTCTATTCATGTCAATGACGGTTATCTTACTAGTATCAATTCACTAATCATGTTGATTGATTACAGATTATCCATATTATCATTGGTTGGGTACATACTACATATTACATCAAGAAATTTGTATATTTTTCTTCAGGACAAAGATAGATGTATACATATATAATGTACATAAAATCTAATATGGATATTCAGATTTTTGGGCATGGGTTTACCTCCACCCGTACCCGGCCCAAATAAAATATTGATTTAAATTTTAGACCCGGTCCATCCATATTATAAATCGAATTCGGGTCTGGATCGGGTTATGCGGACTGGGTCGCGGGTTGGATCGGGCCAGCCCAAACCGATGCTCATCCCTAATCGTTATAATTGTATAACTTGTCTATTAATTGGCAAGATCACTTTTTTTCTTTATATTTCATGTATCTCTAGTTGATATGTTATTATCATAGTTTAAGTATATTAGAAGTTGCATATCAAATTGTATTGAAGTATATATAACGTTTTACGTTAGTTGGAGTTCACAATCTCTATTTTTAGATCTATGTTTAAATTTATCACAAAATATTATCATAGAGGGTCTAGTTTCTTTTATCATTATCCACTACTTCATTGTGATTGTTCATGTCATTTATAGTACTACATGTTCAGAACGTAACTTCGTACTTTACTATTGAACTCCAAAGTTATAAAGCTGATTTTCAAACTCTTTAATGTAATAACTTTTATACCATTCAAATACGCATATAATTATTTAATGAATTATTTATGAGTATCGTAAATTAAACAATGGTTCTTTTGGCTCAACTTAAATGTTCACAAACATTTTTTACTTAGTTGATATCAACTAAGATATCTTTTACTGTTAATTTAAGAGCAATTAAGAAAAGATATCTTTTTTTGAGAAAAATATCTAGATGTCAACTAAGATATCTTTCTCAAAAAATATATCTTTTCTTAATTGCTCTTAAATTAACAGTAAAAGTATTAGTCTTCATTTTGTTATGCATCTTATCACGTGTAAGTTCATTCTGATTTATGGAATATTTTTCTGGAAAAACTATTATAGGATTAGCTTTAAATGATTGACTAGAAAACTATCTGATAATACAATCTCTTAAGCTCTCTTAACAAATGTCTTGATTTTATGATGGATTTTTTTAGTCAAGATAATCTCACATTGTCAAATACCGTATTTCACGTGCAGAGGAAAATTTAGAAGTTATCTTAAGCTTTATTGCTAAGGAAAGAATCGGTAGTGTCAATAATTATTCAGAACCATACAAAACCCTACGAAGTCACCCTCACTCGAGATGAATCTGTAACTTAAAAATATCTTAGGATGACAGCCCCGACCCTTGCCCTTTGAAAGAGGAGAGAGCAACAAGTCTATCCCCACCGGTACTAACTTGATCATCATGTAAGGTGGGAAACTGCTGCTTTGATAGACTGATGGGTAGCATATCAACAGAAAATGGAATAAGAACAGTACATAAATATAACCTCCGTCTTTGTGGGACAACTATGTATCGGGCTTTCTTTGTCATTCCTTTTCACTAGCATAGCTGTATGGGCAAGACAATTCGTCGACTTACTAAATTATTTCAGTCTTAACGGGCTTTGCTCTAGCACCAATACAGATCAAAATGTCTCATACTTAATCATACACCCAATCACATTAACTAGGGCTGAATAGACCCGTATGAGATCGTGAACGTGCAATGAAACCCCCGCTTAAGTTTGATGAAATCATAAGTGCAGCGTCAGCACGTAGCACAGTGAATATATTACAGACTAACTGAAAGAGCCTCATAACCTTTACTGGTCCAAAAACGAAGATGAAAGTATGACTAATGTCAATACACAAAAACACAGCACAAGCTAACTGATGAACTACAAGTCTACAACGAATGGGATAACCCAGTGATCCATCACTTCGTTAATTTTTTCACATTGTACTTCAATTGCTTGCCTGCTTGCCTAATCACCTTAGATTTCTTACACTTGGCAAAATCGTCATCATTGTCACTACCTTCGGAAGACTTTCCCTTGGCCATTTCTTTCTTAAATTTCATAGACCTATCATCGGTCAGTGCATCCTTAGGTTTCCAAATGAAAATTGACCTGAAAAAATAAAACAGTTTCAGAAGTCCAAGCATAAGGAGTGGTAGAGTGGTAGTCTTGTTACAAGAAATACTAGTTTTCAGAGACACGATTTAGTCTGAACCCACCACATTTCAAACAATCATGGTTTTAAAGATTACCGAAAATTTGATATGAAGGTGAGTAAATTGATGTGTAGACTAACGTTGAAACTTGAACTTTGTAAATTTTGCTATCCGAAGATTTCTTATAGAAAATTTGTAACCCTTTGAGAAAGGGCGAGACGCACTGAAGCATATTCACTATATGCTATATGTATACTGTAAACATTAGTAGCCATATAGTTAGTAAAGGATCAGTCTTCAAATGCTGAAAGTTGGTAGAAGTCTGGTTTGCAAAAAGTGGTACCCCACTTGTCAACACAGCCACCTTTAATAAGCTGAAGAATAGTGAAAGATATATCCACAAACTTCCAGGACTACCGCTGTGCAGCCAGAATTTGCCCATCTGGTGGCACTTAGTCTCATATACAAACAGCCCAAGCCCCAACCAGGGGAAGCAAGTGCAAAGGCAGCACATATGCAAAGCATACTAATACAGTCACTATTCCCACATGGGGGCCGGCCTTTACTATTTTGGGTCAACAGGAAGAGCTATACGGACTTGCAGTTGAAGTGCCAGGGACGGTGAAAAAACTTCACTTTTTGAATTCAATCCAGTCAAAGCCTATAAAAACCAAAAATCTGTAGAGGGGGGTGGTCGGAGTGGTAAATCAGTGGCGCTCACCTGTGAAGGTACTCTAAAATCCAAAACCAATTGAAAGACTCAGATGAACAAGTCTGAAGGCAAGTATAACCATGACCACCTAACTAGTGAGCAATATTTACTAACTCATGAGTACAAGCTAATAAGATATGTGTGTTGAATTTGTTAATCTAAATTTGTAGAATTAATCACCAACATCCGAGACAAAGTCAGTGGTGTAGGAGCTCAAATAAAACTGGTGTTCAGTAGGCCGTCCTTTGATATCCTGGAAATAGATGAAACCTGATTAATCCATCCCTAACACTTCTCAACATGATTTCTGCAGGCACAATAAGAATAATATAGTTGCGCATTCCAAAAGCGACTGCAAGGTCAGTAATTGTGGCTTCTCAGTCGCTTTAGCCAGGGTGCTGCACCGCATATGGCCAAGCAGTGCCATGACCATTAGGCACTATCTCAGTTGTGTAATCGCTGATATTTGAACATCATTGCAATACGTGTATTGTTGGTTATTGATTTTCTTGTCGATTAGATTCCGTTGCTTGCTGCTCGATTGCTTCAATACTGATTATTTATTTGGTGTTATGTTTTGGTTCATCTCTACAGTCGTGTTGGAACTCCATCTTTTACAATTTATAATTTGAATTCCATCTTCAGATCACATGCTTTTGAGATATTTACATGATTTTTTTGTTATTCTTTTACCCATATTATCAGGTCTGTTTCACAATATATAAGCTTAGAATGTCAAAGTACAAAATTTTACAACTTATGTATACAAGTTCAAACTATCTGTAGAAGGTTGAAGAGAAATGTATTGGATGAGTAAAAAGGTTTATAGTGCATTCTCTAATATAGGATAAGAGAGGAGATACAAAAACAGAGATGAGCAATATGGGACTAAACCACACAAATAAAAACATATGGCACATGCTAGGCACATGACACTCGGTGAAACATAACATACCTCTATACTCCCCCTCAAGCTGGAGCGTAGATGTTGAACATGCCCAGCTTGTTTACTATAGTCTGGAAGCGAGCTTTTGGAAGAATTTTGGTGAAGATGTCTACTACTTGTTGCTCAGTGCTGAGATATGGAGTACAGATACGACTAGAAAGAACAGTCTCGTGGACAAAGTGGCAATCGACCTCGATATTTTTGGTCCTTTCATGAAATGTTGGGTTGCTCGCAATTAAAATAGAAGTCTTGTTGTCACAAAACATCGGTATAGGACTGGAATAGGATATGTCAAAACTCCTTGAGAAGACTCTGGACCCACAGAAGTTCACATGCATTGTGGGCCATGGCTTGATATTCTGCCTCTGCACTGGACTTGGCTACTACAGTCTACTTTTTGCTTCGCCAAGTAACTAGATTGCCACCCACAAATGTGCAATAGCCCGATGTAGATTTACGATCAGATCGACTTCCTGCATAGTCAGAATCTAAAAAACCTGAGAGATTGCAATGGTCGTGCTTTTTATATAATAAGCCTTTGTTGGAGAGCTTTTGAGATAGTGCAGGATGTGACGCACAGCGTCCTAATGACACTGTGGTGGTTTGTCAAGATACCTGCTTATGAATCCTACAACAACAATAAGGGGGAGAATTTTCATCTTCCCAATCCATATTTGGGTGAAGAGGGGTGTTGGCTGGTTTACAACTAAGCATATCAGTTTTCTATAAAAGATCAAGGACATATTTTCAGTGGGAGAGGCACAACCCTACAAATGATCTGGATACCTCAATGCCGAAAAAATATCTCAGCTATCTAAGATCTTTGGTGACAAAGTGTTTTTCCACGTAAGCTTTAGTAGCCAGAATGCCCAAGGTATCACTGTCAAATAAGATAATATCATCAACATAGACAATAAGAATGACTAGTCTTGCCTCATTTTGCGGATGAACACAGAATGATCTGAATGGGAACAAAGAATTCCAAAAGTTATTAAGATCTGACTAAGCTTGTCGAACCAAGCACGAGGGCTCTGCTTTAGGTCGTAGACGGCCTTTCTCAATTTACAAACTTGCAAGGACTCCCCCTGAGCAACAAACCCTGGTGGTTGCTCCATGTAAACCTCTTCCTGCAAGTCTCCATAAAGAAATGCATTTTTGACATCTAACTGAAATAGGGGTCATTCTTTGTTGACAACAACAGAAATCAAAATTCGATCAAAATTTAAACGTGCTACAGGAGAAAAGGTTTCAAAGTAGTTCACACCATATGTTTGTATATAACCCTTTACCACAAGACGAGCTTTCAACCGCTCGATTGTACCGTCTGGTTGATATTTAATGGTGAAGACCCAACAACATCCAATAGTAGGGCAGGAAGGAGGACGATCCACAAGCTCCCACGTCTTGCGATCAGAGAGTGCCTGCATTTAATGTTTCATCGCATGTTTCCATGCAAGAATAAGAAGAGTTTCTACAACAGTCTTTGGAATAGAGACAGCAGAGACAGTAGAAGTGAAGCACGCAAAGCTGTCAGTCAAATTAGAAGATGAGCAGAAATGACTAATAGGATGTTTCATGCAGGAACGAACACCTTTGCGCCGACTGATAGGCAGATGCAAGTTAGAAGTTACCTTAGTGGTTATATGATCATCCGCAAAGGAGGAATTGGGGAGTACTTGTCTTGTTTCTTCGCTTGTACATTTGCAGATGTCGGGCTTCAGGCAGTTCAGAAGACGGCAAAAGCTCAACAACATCAGGCAACGATGTGGGTGCCAACATATCACTAGAGAGTGATGCTCCATCATCACAGTAATATGGCATATGCTCAAAAAATACTACATCAACACTCACAAACCATCGCTTCAGAATAGGATCAAAACAATGATAACCTTTTTGGGTCCTAGAATATCCCAGAAAAATACACTCGGTGGAGCGACGATCAAGTTTTGTAAGCCCCGGGCGTAGATCTTTGACAAAGAAGGTACACCCAAAAATATCGGGGGGGGGGGGTGGAGTTCAGCATCGGGAGAAAGAATGTTGTAAGAAATTTGATTGTGCAAAACAGAAGATGGCATGCGATTGATAAGATGGCACGCCGTAGAAACAGCCTCAGGCCAGAAACGGTGAGGAACTTTATAATAAAGAAGTAAAGTGTGATCAACTTCTAACAAGTGACGGTTTTTTCTTTCGGCAACTCCATTTTGTTGTGGAGTGTAGGGGCAGGTAGTTTGGTGTAGGGTGCCACAGACAGAACAAAAAGATGTCACTGGTTTTTGCATAAATTCAAGGGCATTATGTAATGGCTTTGCTGAATTGTGTTTGTATTTCAGAGAAAAACACACTAATATGATCAAAAACCATGCTGCAATCTTTTAGTAAAAACAGCCAAGTAGCACGTGAGTAAGGTAAGAAAGTATTTACTCTAGAATGGCTAGGAATAGAACATAGACCCCAAATATCCGCATGAACAATATCAAAAATTGCTTTGGAACCAATATCTTTCTTAGCGGGAAACACAGTACGAGTTTGTTTACCCAACTGAAAAGATTCACAAGAAAAGGTTTTTCAGATGAAGTAAAAAACAAATGCTTCAACTTTGCTACAGAGGGGTGACCAAGCCGGTAGTGCCACTGGAGTCCCGTTACTGATGTCGACAGAAGAGCAGACGTCGTTAGTGGTCTATCCAGATAGTAGAGTCTGTCTGGTCCCTCATGGCCCGAACCAATCCCCGTCTTCGTGCGGAGATCCTTCAAAACACAACCAGAAGGATCAAATTTAATGGTGCATTGAAGATCTTTTACAGTCATACTGACAGAAAGCAAGTTAACAGGAAATTTCGAGATATATAAAACAAATTTCTAATGCAACTTTCGAGACAAGGGAACTCCTCCTTAAGCAAAGCGTCAAAGTGGGAGAGGTACAAACCGATAGGGTGCGGTGCGGTTCTCTCCGGAAGCAGCAAGAGAATGACATAGCCTATGCCATGAACAAAAGTTTTAGAACCATCAGCGAAATAACAGGTGGAATCTGTGTAGTTTTAGTAAGGGCAGAAAATAAGTTGACATCACCGACCATATGAACCGATGCACCAGAGTCAATGGACTATTTAGTGTTACCAGCAGAAGGAGAGGCTAGCAAGGCAGAAGATCCAGCAGCAGACGTAGAGGGAAGCTGATTCATGCGTTCTTGGAAAAATTTCTCAAACTTTGAGCTAAACCACTTAGTTGAAGGCGTAGCAGATGGCTGTTCAGGTGTAGTATCAGTGAAAGTCTATGTGGATGCTTGGTTTGCCCAAGCATGTTTACCGTGCTTGATCCAGCATCGGTCTTCATTGTGATTGTCGCGGCCACAGAAGTTGCAGAAGCGAGGACCAACAGATTGTCCACGACCAGTAGCAGGAGCAGTAGAAGATATGCAACCACCGTTAGGAGGGAGACGTCCTACACGGCCGCGTCCTCCTCGTCCACGATCGAATTCAGTGGTGCGAACCGCCAGAGCAAGGTGTTCGATTGCAGGAGTGGAGGTCATAGATGGAAGTTTTTGAACCCGCTTGAGGACGTCTCAAAGAGTAGGTAATGGGTCACTGGATAGAATCTGGTCGACCACCCCAGAGAAGGAAGTAGGAAGGGTAGCCAGAAATTGGACTAGTTGTAGTTCATTGTGCTGCTTCTGAGCTCCTTTGATGTCGGTTGTCAAGGGGTGATAAATTTCATATTCATTCCATAGGGCAGAGCATTGATTGTAGAAGTCTTCAACAGGAGTGTCAAAGGAAAATTCCTTCTTGGCCAGAGTTTTGAAAATTTCAAAAACTCTCTTAGGATTCTGCTAATGAGAATATACGTGAGATAGTTGATCCCACATTTCCTTAGCATCATGAAGACAAAGTAACGACTGGTTGATCCGCGGCTCGATGCTATTAAGAATCCAGGACATAACCCCAGAGTTGTCTTTGGACCATTGTGCATAAACTTGCTTACTTTACTCATCCGCCGTAGCAGCAAGGGTAGCGAGGGGTTCAGTAGTGATATGAGAATGACGATCTTGTGCTTTGACATACAAGACAAAGGAGGCCGACCAGAGATGATAGTTGGAGTCGTCGAGTTTAATTTTGGTAACACATAGGGAATGGGGTGGCTCAACAGAGGCCATGGTAAACAGATCTGAAGCAGAAGCAGAAGGAAAGGCAGGCAGTACAGTAGCAGCAGAACTTAGCAGCAGGGATCAACAGATCCGAAGCAATCCGCTACGGGGCAGTAGACACCGTTGTAGATCTGATACACTAAATCAGAAGAGACCTGCTACGGGGAGAATAATGTAATAAAAGAACATACACCGTCATGAGGAAAAATCAAGATTCCATCACGAGAGCCGTAGGCAGAAGAAACCGAAGAGTCGGGGGGGGGCTCTCAACGTGCAATAATTATTGTTGTCCGAAGACGTAAAAGTCGTAGAGGAGTAGAGTTACAGAGGTAGGATTTTTATATGAGGGCAATAGTGGATTTGCTTGGTGGAAGAAGAGGGGAAGGTAGATTGGACTAGGGAGATGGGGGGAGCAGCAGGAGGAAAGAGAAGGTGGGGTGGAAGGTGGTTGTAGGTGGTGGCGGCGGGGGTTGTGTGGGGGAGGAGCTAGGGGGCGACGAATGGGGGGAGAGGGATTGGCGGCGGTAGGAGAGGGAAGAGGAGGGAGCAACAGCAGCGACCGGGGGAGGGTTGCGGCGGCGAGGGAGGGGGGCAGCGCGGGGGGGGGGGGGGGGGGGTAGGTCATAGGGGAAAAGAGGTTAGGGTGGAATTTGCACGGGGGGAAAGAACCTGCTCTCGATACCATATAGAAGGTTGAAGAGAAATGTATTGGATGAGTAAAAAGGTTTACAGTGCATTCTCTTATATAGAATAAGAGAGGAGATACAAACACAGAGATGAGCAATATGGGACTAAACCACACAAGTAAAAACATAAGTGAGGCACATGACACTCAGTGAAACATAACATATCTCTATACTATCAACTAACAATTTTACATACATATAGAGTTGATTTTAACAAAATCCAGAATTAAATATGCCCCGAATATGGATCCTCATAGAGTCACACCACAAACTCTATGCAATACCCTCTCAGCCTATACGTGATGTTTCCTAATTTTAACAAATATATCATGGTGTTTTAATAAATCACAAATTATACATGTTTTACCAACAATATTAACGAATGTATCGTGATACCATGCATTCTTAATAAAAAATCATTATCTAATGCTTTTCTACCCCTCATGGCATTTATTTCACCAGCAATAAGGAAATAAATTAACTTATTGTATCAGTATAAGCATATTGCACACACATGGAACAATTTGTATCCACTACATTACCTTACACAAGTATTTATGCATGCTGAGATTGTTTTCTATCATTGTATAAGTAAAGACAAAAAATAAACATTAGCAAGTTAATAGAAATGTATGTGCCCTTGATATATTTATTACTTTTAAAATATCAAGATATATATGTGAAAATAAGGAAACATTACGTACTAATATGAAATCTACCCTTCTATCTATCAACAACATTGCTAAAATAAAAATCTTATTTTTAGTCATTTCTGTCCTTGTGTGTGTTTTCTTATGTTGAGGAACCACTTCTAAGAAGGCCACACTAGACCCACCCCAATAGAGCAAACTCCCGAATCGGATATGTGGTGACAGGTCACCCCCATGTCACATCCAGTAGCACAAAACATCGTCGCGAGGCTAGCTCCTGGCTGGTATGCCTTCCAAAGTTTTTTCCCTTAAATTCGTCCATGAGGATTCAAACCTAGAGCCTCAAATTTAACAAAACATCCAATTTACCAATTCAGTCAATCTTGCTTTAAGTCAAATATCTGGTACCTTAATAAACTTTTAATAATTTTAGCATTGGAGTGTACATTTTTATTTTACAAAAAAAAAATTCATATATTTTTGGTAAATAGAATAGATTGGGATTGACTATATAATAGCTATACCTACAAAAGACTTCTAGTATTCTGTAACTGCTATAGAGATATGTTGTGTTTTGTTGAGTGTCATGTGCCTAGCATGTGCCTCACTTATGTTTTTACTTCAGTAGTTTAGTCCCATAATGTCCATCTCTGCTTTAGTCTCTACTCTCTTCTGTTATATAAGAGCTTGTATTGTACACTTTTTAAATTATCTAATACACAATTTCCATTCTCTCTATATGGTATCAAGAGCAGGTCTGGTTCCCCGAGTTACAAATTCCCACCCTGCCCCTATGCCCTAGCTCCTCCCCACCCACCTGCCACCGGCACTGCCCCCCTCCCCCCGCCACCGTCACTGCACCCCCTCCTCCCCCCGTCGCCGCTCCCAACCCACCCTCCTCTTCCCGCCGCCGCCCCTCTCCCTCCTTAAGCACGCCGCCACCCACCTGGCCCTATCCACTCCTCTCTTGCTTCCTCTCACTCATTTTCGTACGTGCAATCTTCCGGACAGCCATAGCCACCACACATTGAGAGTCTCTCATCTCTCTGGGTTTATCTGCCTGCGCCTCATGATGGAATATTGATTTTCCGCATGACGACGTAGGTTCCTTTATCAGTCTATCTGCCCGACACGAGTCTCTTCTGATATGATGCGTCAGATCTCTATTGCTGCTACTGTCCCATAGTGGGTTCCTTATCTACTGATTGTTGTTGCTGCTGCGCTGCCTACTTCACTGCTACTCTGTCTCTGCTCGTCATGGCTTCTGTTGAGCCTCCTTGTTCTCTGTGTGTTACCATCGTCAAACTCGATGGCTCTAACTACCATCTTTGGTCGGCGTCCTTCGTCATGTCAAGGCACAAGGCCGGTACTCACATCTTACTATGGATTCTCCCGCCGCTCATGCTGCTATTGCGGATGAATAGAGCAAACAAACCTATGCACAATGGTCCAAAGACGACTCTAGTGTTATGTCCTGGTTTGTTAATAGCACCGATCCGCGGATCAGTCAGTCCTTGTTATGCCTTCATGATGCTAAGGCTATGTGGGACCAGCTCACCCATGTCTATTCCCATCAGCAGAATTCTAAACGTGTTTTTAAAATTTTCAAAAACCTGGCCAAGGAGTTTTCTTCTGACACTTCTATCAAGGACTTCTACAACCAGTGTTCTGCTCTTTGGAATGAGTATGAAATCTACCATCCCTAGACGGCCGACATCAAAGAAGCCCAGAAGCAGCACAATGAACTACAACTGGTCCAATTTCTGGCAGCCCTTCCTGCATCTTTCTCTGGCGTGGTCGATCAGATTCTATCTAGCGACCCCCTGCCTACTCTTCGCGATGTTCTTAAGTGAGTTCAAAGACTTCCGTCAATGACCTCCAATCCTGTTATTGAGCACCTGCTCTAGTTGTTCGCACTACTGACTCTGGACGTGGCCGCGGTCGAGGCCATGGTCGTAGCAGACGTCTACCTCCTACTGGTGGACGCGACTCCTCTACTGCTCTTGGTCGAGGCCAAGCTTCTGGGCCTCGCTTCTGCAACTGGTGTGGTCGTGATAATCACAACGAAGATAGGTGTTGGATCAAGCATGGTAAACCAGCCTGGGCTAACCAAGCATCTACAAAAACCTCAATTGATACTGCATCCGACCAACAATCTGCTCCGTCGTCTACTGAATGGCTTTACTCAGAGTTCGAGAAGTTTTTCCAGGAGCGCATGACTCGGCTACCTTCGACATCTACTATGGGTTCTTCCGCCATGCTTGCCTCTCCTTTTGCTGGTAACAATAAATGGTGTATTGATTCTGGTGCGTCTGTCCATATGGCTGGTGACATCCAATAATTTTCAGCTCTGACTAAAACCACTAATATTCCATCTGTCACTATTGCAAATGGCTCTAAGACTCTTGTTCATGGCATCGACGTTGTTCCTCTGTCTCAAAAGTTGCATCTCCAGTCTATTTTATACATACCGCAATTTCCTGTTAATTTATTATTTGTCATTAAAACTGTAAAACAACTTCAGTGCTCTATTAAATTTGATCCCTCTGGTTGTGTTTTGAAGGATCTCCACACCAAGACGAGGATTGGTTTGGGCCATGAAGGACCAGACAGACTCTACTATTTGGATGGACCGCCTGCAACATCTGCTCTTCTGTCTACATCAGTTACAGGACTTCAGTGGGACTACCGGCTTGGTCATTCGTCTACAAAGCTGAAACATTTATTTCCCGCATTATCTGAAAAACCTTTTCTTGTGCATCTTGTGCTTTGGGAAAACAACTGCAGTCTGTATTTCCCGCTAAAAAAGTAGTTGGTTCTAAGGCACTTTTTGATATTGTTCATGCGGACATCTAGGGTCCATGTTCTGTTCCTAATCACTCTGGTGTTAGATACTTTCTGACTTTTATTGATGATTATTCCCGTGCTACTTAGATTTTTTAACTCAAAGATCGCAACATTGTTTTGGACAATATAATATCTTCTTTTCTAAAATATGGACCCAGTTCAATAAACCCATTAAGATTTTCAGTACCGATAATGCCCTAGAATTTATGCAAAAATTTGTCACATCTTTTTGTTTTGTTCGTGGCACCATCCATCAAACCACCTGTCCTTATACTCCACAACAGAATGGTGTTGCTGAACAGAAAAATCACCACTTATTGGAGGTTGCCCACACTCTTCTTCTTCATTATAAAGTCCCTCACCAGTTCTGGCATGAGGCAGTTTCTACGGCATGCTATCTTATAAACTGTATGCCATCCTCTGATTTACACAATCGTATCCCTTACACCATTCTGTTTCCTGATGCACCTTTGTTTTCTATTCCTCATATTTTTGGGTGTACATATTTTGTCAAAAATTTACGCCCAGGGATGACGAAGCTTGATCCTCGATCCACTAAATGCATCTTTTTGGGATATTCTAGAACCCAAAAAGGTTATCGCTACTTTGATCCTATTCTAAAGCAATGGTTTGTCAGTGCGGATGTGATCTTTTTTTAGCATATGCCCTGTTTTTTTGATGATGGGGCAACACTCTCTAGTGATATGTTGTCACCCATGCCACTACCAGATGTTGTTGAGGATTTGCCTTCATCAGACCAGCCTGAAGATCGTCCTTTGCAAGTGTACAAACGACGGCCAAAGACAAGCGCCCCTTCCATGGCCCCTCCACAACCAATTCCTCCGTCCGCGGATGATCATACAAACACTGAGGTAACTTCTGACTTGCACCTTCCAATCAGTCTGGGAAACGGTGTTCGCTCCTGCACTAAACATCCTATCAGTCATTTATGCTCTTCTACTAATCTGCATAATAGTTTTGCATGCTTCACTTCTGCAATTTCGATGTCACTATTCCAAAGACTGTTGCAGAAGCTCTAGTGATTCCTACATGGAAACAGGCGATGAATCAGAAAATGCAGGCACTATGTGATCGCAAGACATGGGAACTTGTGGATCGCCCTCCTTCATGCCCTACCGTTGGCTGCCGCTGGGTCTTCACCATTAAGTATCAACCTGATGGAACAATTGAGCGCCTGAAAGCTCTGCTTGTGGAAAAAGGGTACACACAAACATATGGTGTCGACTATATTGAGACCTTATCTCCTGTTGCACGGTTAAATTATGTTTGAATTCTGATTTCTGTTGTTGTTATCAAAGACTGGCCCCTCTTTCAGTTAGATGTTAAAAATGCATTTCTTTATGGAGATGTAGAGGAAGTTTACATAGAGCAACCACCCAGTTTCGTTGCTCAGGGGGAGTCTGCCTTAAAAGTCTGTAAACTGAAAAAGGCCATCTACGGTCTCAAACATAGCCCACGTGCTTGGTTCGACAAACTCAGTCAGATTTTAGTCACTTTTGGCTTCCGTCATTCCCACTCAGATCATTGAGTCTTTATCTGCAAAACAGTGGCTGGACTAGTCATTCTTAGTGTTTATGTTTACGATATAATTTTATCTGGCAGTGATACCTTGGGTATACAGGTAGTCAAAACCTACTTAGAAAAGCACTTTGTCACTAAAGATCTCAGAAAGCTAAGATATTTCTTAGACATTGAGGTTTCCAGATCATCTGCAGGGCTGTGTCTCTCTCAACGGATATATGTACTTGATCTCTTGCAGGAAACTGGTATGCTTGGCTGTAAACCAGCCAACACTCCCCTTGACCCAAATATGGATTGGGACGATGAAAATTCTCCTCCCTATACTGATCATCACCAGTTCAGAAGGCTGGTAGGCAAGCTTATTTATCTGACGGTCACAAGAGCTGACCTCACTGCTACCTTAGGATTCATCAGCAAGTATCTTGATAAACCTCGACAGTGTCATTCTGATGCTATATGTCACATTCTGCGCTATCTTAAAAGCTCTCCAGGCAAAGGCTTGTTGTATAAGAAGCATGGCCACTGTAATCTCTCTGGTTTTTCAGATTCTGACTATGCAGGAAGTCACTCTGATCGTAAGTCAACGTCTGGCTATTGTACATTTGTGGGCAGAAATCTTATTACCTAGCGAAGCAAAAAGCAGACCGTCGTAGCCAGATCTAGTGCAGAGGCAGAATACCAAGCCATGGCTCATACTGCATGTGAACTTCTGTGGGTCCAGAGTCTCCTCCAGGAGTTCAACATATCCTATTCCATCCCTATACCGATGTTTTGTGACAACAATGCCTACATTTTTATTGCGAGCAACCCCACTTTTCATGAGAGGACAAAACATATTGAGGTCGACTGTCACTTTGTTCGAGAAACAGTTCTTTCTAGCCGGATTTGCACTCCATATCTCAGCACTGAAAAGCAAGTAGTGGACATCTTCACCAAGATTCTTCCAAAAGCTCATTTTCAGACTCTAGTGGACAAGCTGAGCATGTTCGACATCTACGCTCCAGCTTGAGGGGGAGTATAGAGATATGTTGTGTTTTGTTGAGTGTCATGTGCCTAGCATGTGCCTCATTTATGTTTTTACTTCAGTAGTTTAGTCTCATATTGCTCATCTCTGCTTTAGTCTCTACTCTCTTTTGTTATATAAGAGATTGTATTGTACACTTGTTAAATCATCTAATACACAATTCCCATTCTCTCAATAACTGCATTTCATGCCATAGTTGTATTCAGTTAATTGTTACTTTGTTGTACTATTTGCATGATTTTTTGGGTTTTTCTAATGTTGACTCTTTGAGCAAAACTTATTGAAGAGAGAGAATTAATAGATCAAGAAATTTAAGACGTTGTCTTGAGATCTAATGTAATTATAAATTTGAGAAGTTTCAAAAACACCTTTGCAAAAGTGTGAGCGACAAATTGAGTCGCCAACCATTTCAAGATGATGACGCCTACAATCTATATATGAAATTATTGGATACAAATCACAACACCAAATATTTGCTAAGTCAAATGACGTGAGGGGTGCTCACGGCCAACGAGCAAAAAGGAAAACTGATTTTTCATGAAACATTCTTGAACTCTTACATGGGCCAAAGGAAAGGTGGTGACATCGTCCTGAGAAAATAATTGGCAGGTGCATATCCAGATTTAAGCGTCATATCACAGGTGTTGGAAATAATTTTACAATATACTAGAAGTGACCAAAAATATTAGAGACGATCTCAAAAAAATCATAGGTACTAAGAAAAATGAGCAAAAAAATAGATGCTTAAAAGGCTTACATAGAGACTTTTCAATGTAAGGCCCACATGTTGCCTACCGAGTCTGATGATGATATTCTCTATCCTCCAGGGTTCGACAAAACATATTCTACCAATATGTACATGCAAACATATAGAGAATCTCACATACTTGAGTTTGAAGAGAGGAGACAACACAACATTGAGGAGATTTGGACCATCTAGTACATGTGGAGGCAGTGGAAGATGTGCTGGTGGGGCATATGTTCCTATTAATGACCTAAAGGAAGAAGACAACATTCCTAACCAGTATAAAAGAAAAAAAAGGCACTATTGATATATTATCTCATTCTTCTAGCACCAAATTTCATAATTTTGATGAGTCACAGCTCAAGAAGCCTGATGCTACGTAGAAACCCTTAAGACAATGTTCACTAGGATGAAAGATAAGGTTAGAAAGGAACGGGGTAAGTTCATTTTTGCCTAAGGAATCCCAACACATGTAGGGCAGTGATCATCAAGCCCCCACAACATATTAACCCATGAACAAATATATTCCGATACAAGGAGAGCTACTAGCAAGGATTGAACAGCAAAAACTATTATGGTTAGAATATAGCATTACACTTATGAGCGATAGGTGGACTAGCGGGAACCAGAAACAAATAATGAACTTTTGTACATTGTCATGGAAATATATTTTTTTAGACTTCATTAATCTTAAATTACATAATATTGATATATAAGAAGCCAAATGAAGATGTGTCAAGCAAATCGTGATTGAAAATGATGTTGAACTTGTCACTGATATGATAATGGTAGAAACTTCAAAAAGGCTGGAGAGAGCATAATGAAGAGTTAAATCGGTCTAGTGAACATCGCGCACCACCCACAACATAGATCTCATTCTAAAGGACATGGCAAAAATTGTTTACTTCAAATCCTAGACTAATGATGCTAGATTTATCGGGTTTCATATAAAACCATTCATTCTGTTGAATGCATAGAACACTGTAGATGGGATCTAATTGCACCAAGACTTGACTACAGTTTCCACAGACTATGCGACCCTTCATTCACCAAAAGTCTTTTCAATAGCATAGAGTT
This sequence comes from Alisma plantago-aquatica, assembly GCA_963693085.1. Taxonomy (NCBI): domain Eukaryota; kingdom Viridiplantae; phylum Streptophyta; class Magnoliopsida; order Alismatales; family Alismataceae; genus Alisma; species Alisma plantago-aquatica. The sequence goes on from OY856409.1 coordinate 1,998,232,763, forward strand.
GGTCACCATGAAGGAGCACAATGCTATGATTCTTAGAAGAACTAAAGAACTGATTTCTAGTTGCCCTTTATGGGATAAGGTTATAGAAGGTCTGGAAGGTCAGAGAATAATAGATCCCATATTAAAAAGTCATGAATCTAGTACAAGGTGATATCTGCAATCATGCCTTGTTTGTATGATGTAATGCAAACAATGGTGAACAAGGTCGTAAGAGTGACTCCTAAGTCCCACACATAGTACGTGAACCTCATAGAAAAGTTTTGGACCCACATGCTTTCACATTTACTACATGAAGTGGGTGAGGATATAAATACATAATTAATAATTTCCTCTTATATTTATTTTAATTCTTTGTTAGCGAAAACATTCAACAAAATCTTACATGTTATTTGGATATAAAGTATTATCTTGTAATACTCACAGAGATTGAGCTTAGATGTGACACTAATGAATCCAATGAGGGATATACTTTACAATTTAATTACCTCCACAAAATAACCCATGATAATATTGGATCGTGTATATATTTTAATATTTTGTAAGTATTTGAATTTACGTAACACAATAATTGATATAGGTCATACAACGATGTCATTTTTGCGAAGGCATCAGATGTTTTGCCATATAAAGTGATCGTTGATCCTTGTGAGTGGTGTATGTGGAATGGAACAGGCACCCCCGGCTAAGGAAAGTACTTGTCCACATCCTATCCCAAACAACATATGTAAAGGGATGCCAAAGAAATTGGAACAAGTTCAATTTATATCCAAAAGAAAAACACACTGGAGGCAAATATTGAGTGATCTAGTCCAATACAACATGCAATAGAAGACTAGAACCGTAGGATATGTCAACTTCAAAAAAGTGGATCTTGCTGACATCAACGATCAGATTGACACCCTATATTAATTTAAATCATGTGATACAGAAGATCCACTAGAGGAATAGATGTATCCCATAGGTCGCAGTTTGTTGTAAAATAAAAGAAGGATATGCGATATATCTGATAAGATGAGTCCCCCTCCTATATATAGGAGAAGGGGGAAGTGTACAGACTTTAGACTAAACCCTAGTCGGTCAAGACACACATGGGCTCATATACAAATAGACTCAAATAACTTAATTAACAAAATTAACCACTCTTAACACTCCCCCTCAAGCTGAAGCTTGGGAGAATCCCAAGTCAACTTGCAAACAGATGGACAAACTAAAGACAGAGAGAATAATAAAAAGATAAACCAAGCTCATACAAGAATATTTCTCCCCCTCGATATTACAATAAAGCACTCATCACTCAAATACTCCCCCTCAAGTAGATAACTTAAAGTAGGTATGCAAGCAGGTCAAATCTGAAGCATGTCGCAAGTCGCAGGTGCATGTCGCAAACAGGTAGCTGAAGCTTCTTGATCAAAATGATGTGGCTTCTAGAGTAGTAGTAAACAACAACATGAAGGCGTCGGAGTCTTATTCATAGTCTATATCGTCACAGTCCAAAGAGTTCTTTGGATCACATTCCCAGAGAGTGCTAGGTCACAATCCCAGAGTGTTCTGGATCACAACAGTAGCAGTAAATGTGCAAAGAAAGCATGGACAAGTAAAAAGTCAAAAATGTGCAAGGCACGACCAAGCTAGAGTGTGTCAACACAAAAGTAGAAAGTCGACGTACGCAAGGCACAGACAATGTCAACGTACAAATAGAGCACAGACATAAAGGAGTAGGAAGTAGAGTCAGCATAGCCGGATAGAAGACCAACAGCTTAATTAAGCAAACAACAGGCATGAAGCTCCAGATAGTAAGCTCTCCGAGAAGCATGTAGCAGTAAAAGACTTTAAGATGCAAATATAAATAGTAGAAGTCCATAAGCTCTTTAAGAAGTGCATAAAGATTCACAATTATATATAGAGGACCAAGATGATCCTCATAGAAAAGCAAAATTAAATTTCCTCTCTTCATCTCATCTCTCCTCTCTTTCTCCCCCTCACACCAACCATGGAAAGAACTAAGAGAGATTCGGGTGGACAATGATAAAGAAAGACTTCAGACAAAACTAGGTCCTAGCACTGTTGGGGAGTTTTGGGGGCGCGCCCCTCCAATTAGGGGATCCTGTTGAGGGAAATCAAGCACAATCTCCAAGAAATTAATACCATGAGAGATGAAATCCATCGAAATTTGCGCTAGCAAGAATGACCTAATACACAAACAATTTGATCTTGTTGTGTGACATATCCATCAGATCGTCCACTGCAGCGACATATGGCATTAGTGTATTTTGTTCCTTTTATGTAAGTCGGGTATATCATAGAGTCTTTCCGTTTTGTGGGATTGCACGTGAATGTTGTCGTAGTTATCAGGCTATTTCCCATGAGATCATTCAATTTGTTAATGTGGACAACCTTTTGATTCTTCGATGATTTATTTTACATTCATGAAGGCTTCCAGTAAAAGGGGTTTAAGAAAAATATGGAACCTTTGCCAAGAGAAGATGGCCGACGATGGACATCATCCAAAACTGCATGTCAAATGTTAGGGTGGTGGTCTAAACTAGACCTGTTGTTGTGACATTTTGTTGTCGTTGTTACTTCCAAGCAACCTGGGCCTACTGCGCTGCCATTTGAACGAGATCTTAGGCATATCGTTAAGGTCTTTGGGAAGCCTCACTAGGAAATAGTCGAGCAAGTGTGGGAAGCAATGATATTTGTATCGACGTGATCTATGTGATCAACAAGGTCCCTTTCTTTGTACTCAAGAGCATCTTTCATCGGCTGCTAGTGAAGTCGCTCATCGTAAGGTGGTACAGGGCAACAGGAAGAGAAGTTGGGGAAAGAGGAAGCAACAACACAAGGGTAGCGAGTTAAACTAGGATTGGCATGGAGGACGGATTGTGGAGGATATGGAGAAGGCGTGATGGTAGCAGGGTTCACGATCTTGCGGGAGGAAAGGAGGTACAAACGGATGTAGGAGGGTCTGCAGCAGCTGCGACCTTAGTTATCAAGGCGCCCGCCTAGGCGCCGCCTAGGCGTGCCTAGGCGCCCTAGGCGTTAGGCCAGGCGCCTCAAACTAGGCGCCCAGCCTATTAAATGCATTAAGTGGGCGTCTAAGGCGTTTTAGGCCCAAATTATGCAATTTAAAGGCTAAACTAGCATGAATCGAGTCTAGATTTGGTCAAATTAGATCATCTTCAGTCATTGCATGGTTGATATAGGTCTGATTTAGAGTAAATTAGGTCAAATTTTGGCAAATTAGGTCTGGTCTGAGGAAAATCAGGTCTGATTTGGGGAAATGAGGATTGATTTGGGCCAAATTGGTATGTCCTCATAGCGTTGTTTGTTAAGTTTTTTCTACTTTTTCATATGTTTATTGTTCTTGCTTCTTTCTCTTTTCTTTTTTTATCCATTCTCCTGCATCTTATTCCTGAGTCCTGCTGCTATGTTTTTTCTGAGTTATTCATCCTATATTCCCTCCTACTATGGCTGCGACTCATGGACAATCGGGCGAGAGGTCAACAGGTTCTGAGATTTGACATATGGATATTGAAACTGCATTCCTTAACAGGAATATTGTAGAGGATGTGTATGTGACACAACTTGAAGGTTTGATAAATCCAGTTATTGCAGATAAAGTCTATAAGCTACAAAGGTCAATCTAAAGATTGAAGCAAGCATCGCAGAGTTGGAATCTTTGATTTGACAAGATAGTTAATGTGAAAGAATATTGTATTGAATTGATTCGATTCATAAAAGAGGTAGAGCCTTGTCCTATATATAGGAGCAAGGGAGAAACCATGAGACTTGTGTCCCAAGTAATCTAAATGGGGCCGAGACACTAAAGGCCCACTAACTAATTAACCTATTAACTGAATAGGCTAATATATACTCTTTAATACTCCCCCTCAAGCTGGATCATGGGTGAAACACATGTCCAAGCCTGGAGTTACAAGACTCGATAAAAGAAAAGATAGAAATGATAAAAGATAAATATCACTCCCCATACAAAAGATTGATATTCCCCCTTAAACAAAACTCCCCCTGAATCATATGACGACGCCTCTTTTCTTTGAAATTGTATTTAGCAGGTTGGAGATCCTCGAGCTTTAATGAAGGTCTTTTGGAGTGCATCTGGAATGAAGAACATCTGAAATGGAACCTGAATATTGCAGCAATAATTCGCCACTTGGAGCAGACGATCCTCAATACCATGACTACGTTATCTTCACTGGAATACGTACTTAATGCAGCACGAACGCGGACACACAATGTCGATGTAGCATTAGGTTGATTGGATATTGAATTTGTTGAGTTCTGCATGAATTAGGGCACCAATCGATTGGCTCATTGGGTGAACCGATCGGCTCAGGTTGGGTGAGATGACCAGTTCACCTGGTGAACCGATGGGCTTCGTTGTTCCAACCGAAGGTTCTATAGTGGCTTTCCTAAATTTGTGAAAAAAGTTGATCGTTTCACTTGCTCAATTTGATTGGTGCAAGAAATTAATGTTTAGCATTAATTGGAAACAAATTGCCAAATTCATACGTGATTGGGAAACATGTGAAACAACCGGTTTGCAGAGCGAACCGATCGGCTCGCCTGTGAACCGACCGATATGGTCGCCAACCGACCGGTTTAGTGCTCGCAAGTTGTAAAAATCCAAAATCTTCCGATCACTTTCGCTCCTACACAGACTGAGAACCCAGACCCTAACCCCTCCTATAAATAGAGGTGTACTAGGGGCTTCCCAGAACACAACTCAATTGTTTCTGACAATTGTTGTCCTGTCTGGTTGTGGTAACCAATAGAGAGCCCGAGCAAGTCCTACCGGATAAAGAGAGGGATAGCAAGGGAGAAACAATTGTGGGAGAGCAAATTCGTGACCAGTACACCAACGGGAAGCACAACTCCTTCATGTCCATTCTGGAAGGGCGACATGAGTTCTAGGCAATATGTGTAGACTTCCACAGAGGCGAGGTGATCTTTGCCCGTCACTAGAAGGAAAATGTTAGCCTATAGTTCGAGGAGGAGTCGGTACATACGTCGATTGAGTCTGTTATCCGTGGAGTCAGTGCAGACGAGTCCCAATGCAACTAGGAGTGTTGCACGACTACAACGATGAGGAGATGTCATTGGACTTGCCTGAGGACCAGGTATATCCTTAAAACCATTTTTTCCATCTTATAGTTGTTGACGCGATCTGTTAGTTTATGGAAAATATGATAGTAAAAATTTTATTTCCACTGCATATTCTGTAGCCATATTTCCCTACAGATCCTTACTTCTCTTGCTACTCATTATGAGTGGCCTTTACTTCAACTGGTGTTAAGAATGCATTTTTTCATGGTGATCTTCTTAACGAAGTTTATACAGAGCAATCTCTTGGGTATGTTGCTCAGGGGGGAGGGGGTTAGAAGGTGTACAAGTTGAAGAAATCCTTATATGGATTGAAATAGTCTCACGAGCATCGTTTGACAAATTTAGTGCCTCTCTTCTACAATTTGAGTTCAAATGGTCCTCTACTGATCATTTTTTACTTGTGTATAAATCGACGAGTGGCACTATTATTTTGGCAGTCAATGTAGATGATATTGTCATTACAGGTGACGATGGCATTTCTCAGCTCAAGGAGTGGTTACAAACACAATTTCAAACAAAAGATTTGGGCAATCTTTGATATTTTCCTGTAATAGAAGTTCTACGGTCCAAAAAGGACATAAATATCTCTTAGAGAAAGTATGTTTTGGATCTTCTTGCAGAGACAGACATGACACAATGCAAGCCAGTCTCCACGCCTATGGACTATCATATCAAGGCATCTATTTCTGGTGATATCAATTTTTCTGATATAGCAAAGTATAGAAGGGTTGTGGGGAAACTGATTAATTTGATAGTTATGTGACCTGACATTTCATATGTTGAGGGAGTTGTTAGCCAGTTTATGAGTGTGCCAAAATTGTCACATTGGATGGCAGTCACCCGGATTCTACGTACATAAAAGGATCCCAGGAAAGGGTACCTACTTCCCCGCGAAAAGTCCTACACACACCCCGTTGAAGCTCACTATTTATACTATGCAGATTGGGCAGGTGATGTTGGAGATAGGCAATCTACTTCTGGCTACTGTGTGTTTCTTGGGTCACACTTGGTGACTTGGAGGAGCAAGAAACAAAACGAGGTAGCACGATCCAGCATAGAGGTTGGGTATCGAGCAATGGACATGCTTGTTGTGAATTACAGTGGGTCATATCTACTCTGTCTGAAACGGAGGCGTCTGCTGAGACACCTCTCTCTCTTATTTGTGATAATCAAGTAGCCATCCACATTGTCAGCAATTATGTGTTTCATGAGTGTACTAAGCACATTGAAGTGACTGCCATTTTGTTCGTGATTTAGTTCTCTAAGAAGATTCAGACTCCTCACGTTCGCACTGGACAACAAGTGGCAGACATCTTCACTAAGCCACTTATACCTTCAATTTTTCATTATATGAATTCCAAATTGGGCATGCATGATGTGTATACTCCAGGTTGAGGGGGGAGTGTTAGAAGTAACTTCTTATTTTTGTATGTATGTATTTATGTACCTCTTTCTTATTCCCTCTATTTGTTGGGTCTAGTATGTAAATATTCCTTCTCTATATCATAAAGAGGAGCCTGTCACAACCGGGTATTGTTCTGGCCCAATACCATTCAAATATTGAATATAATATCAATGTTTTCTATATCTAATATTTTTATTAACAAGGCAAGTATGATTTTTGGTTCAGATTGGATATTTATCCAAACTCGGAGATTATATGTTCGGATGAGATTCAGATGTTACCATATGATATCCGTCGGATATTAGATCAAACTTTTTTCTCAAATTAAGATATCGGATATACATATCAGCTCCGTATTCGATCCATTTATGTCTACTGAAGAGTTAATAGATGCTTGTAGATGAGATACATTCACAATGAATTTCCCTAGCTAGAGTAAACGTGCGTCCAGCATCTCAGGCTTCCTTACCGATGGGAGATCAAATGATTTTGCATCAATTATACTACTTTGTGGAGCGTCACAAGGCAAGTTGGGAATCTCACTTAGACAACTACTACTAATATAAAAAATTTCTTATGCGGGAGTCATCTTTGAATAGAGGGGCATAGGTATAGTACTTGATACAAGCCGATGAGTAAATGTGAATCCAAACAATCACACCCACATTGCATAGTTGTCACCAATCACTTTTGACTCAATGTTACACGTCGTGAGTGAAAATACACCATACTATTGCACGAGGATGCTATAAGCGCATCAAGTATCACACCAACAAGTAGTCACTTGGATACTTGCACAAGCAGGTGGACAATCATGTAGGTTGGCAAGCACCCATGCATTTTATTCTTCAACACAGACATGAGACAACCCCTAAATCCAAGAAGGGAGGCAGCCCCTCCTGACACTACAGTAAGGTCACCTATTAGAGCGAGCTAGTATAGGGATAACATTGTGTCATAGTGGTGGAAGACGGCGACCTCTCCTAGAGAAGGGGAAGCTGCAAAAGGAAGTATAGAGAAGCAATGATATGGACGACTCTGAACAACAGTAGACAACATGGTACTAGTGCTATTCCTATACTGAAGTAGGATTTCATGCTCAAATACCAAGAGCAAAACGGGGAAATCTGCTTCTCATATTAATTAAGCACATTGTCTATAGAAGCAAAATAATCATAGCACAACTCCTAATATAAGGACAACCATAGCACAAATCGTACAAAAAAGGTACATGGTATAAATAAGAATAGAAGAAAATAATAAATATGGTGGTGTTGACTTGTACGATTGATAGGCACACTTGTTTATATAAAGACGAGAATAGGCCGATAACCAATGTTGAACAATGTTGGACTAAATACATGTACAACCTTATGTAGTACACTTTTAAGTACATGTACGATATCCCAACACACCTCAAGCTAGTTTGTAGATAGCATACAGCACCAAAGTTTCTTTAAGATTGGACCCATGCAAGAATTCTATAAAGAGATTTGCATGTTGGAATCAGGACCTTCCAGATCTAGCAGGAGTAAGATTGACCAACTACTCAAAACCTTCCATATCTAGCAGGAGTAAGATTGATCAGCTATTTGTGAAGCTTCAACAACTGAAATTACAGTCCCACTCAGTATGTGTGGTTCTCTCACGGAAGACATGATCTGACAATTTGCACAACTGCTTGATTGTCACATAGCAAATCCATTACCTCTGCATCATAGCTCATCCAAAAAGCTCATCAGCTAGAGAAGTTCACAAGTAGTTGGGTCATGGCACTGAATTCAAACTCTGCAATAGACAAGGAAACAAAAAATTGGTTCTTGCTTTTTTAAGAACAAGGATGGCCTGCAACAAAAACAGAATAACCGGTGGTGATCGACTGCCAGTCAATGACTGATCCTAGTCAAATTAGCATTGGAAAAATCATCAACCTTTTGAGTACCTATAAGTACAGATAATGCTTCTTCACATTTTTTTCATATACCATAGTACCTACGAGATTGCCTCCAAGCAATATTGTAGAAAGCGGGAGGCGAGCGGACAAGACCTTGTGACCGCTTGAGCGCCAGGCGAGCACTCAAGCGGGCGCTTTTTGAAAAAGCGAGAGCCTAATTTCCTATATATTTTTTATACAAAATTACACACATTTGCATATAAATAATTATCAGTTAGAAACTTTTATACATGTATAAACCATGTTGTAAGTGTAAAATACCCCAATGAACTTAATTATATTATAACATACTAAATTACAAATACAGTAATATACTAAATTACTTATATACAGCAGTAGCCAGTGCATAAAATATATACACTAGTGGTACATACTACATACATAGTACATGAATATAGTAGTAGGAAGCACATGATATATACATTATACTTTAGTGGTACATAATACATGGTATAGAATGATAGAATGTACATTATACAGTAGTAAGAAGCACATGATATATACATTATACAGTGGTACATATTATACTGCAAAGTACACCTACATAGACAGTACATTAGTTATACACATAAGAGTACAAGAGAAACAAACGTATGAATGTATAAGTAGCATAGATATGAGTACAGTATATTAGTATATAACTAGTAGTTTAGTACGTAGCAGCAATACATACATAAATATGAAATGTAGGTGCAGCACTACTTACGTAAAGATGTAATATAGGTGCAGCAGTACACACATACAGAGCTTGAAGGAAGTAGGAATGATTTTGATACATATATAACTCAACAAATAGTTAGAAACGTGTGCTTACCTTGATGTACAAACATTAGTTACAGAATTATGCAATAATAGAGGCACAGTGTAACATCGGTGCAACAATTCAGGCTTTCTTTTGGGCCCAGAAGCTGCTTTTTAATTAAGTGGGTTGATGCGGCCGCCTAAACAGGGAAAGGAAGCCGGTGCACAAGCAGATAGGGCGGCTGTTAGGCGGCCGCTTTTTGCTGGCCCGCTAAATGGCGCCTAAGTCGCTAACCAGGCAGCAGAGGGGTTGGGGCGCTTGAGCGGCCGCCTGAGCCGCTTTTTAAAAGCACTGCCTCCATGTGATGTGCAGGGCTTTTCAAGAATTGACTTACTACACTCATAAAAAGTGAGATATTCAAAACAAGTAATTGTTGGGTATTTCAGTTCACCAACATACCTTTTCTATCTCCTGGTCTTCAAGCAATTCTCGAAATCCATATGTACTTCTGGGTCCATCAAAGTATCAACATGTTTGGCTCACATTCATGTTTGTTTATTCAAGAAGTTCAAGAGTGTACTTTCTCTAGGAAATGATGATCCCATCGGATATATTTAAGCATTTCAATATCTAGGAAGTATTAAGATATTCTACAAGCTGGCTCTAAATTTCCTTTAAGTAATCACTACAGTTGTGTAATGTTGATGATTATGTCGTCTAAATTGAAATAAGAACAATACATCTTGACCAGTCTAATTGATAGAACTGAACAATCAAGGCCACATCTCTGAAAACCAAACTCTTTGAGAGCATGAAATATATCCCGAACAACTAGAGCTTTGGACCATGGAGAGACTTGTGGATCCCGCAATTTAGGTAAGACTCTCCCCAATCAACACAAGTCCCCTCTATACAAATTTCTCCAAACAAATTACCATGTAAGAAGGAAGTTTTTATATTCAGGTGATACAATGGCCAGAAGAATTTTTTTCTTTGACATCAATGGCCAGAAGAATTGAAAGATATGAATATTCTGACACCACCTTAGCCACAAAAGAGAAGGTTTCAAGGTAATTTTCACCATAGACATGAGTATAGCATTTTGCAACCAAGTGTGCCGTGAGCCGATCCACATAACCATATGGACTAACATTCACACATAGAACCGACAAACAACCATCAAAAGCTTATTCCTACGAGCAGGGACAAGTGAATGAATATAACTGAGGTACTAAGATCTATCTCTTCCTCAATGGCAGGTCGCCCATCTAGGATGATCCAAAGAAACTGATACATATCTAAGTATAGGGTGAAATGAATATTGGTATCAGAGCAGTCGTTCTTGAGCCGCTCCCAACCCTAAGAGAGAGCACAAAGGAGAGTTTCCTCCCTTGCAGGCGGCCGCCGCCGCTAGGCGTTGTTGATGGCTGCCCGTAAGGATTTTCCCATCCCTGCCTCTTTTTGGAGTTGTCTCCATGGAGCTGTCTCCATCTTCACCAACCAAATCATCCAATGAAGTTGCTGGATCCAGATCTACAAGGGTCGCCATGACTCCGTCTGCCTTGCTTGCTAATGAATCCGCCGCTATCCTACTCATCGCCATCCATTTTTCTGCCACCATTATTGCTCACTTGGAGGAGTTGTTGATGCCTCCTTGTATGCTTCAGCCGCCGATCTACTCCATGCATCCACCCCTATTGAGATCTACTCCTAAATCAAGGAAATGATCTCCTATTTCTGCTGATATTGGGGGTACATCGTCCCCATATTGCTATGGTGGAGATCCAGAAGGATTTCCCTTCTTTTGCTGTTGTCTTCAGGGTTTTCTGTTGCTGTTTGCCTCCAACACGCTGTGTTTTTTTATCGACACAGCGTTTAGGCGGTGTTCTGCTTCTTCGTGACTCTTTCGCCAATTTTGGACACAACATGTCTTTTTTTAGACAATGTGTTTGGTGATTCGCCGGTGTGAGACAGGTGTGTCCTCCTTTGACGCGGCATGTCACTTGCTTCTGCCCTGAGTTTCTGTCAACTAACACGGCTTGTCCTTTCAACGACACGATGTGTCGCCGGCTTCTGCCGGCACTGACTGCTACTACTGTGCTACAAGACACGATATGTCTCTTCATCGACACGGCGTGTCTTCTGCTATTTCCGCTTCCTGTGTCAACTGACACGGAGTGTCTCAACGAGACGGCGAGCCCGCTGCTTACTGTTGCTACATCTTGGTGTGTTACAATGATTTATCATATGATGGAGGTATCTATACATTGTGTGTTCCTTCTTTCTCTTAGCAGCAACATTTATCTTCCCGTTTTCAGCATTTTTAGCATTTTGTTTACACTCCCCGGTCTTCCAACCCTACATAACCTTTTGCCTACCTCCTGAATACTTGATCCACCCCCCCCCCTTTTTTTGTACCTATTCATCCTACTGAGTAACATTCCGGTAGTGTATCTTCTATTTTCTACAGAGTTCCATTCTGATAGTCTTCTTTTCCTACCCCTCCCCATATACACTACATATTTATGCTAATCGGATCCCCTTTTCAGTTCGGGTAGAGATTCATTTATTTTTCTACCCAGATCTACCTAATCGGGTCATTTTGCACCTTGACTCGCATTATCAGTTGCCTCCTCCGCATATTTTCCTATACAACTCTTGCCTCTACCATTGTTTTTGACTCTCCACTCCAACCACTCTCTTGATTCTTTTCATGGTTGGCGTGAGGGGGAGAATAGAGGATGAAGAGTAGAGGGAAGAGATGAGATGGAGAGATGAAGAATTTAGTAATGCTGCTACATGGATCTTCATGCCACTTTTTTGCTGCTATATGGATCCTTTTGCTACTATTGGTGTTCCTTTTTCGTCTATGTGGATCTGTCTATTGTTATGTGGAGTGCTCATGATTGTGGTGTTGTTATACGGAGCTTTCCGTTGCAATTATTGTTTATTCATCATCTACCTCGAATGCCGCTATGAAGTTACATATTGGGACGTCATTGTTCCTACTTGTGATATGATTAGCACATTTTACCTGCTACTTTGTGCTTTTGCACTATCTGTTGTCCGTGCTCTATTTTGCATGTTGACTTTCTACTATGGACCGACACTCTCTGGACTCTGTGGACCAACACTCTGTGGACTTTGACGCCTAAAACTGTGATGGATACTTTATAAAGAGGGAAGATGATGGAGACTTTTTGTTATTGACCTTACATGGAGCTTCGTCTACATAGTATATTGGAGCTATGTATTTTCTTGCTACTTTGTACACTGGTTTGCTATCCGCCTACGTCGTCCACTTTTGCTTCTCTGTGCTAGCACTCTCTGGCTTTTCTGTGCTTTGCGCACGTTGACTCTCTACTTGTCCGTGCTTTGTTTGCACGTTGACTACTGCTGCATCTTGTGACCTAGCACTCTGTAGGACATGTGATCCAACACTCTCTGGCTACTACGACGACGACTGTAATGAAGACTTGGTGTCTATCCGCTATACGCTCTTTTGCTCTAGATGCCACTATTATGATCAAGAAGCATCCATGCCTGCCAAGATATCTGCTGCTATGGAGTATCTACTTGAGGGGGAGTCTTTGAGTGTTTCGAGTGATTTATTGTAAAATGGAGGGGGAGAAATTTTTGTATGGGCTTGGTTATCTTTTTATTCTATTTAGTCAGTCAGTCTGTCTATTTGCAAGCTGACTCCCAAGCTCCAGCTTGAGGGGGAGTATTAGAGTGTCTATTACTTAAGTGTTTTGTCTATTTACTTTAGTCATTTAGCCTATTTGTAACATGGGCCCAATAGTCCATTGGCCCATTAGGGTTTGTCTAAGTGTCGGTATGCTTCCCCCTTCTCCTATTTAAAGGAAAGGCGGTTGCCTCCTTTCTATCAAGCAATAACAAAAACCTACTCGTTTGGGGTTTTCCCCCACTCATATCTTGTTGTCTCGTTTTCCACAAATATCAAAAGCAACATAGGATGGAAATAAATAACAAACAAACATATGTATGCGGTGAGAGGTACATCATTGCTTACCTTTCCTAAGAGAAAAAGGTTTATCATTTAATTGCTTGTTTCCCTCATATCCTCGGCTAAGCAATATTTGTGGCATGCATGTTTTCCACACTCGTTGCAATTGGAATCAATTTTCGATGTGTATAACCTATAGGGGTGTCAAAAAATCATTTTTGGGTAGGTTTTGGGTCAGACAACAGCCTGGTTGATGCAAATTAGTCCATCCCGGAACCAGATTTTTTTTTACGAAGTGGTATACCCAAAATCAGACCCGTTTCATAATGTATGACCCAGAACTGAACTCAAACTCTATTATTTGTTTAATTACTCAAGATATGTATACCATAATTAGAACTTGGTTTGTCTAAAAATTTTCAACCCAGATTCGACCCAAATTGAAAAAATCATCACCCAGAATCGACTCCGTTCAATTCTAAGATCAACGTCCAAACCCAGAACCAACCCACATTGGCAAAATCCAAAACTGAAACCCGTTTTTTTCCGAGTAGGACAGAGATGGGTTCACGGGTTCAGACAAAATTTGACAGCCCTATAAACCTAAATGTTGGGTAGATGACTAGACAACCGCACGATGGATGGGCAAAAAAATGTTTATATGTGGAGTTGTGTCCATGGGTGACGAAGGAGGAAAACACTCAACTATAACAGGGAAAGGTAACGACTCCACTACCTCTTGCTTGACTAGTGTGAATAGTCAGGGTTTCAGAGAGCATAGGGTTGCACAATGTGTGCACCCTCATATATATAATACTGAAACAATTACAGAGAGGTCCATACAGAAGAAACAAATAACAAAATAAATAACAGAATACAGAACATAACGGAAACATATACTGTAACACTCCCCCTCAAGTTGGAGCATAGATATCAATCATGCCCAACTTGTCCACCAGTGTGCAGAAGTGCTTCTTAGCCAGAAGTTTTGTGAAGACATCCGCAACTTGATCTTCAGATCGCGTAAAAGGAGTGCAAATTTTACCAGCCAGAACAGATTCTCGAATAAAGTGGCAATCCACCTCAATATGCTTGGTGCGCTCATGATAAACAGGATTATTGGCAATGAAAATAGCAGCTCGGTTGTCGCAGTGCATTGGAATCGCATAGGAAGATTCAATCCCAAGTTCATGCAAAAGAGAACGCACCCAGAGAAGTTCACATGCAGTATGGGCCATAGCCCTGTATTCAGCTTCAGCACTGGAGCGAGCAACAACATTCTGTTTCTTGCTCCTCCAAGTCACCAAGTTACCTCCTACATAGGTACAGTAGCCAGAGGTGGATTTCCTGTCAATTCTGCTGCTTGCATAATCTGAATCAGAATAGCCCTCAAGTTTACAATGTCCAGTTTTCTTATAATACAAACCTTTGCCAGGTGCCCTTTTTAAGTATCTCAGAATGTGACAGACAGCGTCCCAGTGACACTGTCTAGGCTTGTCCAAGTACCTGCTCAGAAGGCCCACAGCAGTAGTAATGTCAGGACGAGTAACAGTCAGATAAATCAATTTCCCAATAAGTCTCCTGTATTTCTTTGGCTCAGCAAACATAGATGAAGTATCATCGTCCCAATCAACATTGGGATCCATAGGAGTATCTGCAGGTCTTGCTCCCATCATACCAGTTTCTTGCAGGATATCAAGTACATATTTTCTCTGGGACAACACAAGAGCACTAGAGTTCCTGGAAACCTCTATACCCAGAAAGTATCGTAATCTGCCTAAGTCTTTAGTAGCAAAATGTACCCAAATGGTTTTTTGTGGCCTGAATACCTGCAGAATCACTGCCTGAAATAATGATATCATCTACATAGACAATCAGAATAATAATTCCTGCAGAAGTTTTCTTCGTGAAGACAGAATGATCCACTTGAGACCGTAGAAAGCCAAAATCAGAAAGAATCCTGCTTAATTTATCGAACCAGGCACGTGGACTCTGCTTAAGCCCATAAATAGATTTTTTAAGCCGACATACTTTGTGAGACTCCCCCTGAGCAACAAACCCAGGAGGTTGCTCCATGTAAACCTCTTCCTGCAGATCACCATATAAGAAAGTGTTCTTCACATCAAGCTGTAGAAGAGGCCAGTCAGAGTTTACAGCGACAGATAACAAGATTCTGACAGAATTCAAGCGAGCAACAGGAGAAAAAGTCTCAAAATAGTCAATGCCGTAGGTCTGAGTATATCCTTTGGCAACTAACCGAGCTTTTAACCGTTCAACTGTACCATCCGGTTGATATTTGACAGTGTACACCAAGCGACAACCTACAGGCTTGCACTGAGGAGGAGGATCCACCAACTCCCAAGTGCCTCTATCAGTCAGAGCGGTCATCTCATCCTGCATAGCAGAAGTCCATGTTGTACTCCGCAGGGCATCCTGAATAGTCTTAGGAACAGTAACAGCAGATAAGGCATATACAAAATCACGCGCCTGAGCAGTGAGATGATCAGTAGATACAAAATGAGCAATACTATGAGACGTGCAGGAACGAGTCCCTTTGCGAAGAGCAATAGGAATATGTAAATCAGACTGTACCTCAGGTGAAGCAGAACCTTCTTGAGGTGAAGATTGGTCGACTGGGGGGGTACGTGTGAAGAAGGTGCTCTGTTCCTGCGCTGATAAACACGAAGCTGAGGACGATCTGGCATCACAGTATCATCCGTCTCAGGTATGCAGTCAGACAGAATAGGCAAGGGTGGTGCAATAAGATTTGGTTGCAAATTTTCTCCCGCAGATGAATAATAAGGAGTGTCTTCAAAAAATACCACATCACTACTAGTCAGCCATTTTCGCGTAGCAGGATTATAGCAGCGATAGCCTTTCTGAGTCCTTGAATATCCCAAGAAAATACATTTAGTTGCTCTTGGCGACAGTTTATCAGATGCTGCGCCAAGGATGCGGACAAAGCATGTGCAACCAAAAATCCGTGGAGGAACAGAAAACAAAGGAGCCTCCGGATGTAAAACCTGGAACGGGATTTTGTTACCAATAACCGACGATGGCATACGATTAATAAGAAAACAGGCAGTCATAACCGCTTCTGGCCAATAAGAACGAGGTACATGTGAATGTAACATGATAGTGCGAGCCACTTCTAACAAATGACGATTCTTTCTTTCCGCAACACCATTCTGTTGTGGTGTATAGGCACAGGAGGTTTGATGTAAAGTTCCAACAGATTTACAAAAAAGTTCCACATCTTTCTGAACAAACTCCAATGCATTATCAGTTCGAAAAATTTTAATAGGCACACCAAACTGGGTTTTAATTTCAGCAAAGAAGAACTTTATTGTGGATATCACTTCGGATCTACTTTTCAACAGAAATAGCCAAGTAGTCCGTGAAAAATCATCAATAAACAAAATAAAGTATCGATAGCCAGACACACTCGGTACATTACATGGTCCCCACACATCAGAGTGCACTACATCAAAAATATGCCTGCTGCTCACAGAACTACGCCGCGGATATACCGATCTAGTTTGTTTACCCAGTTGACAAGACTCACACTGGAAACTACAACTACTCATATCTGGAAGTAAATGGCGCAGTTTGTCAGAAGAAGGGTGTCCCAGCCTGTAATGCCACTGTAAAGTAGAAACCGATGCTGATAAAGCGGAAACTTTGGCAGACTTGGGCAGCTCGTCCAAGTAGTAGAGACCATCAACATCTTCATACCCCCCACCAATCTTCATCCTCGTGAGAAGGTCCTGAAAAATGCAAGAGCCAGGAAGGAATGTCAGGCTACAGTTCAAATTCCTTACAAGTTTGCTAACAGATAATAAATTCATAGGAAAGTTAGGCACATATAAGGCAGATTTGATAAGAAACTGAGAAGTAATGTCCCCAATGCCAGAAACAGGAGATCGAGATCCATCAGCAACCATAACCGTAGATTTATGAGTAGGTTTAGAGATGGACTTAAACAAAGCCCTATTGCCAGAAATATGGGATGATGCACCAGAGTCGATCACCCATTTATTATTACCAGATGGGGGTGGCAAATGTGAACTCAGAAAGGCAGTATCATAACCAGTATGGGCAGCATGAGCTCCACTCGTGGACGCGTCAGAAGAGGAACCAGCACGCTCCAGAAAAAGGCGTTCGACTTCAGCCCTGATGTAGTCAGCAGTAGTGCCCGCTGTATCTAGTGTAGTAGGATGTGCAGCACTCTCGGATGCAGGGACAGCAGAATCAGCAGTAGTGTTCGCCCATTCCGGTTTACCATATTTCTCCCAACATTTTTCTTCAATGTGGTTTGTACGACCACAGTAAGAGCACAAGCGTGATCCGGGCGAAGGACGCGCAGCAGTAGTAGGAGCAGTAGGAGGGGCTCCACGCCCAGCAGTAGGAGAACGACCTCTCCCACCACCAATGGGAGGACGTCCATCAGAAGCACGACCACGGCCACGACCGCGGCCACGGCCACGCCAGGCAGCTAAGGCAGTAGACTCACCAACATCTGGAGCAGTAGGTGGTGTCGATGATGAAAGACGCTGAAGTCGCTGGTAAGCACTCTGAAGAGTAGGCAGTGGATCGCCTGCCAGAATCTGATCAACAACGCCAGAATAGGAGTCAGGCAAGCCACTCAAGAACTGTATCAGCTGCAGCTCATCGCGTTGCTTCTGCATAATCACCAGATCCGTGGACAGAGGATGATACGTCTCCAGTTCACCCCACAAACCGGTGAACGTAGAGAAGTAATCGGTGATATCAGTGCCAGTAAAGGTAAGACGACTAAGTTGTTTGTTGATATCAAACACCTTTTTCGGATTCTGGCTGTGGGAGAAGGTGCGAGCAAGCTGATCCCACATCTGTTTCGCAGTAGGCAGACGAAGAATAGTCACACTAATCTTCTCAATTGTGTTGTTGAGAATCCAAGTCATCACTGTAGAGTCGTCACGGACCCAATCATCGTAAGCTTTGACATCGTTCAAGTCAGCATCATCAGCAGGCTGGGACGGACCGGCACGAGTGAGATGGGAATACTTCCCTTGTGATTTGGCATATATCACAAAGGAGCAAACCCATAGCTGGTAGTTGCGTCCGTCAAGTTTCACCGTAGTAACCTGACGACGCAGATCATCGGTCGAGGACGCCATCAGATAGACAGGCACAGTGGGCAGGCAAGGCAGGCAGGCAGGCAAGGCAGACACAAGATCACAGAGGACCTCTCACATACGGACTACACCAAAGTGTAGTAGAAGACCCGGAGGCCAAAGCCGACACGGGCAGGCAGGCACAAACAAAACCGAGCCGAAGAGGCTCTAGCCGAACAACGGGCCGATCTCCCCCGAAAAACTAATCTAGTCCAGATCTACCAACCCGGCAGCGCACCTGCTGTGCGAACAACAACAACGGTCGCTCAAGCACTAGCGGTGCACCGCGCCAGGATGGTAGACGGACCCGGAACCGGTGGGAGACGGCTGGCTGCTGCCCGGCGGTGGCCGGCGGGCTGCTGCTCGGCGGCGGCGGCGGCCTGCTGGCTACTGCCCGGCGGCGGCGGCCGGCGGCTGGCTGCTGTTCAGCGGCCGGCGGCGGCGGGCGGGGGGGGGCGCCGGTGGAGAGGAGAGGGAGGGAGGGAGAGACCCTAGGTCTCGACCTGCTCTGGTACCACGTGAATAGTCAGGGTTTCAGAGAGCATAGGGTTGCACAATGTGTGCACCCTCATATATATAATACTGAAACAATTACAGAGAGGTCCATACAGAAGAAACAAATAACAAAATAAATAACAGAATACAGAATATAACGGAAACATATACTGTAACAACTAGATATCGCCAAAGAAAGATGTAACCTTAGAAAATATAAGGCCAATAGACAAACAAGTGACCTTTTGGCCAACTGTACCACCTATAGGGTTCTAAGGGATAATTTGTCAATACCAAAAGTAAGTGTTATCTTATGGATAACCTGTTGTGCTTCCGCATTGTGTGCTTGGGTGGTGTTACACTACCTGTAGGGTGTTTCTAGGTGCTTATTGCGGAATATCAACAGCATCACACTATTGAAAGACTAACAAGCAAGTTAGTTGTGAAAGATTGCACTAAGATCTATAGGGTAGATTGTTTTGAGGCATTTTATTCAGTGGTCATAAGACTCAAATATATGCAGATCCATATTTTTGTGGTTTTAGATCTGGACTTCCCCCTCCACTAGCTTGATGTAAAATTTCCATCTTGGAGCGAAGATTTTTTAGAAGAAATATATAAGAAGAAACATCCTAGGTTTGTTGGTCAAGGGGAGAAAGCTAGAGTGCACAAACTCAAGAAGTTTATCAAACAGAGCCCTACATCTTGGTCTGATAAACTACAAAGCAAAGGCCTACATCTTAATTTACTCACAGATATTCAGATTACACAATAATGTTTACCACATTTGTATTACTATAATAGTGTAATGTCCAACCATACAGATTTGTACAATTTACTATTCTCACAAGCTCATCCGATTCTTCAAGTACAATAGTAATTAAAAAAAAGTGACGAATGTTTTATTTATTGAAGGTTAACTGTAGAAAATGCAGAAACTGCTTCTCAAACATACACAAGATTTGTCAGATTGTTCAAGTTGCTTTTAAACAAAGCTACCTAATACTATTTCGACCCTTAGGTTGTACGTTTCGGATGAACTGATCAAACTGGATAGGTGTACAAGTGCATACATATAGAAACTGGCATAATATGATGGTAAAGACAAGTGTCGAGATCAAAATCAGGAGAGATATAGACACCATTGTACAAACTATAAGATCAGATAAAATGGGTGCCAACCTTGAACTCCCAGTTGCCAGAATATCTTCTGTTGGGTGAAATTTATTTACTGGACTTATAGTTGTAATTTCAGGTTCAGTAACCTCTGCAACAAGCTGACCTGTGTTGGTATCAATAAAATCAATGGGATGTAGTGCTACTCCATTGTAGTTTTCACTGATGTATCGACCAATCACAGCAAGCGATTCTGATGAATCCTACAAAATACAGATAGAGGTGACTATTAATTGGAGCAACTGCTCTTGTAGAAACATTTCTCAGGCACACAACTTCCTGAGGACAGAAAAATGCTTCAGAACAGGTAATTCTTATCCCTACATCATATTTGCTGTCAGTCAGAGTTCCATCAACAATTACAACTAGAATAAGACCAAAAAGAAAAAATCTCGGGGTCATAGGATGAGAACAACAATTAGACATTCAGAAAAAAGATAAAGTACTCTGAAAAGTAACACGTTGGCCACACCTTAGGATCCCACTCAGCACGGAAGGATGTCAGATGTCGATTGAAATCATGGCTGTGGACAATCTCTCTGGTTGCAGATGATAAATCACGAAAGACAGAATCCCACACCCGTATGCGATTGTCTTGTGATGTGCTTAATATTTTGGACCCAGTTATGGGAGAAAAATATGCAGAATTCACAACGCGATCATGAGCTAGATCACCGAGGGAGACCTCCAATTTGCGCATATCCCATATACGTGCCTGCCATATTATCAAGCACAAAAGAGTATGATAATAAACTTTAACTGTATTTCACAACAGCCTGAATATAACCTGCATATACACACAACCGTTCCTAGGATGTCTCAACCACACATTCAAAGACGGGGAAACCTCAGATTTTTAAAAGGATGTCCAAGGTGGTGGGATACTGGGATTAAGGTGGTGGATCAAGGCTGCTCCCCCTCCACTGATGGACCAGGGAGTCAGAAACAGCTGTTTTATGGACTAATTGATCCAACTCATGAACTAAGAAGAAAAAAGGTGATCCGAGTACTCACAAAGTGGTCATTCCCACAACTTAATAGTAGGTCAGGTAGAACAGGATTGCAATGAAGCCCCACGACCTTGGTACCTCTTTTATGGATCAATACAGGGTTTCTACCAGTACTTTTTGAGCGCACATCCACCCTGGAAAATCGATGATAACCGAGATCAGAAGCAGACATCAAACACAGAAAACGGAAATATTCTCGCATACGTTTCGGTTGTGATGCCAATAATCAATCATGGCTTCAGTGCAGAAGAAAATAAAGTGTTTTAAATATTCAGTCTCAAATAGGGTCTTGCAACCAGAATCAGTTTGTGCCAAGCTCACAAATGATAAATGATAAATGAATTTACTAAGGAACTTTTTGTGATTACATTTTTCATAGATTATTAGACTATTTTCTGAGTATACATAAATTTTGTAGATTGAACCATTAATCTTTTGATTTTCAGAGATAACACTAAAAAGATGAAACAACTATTCCTTTCCTCAAGTCTTGACAGTTATTGCATCGCCTTAATCAAGCTTTTGCCAAGTTCACAATTTTCCTACACAAAAACGACTTTAATCAAGGATAAATTCAAAATGACAGACTACATTACTAAGGTCAAACATCTGAATACTGAAACATAGAAACAGCCTCAGCTGAAAATGGAAGAGGAAGGAATTTTTCTCTTGCTAAGGAAAATAGTCTTCATGACACAAACCAACGAAAACCAAAGTATGCATAAAAAAATTTAAGGGGGCAGAAAAAACACATCAGCAATGAGTTGAAGAGGGCAAGAATAATATGTGCACTTGGGGTAATGACACAGTTAGCAAGGTATTAACTGAGACACGTCAATTGCTGGTTGAAAGAGGCAAGAAGTGAAATGATTTCTGTATTGCAGACACACATGATGCTAGAAACCTACTACTATCGGTATGAGAAATTCCATGTATTGATTTCAATTTGGAATCATTAATGAGTCATTTATGCAATCCAACCATATGGATGACAAGAACATAGTGCCCGTGTTAGACCCGGATTTAAATATCATCAAAATTGCCTATATTTTTTGAGATATCATCCAAATATTTGAAAGGTAATTATTGATTTGAGGGTGACAATTGATTTTCCTGTCTACACAATATTAAGATAGGGGATGGGGTTGTAACTTGTAACTCTTTCTAAATGATTTTTTAATACATCTTATATTGAGATATATTATTTGTATTTACTGCTTATTGTATTTCTGTTTAAGTTTTTCCTTTATTCTGTAACATGGGCCTTTGTATAAAGAGACCCATTAGGGTTTTCAGTTCGCTTCCTTGTACAGCCTCCTCCTATTTATAGGAGTGAGTTTCCTCCTTTGTGAATATAGAAAACACGGCACACTTTCATATGGTACCAAAGCCAGTCACCTAGGCCTAATCTCCACAAGTCACCGCCGCCTTCTCCCTCTCTCTCTCTTTCCCTCCATCAGCTGCCGCACCCGTGTACATCCTATACTTCCGTTGTTGATCACTCCTAAGGAGATCTAAGCTTCTTTCTAAGCCCTATCCTCTTCTCCAACAAGAGGATCTAGGGATATGGTCGACGGTCCTTCCAAGGTTCTTATGCCCTGAAGAACTGTTATTTGGAAGTACCGTTTGGCAGATCTGTGGTCATTCATGATCACCTATTCTAGGGCTCTGCTCACTTTATGAGTGGTATGATTGGGTATATCCAACATATCACCGTTCTTCTTGGTGAATCATTGTATTTGCCACTTACTCTGGGTCATCCTTGACCTTATTTTGTTGGGTCCTCTGTTCCTCCTTCTGATTTACTACTTCCCTGACATTTGACACATCGTGTCTTTGTTCGACACATCGTGTCTCATTCCGGCGAATTCTCTGATCTGTTGTTGTCCTGCTCTCTAACACGCCGTGCATTTATTTTACACGTCGTGTCTCAATCCGGAGGATCACCTAACATGTTGTCTTATTTTTGACACGTCGTGTGTTATTCCAGGCGACTTTCTACTGCTCTTTGACACGCTGTGTCCTATTTTTGACATGTCGTGTGCCATTCCAGGCAACTACCTGTTGTTCCTTGACACACCGTGTCTTTATTTTAACACGTCGTGTGTTGTTCCAGGAAACTTTCTACTGTGTGTTGTTGCTTCTAGAGATTCTTTAGATATCACTTTTGCTTTATGACTTCACCTTCCTCTGAGATCATGGAGACACATCCTAGATGTGTCACGTCTGTCAAGTTCAATGGATCCATCTACATTTTGTGGGCACGATCTTTCAAGATTTATGCTCACTCATCGGGCAAGCTTGAGCATCTCACCGAGGAGCCTCCTCCTAGAGATGACACGTCTGACAAAAAGGAATCCGGCTATAAGAAATGGGCAGAATGTGATTCTCAAGTTTTGTTTTGGATTCTAAATAGATGTGAATCCCATGTAGCCACCAATCTCCTGTTTACTGACACCGCCAAGGAGGTCTGGGATCATATTGCTCAAGTCTATTCTAGAAAAGGAAATGCCTCCTGAGTTTTTTAGCTCTATAAACGCTTGCATTCTCTAAGACTTGATGACACTACCTCATTTGCTTCACACTTTGATACTGTGAAGAATAAGATTGTATTGAATGCAATGGGATGAATACAAGACTAGACACCCTCTCCTTCATATAGGAGAGGGGAGACGCCCTAAGACTTAGGACGCAAGTAATCTAAACGGGCTGAAATACAAAAGCCCAATAACTAATTAACCAATTAACTAAATAGGCTAATATTATAGACTCTCTAACACTCTCCCTCAAGCTGGAGCATGTGTGAAACACATGTCCAAAGCTTGGAGGTTACAAGACTCGATAAAATGATAAAAGAAATGATAAATGAAAGATAAAAGATAAATATGACTCCCCATACAAAAATTGATACTCCCCCTGAACCATGTGGTGACAATGCCTCTCTTCTTTGAAATTGTATTCTGCAGGTTGGAGATCCATTAGCTTTGAAGGTCTTTGGAGTGCATCTGGAATGAAAAGCATCTGAAGAATGGAACCTGAATATTGCAGCAGTAATTCACCACTTGGAGCAGACGATCACCAATACCACGACTACGAAAACTTCACTGGAATACGTACTTAACGTGGCACAAACGCGGATCTCCAATGATGATCTAGTAGTAGTGGTGTCTTCGAATTGTCTAAGAAGACGTACATAACGTGGCACGAACACGAACGGTCGATATGCTGGTGATACGATGCAGGCACCATAACTTTGTTGCATGAACCTTGGGGCTTGACAGGAAAGGAGATATCATCCATCAAGGAAAGTCCCAAGTAGATCAGCAACAGGTGATGTCGAAATAGCAGATGCAGCTCGGAGAAGACGTGATAAAGCAGCTCGGTGAAGATAAATCTAGTATAAACCTTACAGAAGTAGATTGGCAGACTTGCTGAGCTTTTGAAAATCTGAAGAAGCACCCATCTGTCTCATGTGAATGCAGACGAAGAAGTACACCATCAACACCTGACGTACATAACGCGGTACGAACGCGGATAGCTCGGTGTTGACGCTGAATGAAGATCCTTCAATGCTGTCTGGAAGTAGAGAACGGATGTGTTGAACAACGCGAAGCTCCATGAAGATAATAGCCTGAATACATATATCATCCCTTCTCATACTCTCTCTCATACATATTCTCTCACTCTCTCTCTCTTCTCATCTCTTCCTCTCCTCTTTATCCCCCCGCACACCAAATACGATGAGAGTGAGTGTTTGGTGTGGAGAAATGGATATATGACCCCCCGAACTGTGGAAAGGGATACACACATGATATGAGTGGGAAAGGAATTGGTGGATTCGAGAGGATCTTGTGATATGGAGATGTCCGGGGGTGGAGCCCCCGCGAAAATTTTGATTAGGATAAAACTGGATCCGATTAGCCAAGGGCAGATCCGATTAAGGATCTGAATATCAACAGACATCTGGTATATGGGGCAGTAATAGGGCTGTCTGGTAGCGGTGGAGAGTGATGGGTGATCGTACTTCAGCCAAGGATAGGCAAAAACGTTGGGGCAGCAACAATGAGATGGAGAGCAGCAGTGGAGCAGCGACCAGGGGCATGGATGACGGCGGCAGCTGAATGGTATGATCGGTAGCTGGGGATATGGTTGCTGGATGATATGGCAGCAACACAACAGCAGGACAGATATCGATGATTGTATCGCTCGGCTGATGTAGCACTTGGCCACAACGAAAAAGATGATATTGGTCTACTGCACGGCTCCGGAGATATTGCATGCCATGAGGCTACATGCGGAGTCGAGTGCGGAGCCTCTCCTTATGAGATGACGAAGGCTGGAGCTGAGGGCATCAAGGCGATGCAGCGGTAGATGGATGTTGAATAATGTGAGTGTGATGGCGTCAACGGATGTGGATGGCGGCTGCTTCTAAGCGGCGCGGTGACGGTGATGGTTGCTCCTACTTTTGTGGTCGGACGCAACACTCTTACTGGTCGTCGGCGGCTTGCTGGTTGTCGTCGGCTTGTTGGTCGCCGTCGGCTTCCTGGATGGATTCAGCGGCGGATGGAGATCTTTGTTGGGCGCTACTTGTTGCTGGCCGCAGTGGTTGCTGCTATTGCTGGCCGACTGATGTTCTGGCAGGCTGTGGCTGCGGCTACAGTTGGTAACTGGTAACGGCTTGATGATGGTTGTTGATTGCACTGAGACGGAGATAGCCGGCGTACAGAAAGAAAAATTAAATCTTTAAGAAAGAGAAGAAGCCATGGAGGCCGAGAGATGCCTGGCGGGCAGCCGGCTTAAGCCATGGCAACGGCGGCGGCCGCCCGTAGGCGGGGGTTCTTCCCCGCGGTTGCTCTCTGGAAAAGACGAGCGGCAGCGGCTAGGGCTGCGTGTGCGTCGTAAAGTTGAGGGAGGTACGGCGGGCCGGCGGCTAGGTTTCCCTCAGAAGCGAACGCGCTCTGTTCACGCAGGAATTATTGTTCACGTCGCGCATTGTTCACCGCCGGAGTACTGTTCACATCGTCGTTACTGTTCACCGCTCTGATACCATGTGAAGAATAAGATTGTTGGGGAGAGCTCAAACTCCACCATCCTTTATCTATTGATCTCACTAAATTACAAAAACAACAAGATGAAGTTCAGCTTTGTCAATTTTTGGCATCCTTACCACCTAGCTATGAAGCCGTTTGTCAACAAATCCTTGCATCAGAACCATTACCCATGTTGGATGATGTGTATCTTCGACTATTTTGCTCAGTGTCCTCTGCTGCCAAAGAAGGATCGGCCGCTCTAGTTGTTGTTGAACGAGAACGTGAAAACTCTACTCATGGACGGGGTAAAAGGTCTTAACACTGGTAGACAGGGGCCTCCTCCTCAGCCTTATGGAAGAGGGTCCTCTTCTCTTCAACCTCGGTACTGCAACTTTTATAAACGGACCAATCATACCGAGGACAAATGTTGGAAGAAAAATGGAAAGCCTGAATGGGCAAACCAAGTCTCCACTACTGATGTTGATAAAGAATCTACATCTAATCTTACTTCTCCTTAGATGGTTACACTAAGTTCGTCTGATCTTGACAAGCTTACCAAATCCGCTTTTGCAGCTACCACCACACCTCAGGCGAACATTGCTCAACACTCTGGTATTCCCTCTTGCCTTCAAGCTTCCTCCTCTTCTACAAAAGAAGATTGGATTGTTGATTCAGGTGCCACAACCCATATGACTGGTAATAAAAATCTCTTCACTCATCTAAAGAAATCTACATATCATCGTCATGTGCGTCTGGCAGATGGATCTACTTCTCCGGTCACTGGAATTAGGGATGTTGACAGCCATCTCCTTAAATATGTTTTGTTTGTGCCTAGATTTCCATTAAACTTGATGTCTGTTACAAAATTTACCAAATCCTTAAATTGCAGTGTAACATTCTTTCCTTACATTGTCTCCATGCAGGATCTCAGGACGAAGAAGACGATTGGTGGGGATATGAAGGTGGAGACGGTTTGTACTATCTATAGACCTCGTCAAATTTGCATGCTACTGCTCTTATGGCTCACTCTACTTCTCATTATCAATAGCACATGAGACTTAGTCATCCTTCCACTCAAAAGTTAAAGTCCTTGTTTCCTAGTTTGTCTTCTGAAAAGTTTACTTGTCAATCATGTCAACTTGGAAAACATCACTACTTTGTGTATCCTCCTTGTTCTGATAATAGGAGTCCTAGTCTGTTTTATTTAGTTCATTCCGACATCTGGGGACCATGTCGTATTGGTAATCGTATTGGTGTGTGATATTTTGTAACTTTTATTGATGATTGGTCTCGTGCTACTTGGCTTTATCTTTTGAAAGATCGCTCTGAAATTTTAGATATTTTCTCTAATTTCTTAAATGAAATAAAGACTCATTTTTCTACTGCTCCTAAATTTGTTCGCACTGATAATGCTTCTGAGTAAGTGCAACATCACTTTCAAAAGATCTGTGTTTCCAAAGGAATTGTTCATCAAACCTCTTGTGCCTATAGTCCACAGCAAAATGGTGTTGCTGAAAGGAAAAACAGACACCTTGATGTCGCTCGTACTCTCCTAATTGAAATGAATGTTCTCAAGTCCTATTGACCTGATGCCATCTTGTTAGCCAACTACCTCATCAACCGTATGCCTTCGTCCATCCTCCAAAATCAGATTCCATACCAACTCCTCTACCCCCATGAATCTATTTTTGCCCTACCACCAAAAGTTTTTGATTGTCTTTGTTTTGTCCACATTCACCAACCTGGACTTGATAAATTGTCTCCACGAGCTATTCGTTGTTGTTTTCTTGGGTATTCTCGCATACAAAAGGGTTATATATGCTTTGATCATGTTGCACGTAGCTTGTATGTTAGTGCGGATGTCATCTTCTTTGAAAATACATCTTTCTTTTCTGAGCCACGTTCACATGTGCCTCCTAATGTACCACTTCCAAATGTACCAATTTCTACCATCCCATCCGTAAATGAATCTTCCACCCCTGTTCTGAAAGCCTGAGTGTCAGCGCAAAAGACCTCCACCTGAAGTATCCCCTACTATGACCTCTTCGGAAACTGATGATCCACCACCAGTTAATGGTAATTCTATTAACTCTATTCAGATTTCTGAGTTGGACATGCCTATTGCCTTACGAAAAGGACAGCAGTCTGGTGCCAAATATTGTATTTTTAAGCATATTTCTACTGATCATCTCAATGCTTCCATGGCTAAATTTACTGCTGCAATATCTGCTATCTCTATTCCAAAGAATGTTCAGGAAGCACTTGTACATCCTAGATGAAAAAGGCCATGGATGAGGAGATGGATGCTCTTCACTCCCGTAGGACATGGGCCCTTGTTTGACCTTCCCCCAGGCAGCAATCCTGTTGGACGTCGCTAGTATATACTGTTAAATATCTGCCAGATGGAACGATTGAACACTTAAAAGCTAGATTGGTTGCCAAAGGTTATACACACGAGTCTGGAGTTGCTTATTTTCAAACATTTTCTCTCGTAGCTCGTCTTAAATCTGTGTAGATTCTTATTTCTAAGTTTGTCTATATGTCCCAACCTCCAGGTTATATTATTGAGGGGAGTATTTTGGAAATGTTTGTCTTAAGAAGGCTATTTATGGTCTTAAGCAGAGTCCTCGAGCATGGTTTGACAAATTTTCTCTTATACTGCAGCAATTTGATTTCACAAGGTCTCAATGTGATCATTCTATTTTTATCAAAACCACAACTTCTAGCATTATTATTCTTATTGTATATGTGGATGATATCATTATATCTGGTAGTGATATCACAGGGATTGTTGATACAAAGAAATACCTTATGAAGCATTTTGTAACTAAAGACCTTGGACGTCTTCGGTATTTTCTTGGCATTGAGGTAGCATATAACAAAAATGGAGTATCTCTCTCACAAAGGAAGTATACCCTAGACTTATTATATGAAATAGGAATGTTGGGTTGTCGTCCTCCTGTCTCACCTATGGATCAGGCACATGATCTATGGGCTGAGTCCACTCATCTCTTAGACGATAAATATTGTTACAAGCGACTAGTTGGCAAACTTTTGTATCTCACCGTTACCAGACCAGATATATGTTTTGTTGTGGGAGTTCTTAGTCAATATATGGATTTCCCTCGACAGTGTCACTGGGAGGCTGCATGTCGTGTCCTGAAATACTTCAAGAATGCACTTGGACAGGGGTAATTTTATAAAAGAAATGGTCACCTTAATGTTATTGGATATTCTGATATTGATTATGCAGGATGCAAGTCCGACAGAAGATCCACTTCTGGTTATTGTACCCAATCATCACCTTTATGGCAACCCGTATTTCAGCCGGTTTACGTTTGATGATGTGAAAGTATACCCAACGACATGTGATGAGTGTAGTGACTACAAGTCTAAGAACCACAATCACCACTATCATTATGAGAGATGATTCTAACTACCAATTCATGGTCTCCATGTATCACTCTCATGGTGGGTCTGTCTGATACCTTGTTTTATAACATGTACCTGTGTGAGTGACTTGATATCATATATCATGACTAATGAGACTCTGTCATCAGTCAACACACTCTAGTCTTATGTATTATTATTATCTATTTTGCTTCCACAGTAATATCTGACTAGGGACATAACAAGAATGTATGTACTCATAGCATCTCTATGATCTCATTCTTCAAGTCACGCTCTTGAAGACATACGTCATTAAGTAACATCATTCTTTAGACATCTAGTATGTATGTGTCATCATCTCATGACTGAGACAAACATAATAGACGGAATTACCTTTATTATTATCAAATCAGGCATCAAATGCCACGCTCCAATCATATGATTGGCTCTTTGGGCATACATACCAACAACGCCCTCTTTTGTTCTTCAGAATTGCATTCCAATATAGATACTATATCATGAAGCCTCTCTCCTTCCCGTGCCTCCAAGGATATTCAAGAGCACATGCTTTGTTGTGATCTTCGCCCAAGCACTAATAACTTGGATCCTCAATCTGCAGAGTATGTTTTATTGGGTTAAACACAAAAGGGTAAAGGTATTATGATCCTACAGCTAGATGATGGTTCATCAATGCCCATGTAGGTTTTCCTTGGAAATTCTCCAAATTTTCTGAAGAAGACACTTCTCTATCTATTGCTTTTCTGGATGAAACATCGTTGTATGTCTTTGCCCCTGATGCACTACTTCACAATCTAACGTGTTGAAAAAAAAAACTCAAGATAAGCCACTTCTAGTGTGCCAACGACGAACATAAACTCTTGCCCTCCTCGTGGCCCATCCAACCCCAGGTCCTCATTCTTTGTCTAGCGATCCAAGTACACCTCATATAAACGTTGTTCCGTCTGACTAGGATCTTCCCACTATTTTAGATAAGAAAGTTCTCTTGCACTTTGCATTCTATTAGTAACTTTTGTTCTAGTGAGCATCTTATCTAGCTTTCCATGTTTTACCACTACTCTTTTAGATGTATCTACTCCTAAGACTTGATGTTAGGCGATGGAGGCTGAAATGGGTGCTCTTTTCGATTCGCACACTCAAGATATGGTTGATCCTCCCAGTAATTATTCTTGTGTTTGTTGTCATTGGGTCTTCACAAATAAATATCAACCTGATGGCACTATTTGAGAGATTGAAAGCCCGCCACATAGTCAAAAGCTATGTCAAACTTATGGGGTTCAGTATTTTGAGACTTTTTCCTATGTATGCCATAACTCTGTATGTGATCCTAAATCTTTTGTTGTAATCTTGATTGGCCACTTTATCAGCTGATATGAAAAATGCATTCTTGTATGGTGACCTACAGGAAAAGGTCTACATGGAGAAACATATTGCATGTGTTGCTCAAAGGAAGTGTTCTAAAGTATGCAAACTTTTCAAAAGTTATATATGACCTAAAGCATACCCCTAAGGTGTTGTTTGATAGACTAAGTCAATTTCTGATTCAGGTTGGCTTCAAGCGATCACATTCATATCATTGTGTCTTTGGCTTACATACGAATTATGGATTTATCATTCTAATAGTGTATGTTGATGAAATTATCCTATCTAGAAGTGGTTGTGTTGGTCTTCACTCACTAAGGATTATCTGAACAAACATGTATCATGAAAGATCTTGGCAAGCTTCGCCATTTTCTAGGGATTGAAGTACTTCTGGTATTTATCTTTCTTCGCGTAAATATACCCTCAATATCCTACGAAAAATTGGTTTTCTTGGAGCAAAACCACTTAGCACTATGCTTGATCCCAACAGAAATTGGGATGATGAATCATCTCTCGTTTATTCTAATGAACCATTTAAAAGACTTGTTGGTAAACTAATATATTTGACTATAGATGAAGCTAATATCACCTTTGTTATTGGACATGTCAATAAACATCTAGAACAAACTATGACAATACCACTAGGAAGTTGTTTGCCTCAATATAAACATCAAAAAGGGTCTTTAGGAAAGGGGCTTCATCATAAGAAGAATGGATATTACAAGTTTACAAGGTATTTTGATTCTGACTATACTAGCAGTAGATATGACCTAAAATCAAAATCTAGGTATTGCATTTTTGTGGAGTAAAGTTGGTTACTTGGAGAAACAAAAGAAGAATGTTGTAGCACGCTCTAGTGTAGAAGATGAATACAGAGCTATGGCTCATACTACCTATGACCTTATGTGGGCTTCAGGTTTTCTAAAAGATTTCTGCATTTTTTATGACACTCGTGCTCCTATGCACTTTGATGATAAGGCTTTATTGGTAGCTATCCTGATTTTCATGAACGAACTAAACATATTGAGCTTGATTGTCATTTTGTCAGGGATCCCATCATGTAAAAGCGCATCTCCACTCCCTTCATCGGACCAAGGAGCAATTTGTCGATATCTTTACAAAGTCTCTTCTAAAGATTAAACTTATAGGTATGCTTGATAGGCTAGGCATGATTGACATCCATGGTCCAGCTTGAGGGGGTGCTAATATATGTTTACTTTTTGTTATTTCCTTTATGTTTTTAGTCCCATATTGGTCATCTCCCTTTTTGATACCTCCCTTTAGTCCTATATAAAAGAGGTCATGCTTTGGTGTTAATCATCCAATACCAAATTATCCAATTAACAAGAATCATACATGATCCCTTGTTTAGCACACGTAGGGCAAGTCAGTGTTTGGATGTCACTGGGTCTTTAGTATTGAAGTGGGGACATATGGACGTGTTGATTGTTTGAAGGAACATTTGGTAGCCAAGAGCTACACTCAGATATAAGGAGAGGATTGTTTAGAAACATTTTCCTCTATGGCAAAGATCGCATCTATTGGCTCCTTGTCTTTTTCTGTAATTTATTCTCATTAGTAATATATCGAGCATGTGTTTCTACATGGTGATCAGGATGAAGATATTCACATGGACCAACCACCAAGGTTCGTTGCTTAGAGGGGTTCAATCTAATATGCCATCTTCATAAGTTTTTATATGGGTTGAAACCTTCACTACGTGCCTATTCGACAGGTCTAATTGTTCTCTTTCTGAGTTTGGGCTCCAGATATCTACTATGGATCACTCAATCTTCTATAAGAGTTCACTTGTATCATTTTGGCCATACAGTTGATAACATCGTGATCACTAGTGATGATGGTCATAGTGTTGCACGGTTGAAGACATTTAGCAAGGACATTTTTAGACACAGGACTTAAGAAATCTAAAATATTTTCTGGGTATTGAAGTTACCAAGTGGAGCTCCGAGATAGTGATCTCTTAAAAGAAGTGTGTCCTAGATCTTCTCATCGAGACATGGATGCTTGACTAGACCTACTAACACTATTGGATCCCAAAGTAAAAGTG
Source organism: Alisma plantago-aquatica (assembly GCA_963693085.1). Lineage (NCBI taxonomy): Eukaryota > Viridiplantae > Streptophyta > Magnoliopsida > Alismatales > Alismataceae > Alisma > Alisma plantago-aquatica. The sequence continues at coordinate 1,998,265,660 of OY856409.1, forward strand.
TCTATGGAATAGGGAGAATTACTTAATGATCCTTGGAAATCTAAGAGGCATGTAGGATAACTAGGTTACATGACTGGGTATTGAAGTTACGAAGTTTAGTCTAGTATGTCCTAGATCTGCTCATGGAGACATGGATGCTTGGCTAGACTTGCTGACACTATAGGATCCCAAAATAAGTATCTATAGAATAGGGGGAATTACTTAATGATCCTTAGATATTTAAGAGGCATGTAGGAAAACTAAGTTATATGATTGGGTATTGAAGCTGCCAAGTTTAGTCTAGTAAGTATCTCCTAGATCCGCATACTGAGATAAGGATGCTTGGGACTAGACCTATTAACACTTTAATGGATCCCAAAGTCAAATTTCTATTGAACAGGGGGGTATACTTCACAATGTTTGAAGATATAAATGGCTTATAAGAAAACCAAGTTATCTCATTGTCACTCGACCTAATATTGCCTTACTACTAGTGTTGTGAGTCGGTCTATGGAGGAGCCATGCAAGGGCAAATCAAGGTTGTGATGCACATCCTAAGATATTTTAAAAAGTCTCTCGGCAGGGAAATTCTATACAAGAATTACATCCATATGTAGGCACATGGCTTTCAGATATTGACTAGGATGTATTTAGTATTGATAGGAGGTCTATATCTAGGTATTGTGTATTGTGGGAGACTTTCGTTGTCCTAGAAGAGCAAGAACCATATTATTGAGATATCTTGTTGTCTTTTATTTCCTATTTTATGTCTTTCTTACGTAAGTATCTTGTAACATGGGCCTTTGTATAAGAGACCCATTGTGGTTATTACGTTTGCTTCCCTGTATTGCCTCCTCCTATTTATAGGAGTGAGTTTTTCCCTGTTCATAATATAGAAAGACAGCACACTTTCACATGGTATTAGAGCGGGATACCTAATTCTGGTGCTCCCACAGCAAGCCGTTGCGCTCTCTCTCTCCTTTCTTCCTTCTAGTTTCTTCCTTCTCCATCGCCATTTTCGATCACTCCTAAGGGGATCTCTCTCCGTTCATCAAATATTTGTGGTCATTTATGGCCACCTATTATAGGGCTCTATCCATCTTGTTAGTGATATGATTTAGTCTATCCAACATATCACTCTTCTTCTTGGTAAACCACGGTGTTTTCCATTTATTTTGGGCTTGTTGTGACTGTATTCTACTGGTTCGCCATCGCATACGTGTGCTTATAACTCGACACGGCATGTTGTCTCCGACATCTGCCCTAAGTCAGCGAACTACCCCTACACCAAACACGTTGTGTCTCCTTCCTGACATGCCATGTCTCCTTCCCAACATGTCGTTTCACTGTCTACTGTCGATTCCCAGTTGTTGTCTACTGCTAATATCACACGCCGTGTCACCTTCTTGATAGGTTGTCACTTCTTTGGAGACTTCTGTCAACTCTAGACACGTTGTGTCATTTTTTGACACGTTGTGTCACTGCTTCTGGAGAGTTTTGTCAACTCTGATACCTTGTTTTATAACATGTACCTGTGTGAGTGACTTGATATCATATATCATGACTAATGAGACTCTGTCATCAGTCAACACACTCTAGTCTTATGTATTATTATTATCTATTTTGCTTCCACAGTAATATCTGACTAGGGACATAACAAGAATGTATGTACTCATAGCATCTCTATGATCTCATTCTTCAAGTCACGCTCTTGAAGACATACGTCATTAAGTAACATCATTCTTTAGACATCTAGTATGTATGTGTCATCATCTCATGACTGAGACAAACATAATAGACGGAATTACCTTTATTATTATCAAATCAGGCATCAAATGCCACGCTCCAATCATATGATTGGCTCTTTGGGCATACATACCAACAACGCCCTCTTTTGTTCTTCAGAATTGCATTCCAATATAGATACTATATCATGAAGCCTCTCTCCTTCCCGTGCCTCCAAGGATATTCAAGAGCACATGCTTTGTTGTGATCTTCGCCCAAGCACTAATAACTTGGATCCTCAATCTGCAGAGTATGTTTTATTGGGTTAAACACAAAAGGGTAAAGGTATTATGATCCTACAGCTAGATGATGGTTCATCAATGCCCATGTAGGTTTTCCTTGGAAATTCTCCAAATTTTCTGAAGAAGACACTTCTCTATCTATTGCTTTTCTGGATGAAACATCGTTGTATGTCTTTGCCCCTGATGCACTACTTCACAATCTAACGTGTTGAAAAAAAAAACTCAAGATAAGCCACTTCTAGTGTGCCAACGACGAACATAAACTCTTGCCCTCCTCGTGGCCCATCCAACCCCAGGTCCTCATTCTTTGTCTAGCGATCCAAGTACACCTCATATAAACGTTGTTCCGTCTGACTAGGATCTTCCCACTATTTTAGATAAGAAAGTTCTCTTGCACTTTGCATTCTATTAGTAACTTTTGTTCTAGTGAGCATCTTATCTAGCTTTCCATGTTTTACCACTACTCTTTTAGATGTATCTACTCCTAAGACTTGATGTTAGGCGATGGAGGCTGAAATGGGTGCTCTTTTCGATTCGCACACTCAAGATATGGTTGATCCTCCCAGTAATTATTCTTGTGTTTGTTGTCATTGGGTCTTCACAAATAAATATCAACCTGATGGCACTATTTGAGAGATTGAAAGCCCGCCACATAGTCAAAAGCTATGTCAAACTTATGGGGTTCAGTATTTTGAGACTTTTTCCTATGTATGCCATAACTCTGTATGTGATCCTAAATCTTTTGTTGTAATCTTGATTGGCCACTTTATCAGCTGATATGAAAAATGCATTCTTGTATGGTGACCTACAGGAAAAGGTCTACATGGAGAAACATATTGCATGTGTTGCTCAAAGGAAGTGTTCTAAAGTATGCAAACTTTTCAAAAGTTATATATGACCTAAAGCATACCCCTAAGGTGTTGTTTGATAGACTAAGTCAATTTCTGATTCAGGTTGGCTTCAAGCGATCACATTCATATCATTGTGTCTTTGGCTTACATACGAATTATGGATTTATCATTCTAATAGTGTATGTTGATGAAATTATCCTATCTAGAAGTGGTTGTGTTGGTCTTCACTCACTAAGGATTATCTGAACAAACATGTATCATGAAAGATCTTGGCAAGCTTCGCCATTTTCTAGGGATTGAAGTACTTCTGGTATTTATCTTTCTTCGCGTAAATATACCCTCAATATCCTACGAAAAATTGGTTTTCTTGGAGCAAAACCACTTAGCACTATGCTTGATCCCAACAGAAATTGGGATGATGAATCATCTCTCGTTTATTCTAATGAACCATTTAAAAGACTTGTTGGTAAACTAATATATTTGACTATAGATGAAGCTAATATCACCTTTGTTATTGGACATGTCAATAAACATCTAGAACAAACTATGACAATACCACTAGGAAGTTGTTTGCCTCAATATAAACATCAAAAAGGGTCTTTAGGAAAGGGGCTTCATCATAAGAAGAATGGATATTACAAGTTTACAAGGTATTTTGATTCTGACTATACTAGCAGTAGATATGACCTAAAATCAAAATCTAGGTATTGCATTTTTGTGGAGTAAAGTTGGTTACTTGGAGAAACAAAAGAAGAATGTTGTAGCACGCTCTAGTGTAGAAGATGAATACAGAGCTATGGCTCATACTACCTATGACCTTATGTGGGCTTCAGGTTTTCTAAAAGATTTCTGCATTTTTTATGACACTCGTGCTCCTATGCACTTTGATGATAAGGCTTTATTGGTAGCTATCCTGATTTTCATGAACGAACTAAACATATTGAGCTTGATTGTCATTTTGTCAGGGATCCCATCATGTAAAAGCGCATCTCCACTCCCTTCATCGGACCAAGGAGCAATTTGTCGATATCTTTACAAAGTCTCTTCTAAAGATTAAACTTATAGGTATGCTTGATAGGCTAGGCATGATTGACATCCATGGTCCAGCTTGAGGGGGTGCTAATATATGTTTACTTTTTGTTATTTCCTTTATGTTTTTAGTCCCATATTGGTCATCTCCCTTTTTGATACCTCCCTTTAGTCCTATATAAAAGAGGTCATGCTTTGGTGTTAATCATCCAATACCAAATTATCCAATTAACAAGAATCATACATGATCCCTTGTTTAGCACACGTAGGGCAAGTCAGTGTTTGGATGTCACTGGGTCTTTAGTATTGAAGTGGGGACATATGGACGTGTTGATTGTTTGAAGGAACATTTGGTAGCCAAGAGCTACACTCAGATATAAGGAGAGGATTGTTTAGAAACATTTTCCTCTATGGCAAAGATCGCATCTATTGGCTCCTTGTCTTTTTCTGTAATTTATTCTCATTAGTAATATATCGAGCATGTGTTTCTACATGGTGATCAGGATGAAGATATTCACATGGACCAACCACCAAGGTTCGTTGCTTAGAGGGGTTCAATCTAATATGCCATCTTCATAAGTTTTTATATGGGTTGAAACCTTCACTACGTGCCTATTCGACAGGTCTAATTGTTCTCTTTCTGAGTTTGGGCTCCAGATATCTACTATGGATCACTCAATCTTCTATAAGAGTTCACTTGTATCATTTTGGCCATACAGTTGATAACATCGTGATCACTAGTGATGATGGTCATAGTGTTGCACGGTTGAAGACATTTAGCAAGGACATTTTTAGACACAGGACTTAAGAAATCTAAAATATTTTCTGGGTATTGAAGTTACCAAGTGGAGCTCCGAGATAGTGATCTCTTAAAAGAAGTGTGTCCTAGATCTTCTCATCGAGACATGGATGCTTGACTAGACCTACTAACACTATTGGATCCCAAAGTAAAAGTGTCTATGGAATAGGGAGAATTACTTAATGATCCTTGGAAATCTAAGAGGCATGTAGGATAACTAGGTTACATGACTGGGTATTGAAGTTACGAAGTTTAGTCTAGTATGTCCTAGATCTGCTCATGGAGACATGGATGCTTGGCTAGACTTGCTGACACTATAGGATCCCAAAATAAGTATCTATAGAATAGGGGGAATTACTTAATGATCCTTAGATATTTAAGAGGCATGTAGGAAAACTAAGTTATATGATTGGGTATTGAAGCTGCCAAGTTTAGTCTAGTAAGTATCTCCTAGATCCGCATACTGAGATAAGGATGCTTGGGACTAGACCTATTAACACTTTAATGGATCCCAAAGTCAAATTTCTATTGAACAGGGGGGTATACTTCACAATGTTTGAAGATATAAATGGCTTATAAGAAAACCAAGTTATCTCATTGTCACTCGACCTAATATTGCCTTACTACTAGTGTTGTGAGTCGGTCTATGGAGGAGCCATGCAAGGGCAAATCAAGGTTGTGATGCACATCCTAAGATATTTTAAAAAGTCTCTCGGCAGGGAAATTCTATACAAGAATTACATCCATATGTAGGCACATGGCTTTCAGATATTGACTAGGATGTATTTAGTATTGATAGGAGGTCTATATCTAGGTATTGTGTATTGTGGGAGACTTTCGTTGTCCTAGAAGAGCAAGAACCATATTATTGAGATATCTTGTTGTCTTTTATTTCCTATTTTATGTCTTTCTTACGTAAGTATCTTGTAACATGGGCCTTTGTATAAGAGACCCATTGTGGTTATTACGTTTGCTTCCCTGTATTGCCTCCTCCTATTTATAGGAGTGAGTTTTTCCCTGTTCATAATATAGAAAGACAGCACACTTTCACATGGTATTAGAGCGGGATACCTAATTCTGGTGCTCCCACAGCAAGCCGTTGCGCTCTCTCTCTCCTTTCTTCCTTCTAGTTTCTTCCTTCTCCATCGCCATTTTCGATCACTCCTAAGGGGATCTCTCTCCGTTCATCAAATATTTGTGGTCATTTATGGCCACCTATTATAGGGCTCTATCCATCTTGTTAGTGATATGATTTAGTCTATCCAACATATCACTCTTCTTCTTGGTAAACCACGGTGTTTTCCATTTATTTTGGGCTTGTTGTGACTGTATTCTACTGGTTCGCCATCGCATACGTGTGCTTATAACTCGACACGGCATGTTGTCTCCGACATCTGCCCTAAGTCAGCGAACTACCCCTACACCAAACACGTCGTGTCTCCTTCCTGACATGCCATGTCTCCTTCCCAACATGTCGTTTCACTGTCTACTGTCGATTCCCAGTTGTTGTCTACTGCTAATATCACACGCAGTGTCACCTTCTTGATAGGTTGTCACTTCTTTGGAGACTTCTGTCAACTCTAGACACGTTGTGTCATTTTTTGACACGTTGTGTCACTGCTTCTGGAGAGTTTTGTCAACTCTAGACCCACCGTGTCATTTTCTGGCACATCGTGTCACTGCTTTTAGATACTTCTGTCGATTCTAGACACGTGTCATTTTCTGACACGCTGTGTCACTACTCAGAATCTGTTGGTGTACTATCTACACGTTGTGTGTGTGTCTTGTTTATGTTGTTCTATCTTTTTAGAATCATAGCTTCATCCTCTTCCGTTGTTGAGACCCTTGAGACACATGCTAGATGTGTAAATTTTGTTAAGTTCAATGGGTCCAACTATATCTTGTGGGCACATTCTTTTCAAATTTATGCACACTCCTTGGGCAAGCTTGAGCATCTCACAGAACCCCCTCCTAAAGATGAAACAATAGACAAAAAGAAAGCCCAGTATAAGAATTGGGCAGAGTGTGACTCTCAAATCCTCTCCTAGATTCTAAATAGTTGTGAATCCCATGTTTCCACCAATCTTCTTTCCATGATATAGCCTTGGAAGCTTGAATAATATTGCTCAGGTCTATTCTAGCAAGGGAAATGCCTCCCGAGCTTTTGAACCTTATAAGCGTCTACATTCTCTAAGACTTGACACTACATCGTTTGCCCACTTCAATACCTCTAAACGTATTTGGGGCGAGCTCAAACTCCATCATCCCTTGTAAATTACAGAAACAACAAGATGAAGTTTAGCTATGTCAGTTTTTGGCATCTCTGCCTCCTAACTATGAAGTTGTTCGTCAACAAATCTTGGCATTTGAACCATTGCCCATGCTAGATGATATTTATCTCCAGCTATTTCACTTGGTGTCCTCTACTACTAAAGAAGAGCATGTTGCTCTAGTTGTTGTCGAATGAGGTGTGGTAATTCTACTCATGGTCGGGGCAGAGGTCCCAACATTGGTGGAAGGTCCTCTCCTCTTCAGTCTCGGTTCTGTAACTTCTGCAAGCAGACGAATCATAGTGAAGACAAATGATGGAAGAAGCATGGAAAGCCAGAATGGGAAAACCAAGTATCCACTATTGATGTTGATGGAGAATCTACATATGATTCCAGTGGAACCACTCATATGGTAACACTAAGTTTGTCTGACCTTGACAAACTAATCAAAGCCACCTATGTTATTACTACCACGCCTTAGGAAAATATTGCTCAACACTAAGATGATCCTTCTTGTCTTCAAGCTTCTTCCTCTTCGACAAAGAAGATTGGTTTTTTTATTCCAATGCTACAGCCCACATGACCAGTCATAGAATTCTCTTTACTTACCTAAAGAAATCCACATATCATCCTCCTCTGAGTCTGGCGGCCTATCACTAGAATAGGCGATCTTAATAACACCCTTCTTAAATTTGTTTTGTTTGTGCCAAGATTTCCCTTAAACTTGTTGTTTGTCAGTAAAATTACCAAGTCTTTAAACAGTAGTGTAACCTTCTTTCCTTACACTAACTCCATGCAGGTTCTCAGGACGAAGAAGACGATTGGTGGGGGATATGAAGGTGGAGATGGTTTGTACTATCGACAGACTTCGTCAACTTCGCCTGCTACTGCTCTTGTGGCCCAGTCCATCTCTCTTTATCAATGGCACCTGAGGCTTGGTCATCCTTCTTCCATCAAATTGAAGCCTTTGTTTCCCATCAATCTGTTCTTTCTCCTCGTCGTGACAACAAGAGTCCAAGCTTGTTTTATTTGGCTCACTCTGATGTCTGGGGATCATGTCGTATTGGTAATAATACTAGTGTGCAATATTTTGTAACCTTTATTGTGGATGGTCTCATGCCACTTGGTTTTATCTTATAAAATATCATTCTGAAATTTTAGATGTTTTCCCCAAATTCCTGAATGAAATAAAAACTCAATTTTCTGCTACTCCTAAGTTTGTTCGCACTTAATGCCTCTAAATATGTGCAACATGGTTTTCAAAAGATTTGCATCTCCAAAGACCTTGGACATCTTTGGTATTTTTTGGGCATTGAAGTTGCGCACAATAAAAATGGAGTATCTCTATCGCAAAGGAAGTATACTCTAGACTTGTTGACTGAAACTAGAATGTTGGGTTGTCAACGTGCAGTCTCGCCCATGGATCAAGCACATAATCTATGGGCTGAATCCAATCAATCCTTAGAAGATAAATATTCCTACAAGAAAATGGTCGGTAAACTTCTATATCTCACCTTTACCCGACCTGATACCTATTTTGTTGACGGATTTTTAGTCAATTTATGGATTGCCCTAGGTAATGTCATTGGGAGGCAGCATGTAATGTCCTGAAATATGTGAAGAACACACCGGGACAGGGATTGTTTTATAAAAGAAATAGACATCTAGATGTAACCGGATATTCTGATGCTGATTGTGTAGGGTGTAAGTCTGACAGGAAATCCACTTTTAGTTATTGTACCTTTATAGGAGGTAATTTAGTTACTTTGCAAAGTAAGAAACAAAATGTTGTTGCCAAATCTAGTGTTTTTAGTTCAGATCAGATATTCATCCGATTCGTATATTATCTATTCAGATCAGATTCGGATGTTATCATATGGTATACGTCGAATATCGGATCAAGTTTTTATTTTCAGATTCGGATATCGGATATAGCAGTAACCATTCCGAATATGATCCATTTACATGTCTATCTGCAACAAGCTCATTGGACATTGTTGTTGGGGTCTCATATCACCTCCATATTCCCAACATCTGACATATATGCTCCAGCTTCAGGGAGTGTTTTAATGTATAGGAGGCTACTTGAAATTATGTAAGTCAATGACTTAATCTGCAAAAAAAATATTATATAAATATATAAATTACATGAGTACATAGACTTGAGTTGTGGGATTATCCCTGATGATACGCTCTGAAATGGATTATCTTTCCTGAGCTGAGGGTTTTAGTTGCATCCTTGATATAAAGGACGTGTTTGCCTTACAGTTGAGTAGTCTTTTTTCCATGCATAAATGAGTATTAAGAGGAGATGTGAACCTAGATGTTTGTCTAATGTCTGCGCGTAGGGGAAGGAAGGATGGAGTAGAATAGGCATTTGCTTGTCCAGTGGGAAACCGCCCCCTTGTGATAAGCATTTTAGTTAAACCATCCTTATAAACCTCTCCTAAATATCCAACCATTTCTCTATTTGCACTATGGCTTATAATAGACTCCTATTGTTATTACACATCCAACTGGAACAAAAGGAAACCAAAGGAACACCTAGAAATGATGGCAAACTTAAAACCAGTGTTAATATTAATTTCATATCATCAAGATTTTATTCAGTCCACAGCCTATCAGAAAACAACCAGCATTTCACTTTTTTGTTTTACATGAACTTCAAATAAGGATATCAGATAACCCATCACGCAAGGTCATGGCACGAAAATTGAAAGGTCAACTCGGTCCACAGTCCATGATAACAAAAGATTATCAGAAAAATATATGGCTATTGCTCCCCTGCTCTAGCTTGAGAAATCTATCCATTATAAGTAGTATCAGCCACAAGTTGAGGAGCCAAACAGTCCAAACTAGAATCGGTTCCACTAAGCCAATGAACTTTGGGCCCAGATGTTGATCTTTAAAAATGCTTTCAATTTAGCCTGATCATACAAGTAATAGGTAAAAATCTTCTCGTGAATTTAAAATGAATGGTATATGTTGAAATTGAAAAGCAATCATTGTAGATGAGAAACTACATAAGCATGGTTATCAGAACCAGACCGAACCGGTCGACTGAACCGGTTGAACTAGGAACCGGACCCCCTACCAGTTCAGTCCTTCTCCCAGACTAAAATATGTGTCCAACCGCAATAAAACTGATGAATTGACTAGTTGAACCAGCGAACCGGTGAGCCAGTCTAGTTTCAGCCCAACCGACCGATACTCTCGCCCAGCCAAGTAGATGCCACATGAGGACACTTGCAGCTCAAAGCAGCAAGGGGCGGGAAAAATCTTGACCATTATGCACCCTCCCCCAACTCCATCTTCTGACTGACCCTAGCCTCCACTTGTAGCCGTGTTCGATGCTTCAAGGAGTTTGCTTTCAAGAAGAAACATGTTGAAGTCCACCGCAAGTCTGACAGTTGCCAACAGAGTTGATAATGCCGTCTGAGATGTTGTCGTTTCCGGCGATCTTGCTTTGCTATTGGAGTTGCTTCTCTCTGGCGTTTCCTGCTTCACGTCGCCTCCAGGTTAGGTCCTCTTCTTCTTCCTCTTCCTCTTCCTCTTCCTCCTTCTCGTCCTCTTCTTCCTCTACTCTTGTTCTTCTAGCTCTAGGCTATTGATCATCCCTCTACCCCCTCCCCTTCTTTCTGCTATCTACTGATACCCCTTCCCTCTCCCTCTTCTTTGTCTTCCTCATCTCCCTCTTCCTCCTCTTCCTCTATTCTTCTTTAACAATGTTCTCTACTCCTCCCCAAACTGATACCCCCTCCTTCTATTATTTTCCCCTATAGGCTACTAAATTAATGGCTATTGATGCTCAATAATTGTACTCTTGAGCCTTGGTTTCCTATTGTGCTAAATTCAAACTACTTTTGGTTTCCTATTGTGCTGCGAGTACTTCTCCTTTAGCCTTCAGGTGAGGTATCTATAATTTATAATCCCAACCATTAAATAATTCTTTAGATGATTGCAACTCCTATTTACTGATGTGTTGTTTAGATAATTGCATAATTTGTTTTGTTCATGAATCCTAAATTTGTGTCTTCTTCTCCTTGGTTATAACCCGTCGTAACTAGATTAACATGTTTATTGTTCCCATTCGTAATTAGTGATTACATCAGTGTAACAATATTTTGTGATTGCTTGGTAGCTGGTATTTTCGTGTGGTTGTGTTTATCTACATAAACAGTTCTACATATAGAAGGAAGAAAGAGTCAGGTTAGAATACACTCAAGTGTACAGATCGCACGCTAGACTCAAGTGGTGTTTGCATATCAAGATTTTTTTTTACAAAATGTAAACCAATGATCTTCATTGTCATACTATAGGCTACATACAAATTTTGAGCCCGATTGGATAAGTGTAATTCACTCAACCGAGGGTAACAAAATCAACGCACGAAACTAATTTGAAATGCATAATTTTTGTGGTCTTCAGAATGTGAGCTATAAATGTCCAAATGAGCTCAAATTTTATACATGAGTTATTCACAAGATGTTTAAGAAGATCAACGGAATAGATTTTAGAAAAAAAATATTACATCATGAAAAAACTACTCGAGTGTATTCTGCTCCGAATACACTTGAGTGTATTCTAGCCTGACTATATTATATATATATATATATATATATATATATATATATATATCCGAATACACTTGAGTATATTCTAACCTGACTATATATATATATATATATATATATATATATATATATGGGCGTTCATACAATACCCGCGCGGGTAGCCTGGATTTTGCTACCCGACAGCCAAAAAAGTAACTGGCCAGAAAAGTAATTCTGCTATCAAAAAAAGTAACTATGTTGATCAAAAAGTAACTATACGACTAAAAAAGTAATCCCGTACAAAATACACAGCAGATATATATGTAACCATGTTTTGAAATCTGTTGTTACGAACGTAACTATCTATGCATGAAACTCGACAGTTTGCAAGGTAAAGTAACCCTCTACATGTCAAAAGTAACCAACTTGAAAAAAAGTAACCGAAATGGGGGGCGGGTAGCTACCCGCGCGGGTATTAAAGATGGGCCATATATATATATATATATATATATATATATATATATATATATATATATATATATATATATATATATATATAATGTCATGTTGACGGCACAGTTGAACCAAACTGAGAACCAGAGGCCTCACCGGTTCGCTCACTGGTTCGGTTCTAACAATCTTGTACACAAGCTTATATAGATAGATAGTATAATGCAGCGCATCCATAGGGCTGAAATGAACATTTTTTGTTATTTGCATCATTTGCCAGAAGATCTTGTGAGGTACAGAGAGTACGCTTCCTAATGATGAGAAGTGCAAATATGTTCGAATATTTACATAATTGAGCGAGGTAGCAACAATATGCCAAAAAGGAAACAGAGTACACTGCTTATTGATGATAAGTGCAACTATGTCAGAATATTTACTGAATGGAACTAGGCAGCAACCATTTGGTAAGATGAAAAAATATCACAGCAAAGAGGGAACAGGAAATTTCTTCTGAATAACCCTTTTGTTTTATAGATGTGTAATTGCGGGTGAATAAGATTAGTTGCTCAAAAATGTAAGTAAGGTGGTCTGGGAATTATCAACTTACATATAGAGATATCCAAAGTTATCTGCAACACAAACTAGACCTTTCTCTGTGTTTATATCCAAGCCGTAGAGCATCCGCCAACTAGCAGGGTCCTGATATTATGAATATGGATTTAGTAAAGAATGCATAAATCCTGAGCGTGGAATATAGTAAACCTACTAGCTACGACATTCAATAGCTCACTCTTTAGGAAGAGTTTTGAATGAAGACTTTATATTGACCTCATTTGCATTTTTTCTTTACCTTACTGCTTGTATCAATGCCAATATTGTTTCATGTTCGCATTTCGTCTTAGACGGTAAAACATTGAAAGTAAGTCATGGGGATCCCCAATGTGCTCTATGATTTAAAAGGATTGTACGGGGAATTAGAGTTGTCATTTGTCCTCCCACCTTTGAAACAGCAGTTGAAAGAGGCAAAATACATTCCAATCCACAAGACGATTGCACATGGGATGGTTCATGTCATTCCTCCCCTTTGGGAGCTAGGAATATAACATGATGGTGTTGCTACTCCACACCTAGATCACCAATGATTTTCATTGATAACAAAGCTTCTATCTTTATTGTAATCAATCCAACATTCCACGAGCATACCAAACATATATAAGTGGACTGTCACTATTTCAGGGAGTATATTATGTCCAGACGCATATCCACTCCATACATCAGTTGTGAGGATCAACTTGTTGGCATTTTCATGAAGCCTTAGTCGAAGACAAGATTCATCTCTATAATGGACAAAGTTGGGCATGCAAGACATCTATAATCCATCTTGAGGGGATTGTTACTATATTTAGCATTTTGTTATTACTTTGTGTTTTTATTATCGTCCTTTATCCCATATTGGTGAAATCTGTAATAACTGGCCTCTCCTATCCGTGAAATCTGTAATAATTGGCCTCTCCTATCCTATATAAGGAGGGTTTGTTCTTGTTTTATCTATTAAATACTAAACCTTGTTATTATATATATGGTAATAAAAACCCGCCTTGAGGCTCTCGAGGCTTACGCCTCTTGGCAAGGCTATCCCAAATGTTGCCTCGAGGCTTACGCCTCAGTATCCTGGACGAGGCTTACGCCTCACAATATCTAAGACCCGCCTCAAAGCATTGAGGCTCTGAGGCGCACACCTCAATTATGGATGATAATGTCTTCTTTTAACCACCAAATTGTCTACTCTTAAGATTATTACAAACACTTTCTTCAAAAAAATTAGAGTTCTTATAGTTAATTGTTATTTTTCATTAGTAGACATTTAATCATCTTTTTTAAGTGACATCTTTCAATCTTCATTGTTCAATTTCTCTTTGTTTGCTACCTTCTTATACACTATATCAGTGAATTTCATATCATTGTTAACTAATTTTAGTTCCTCGTTCCTACTCATTTGAAATTCTATCCCCTTTAGTTTTTCTATCGACATCTTTTATTCTAATAGTATAAAGAATTCATATCTCATTATTTCTTTATATATTTATTTTGGTATTGTAGCAGGCCTTTAGTCCTTATTATCATTATTAAGTTTCAGAATTAAAATCTATTTCATATTTTTGTGCTTGTATTTATATACCTATTTTTGTTCTACACACATTCATATCATAACACACACACACACACACACACACACACACACACACACACACACACACACATATATATATATATATATATATATATATATATATATACATGTATAAATTTATTTTTATGACCGCCTCACATATTTTGAGGCTTACGCCTCGCATCACTGCGACAAAAACGCCTTGTTACGCCTCACGCATTTTACAACCTTGATTATATACAATTAAACTAGTCATGCTCCACAAAATATACCACGAATTTAAAGAGGCAACCAGGGAAAACCTAGATTACAAACCCAGACTACCTCAACTTAGAACCTGTAGAGATCAATTAGCCCTTCATAATTATCTACAAAAAAATGATAACCTCATAAAGATGGAAGTAACAACATCCAACATCAAGCAAATAGGATGAGTAAGGGTGTTTGTCCCAAAGTTTAATTAGCTTGTGTGGGTAACTCAATGTAATACTTGTAGAACTATCTGTTTGATGAAAAAGGATTTGACCAATGCGGGTTACAACAAAATTTGTGTAATGAAAATTTAGACAAACATGGTACATCAAAATAATAATGAAATATATAGATGAGCAAGCAACAGAGAGCATTACATGCCAACCATCGGGGTTAAGATTCATCAATTGAGATGAAATGCCAGTCTCCAAATCTGTGCAACTAACAGCGCCATCAGATGATGAAGTGTATAGCACACCATCTTTTGTAGAGTTCAACCTGAAATTTCCAGTCAGCATATTGACACTAACTTCAGAGGTACAATATTTGAGCGTAAAGATTATAAGAATGTTATACTGACTTCATGTTGTTGAGAATGCAAGTGTGTATATGCTCATAGATAGTCTTTTCATGTAAGTTTCTGTAATTCCATACACCAAGTTGTCCTTTCTACAGAGAAACAAAAAAAGAAGCCAGGGGATGTTATTCGAAACATATAACCAAACTGCCACGGTATTGCATGTATAACATAAACAAATGGTTCAAACCTTATCTCCTGAAAGAAGAATCCCATTTCTGGTTGCATGGAACTCTAAGCACGTGATTCTTCGGCTATGATATCGAATGATGCCAGAGTCAACCTGATTAGGTATCACGTATGTTTGTTTTACCTATAAAATTGAACAGAAAAAACATTTGTCCATTATTGAATAATCATTTAGAAGCAATTATAAACGCATGAGTTCTGAACATTTAATGAAGCAAAGTTATTAAACAATTTATGTCGTAAGGGTATTTATTCCATTAAGTAGGTGGTATTTTATGTTAATTTTTAGAGTTTTTTCCCAAAACCCCCATCACATATGCTATATTTCAGAAAAAACCCTCTTATCTCAAATCCCTACAGCCCCCCTCACGTTTATCCTACATTCCAGTCAACCCCCTCCAGCCAACTCCGTGACAAACGGGGTGGAAAGTGGCTGTTCCTTTGCTTTTCTAGTTATATACATATCTAACTATATCTAAATCATTATATCCATATCATTTAATGATTTTTTGTTTAAAATAATAATAGTTATTATTTAAGTGGTGTATGTTATTACAATATATAATGTAAATATTTTTTTAATATTAAGTGTTTTTATTTGGATTTGTCTCAATATGGTAAAATCGGGCACTAAAGCCCAATATTTGACAGTGTCGTACAAGGTTTTGGAAAACTAAAATCTGAAGTTATATTTTTAATCATCTCAGAGACTTATTTTTACTATCGTTAAAATTTTAGTTCCAAGTCGATTTCGGGTCAAAAAATACTGACTGGATTTCTGACAGCCAGATTGAAACCGACCAAGATATAGATTTTGATCATTTTGTTCAAAATCGAGAAGCAAAATGGACTACTAAAGTCAAATCCTGGAACAATCCTAATCTGTTTGATTTTAGAACTTATAGCTGACACATGTATATGAATCATGATCAACCATATAATGTATGTGTCAGAAGTTTAATTCTGCAAACTAAACTTTTCCCCAATCTGAATCATGATTTAGACATAGGTGTCATTTTTAACATTAATCAAATCGGAAAAGTTTTAGATTTCGACTTTAACAATCCAAATTGGTTCCAGATTTTAAACAGAATGATCAAAAATTGTATCTTGGTCGGCTTCAAACTTTTGGTCCGACAATCAAAAAATTCATTTAATATTTTTTGACCTAAAATCGACTTGGATCTAACCTTTTAAAAACAGTAAGAATAGATCTCCGTGAATAATAAAAATATAGCTTTGGACTTTAGCTTTCCAAAATCCAGTATGGCGCCGTCAAACACCAGGATTTAGTACCCAAATTTACCATATTGGATGAGTCCAAATAGAAATGCTTAATAATAAAAATTAATATGTACATAACATATCATAATAACATAAAATACTCAAATAATAATTATTACTATTTTAAATAACAAAGCATTATAAAGTATAGATATAACTAGTTATATATATAACTAGAAAAACAAACGAACAGCAACGCTTGACTCCGTTTGTAACGGAGCTGGCTGGAGAGGGCTGATTGGAATATAGGATCAAAGTGAGGGGGGTTGCAGGAATTTTGGATAAGAGGGGGTTTTCTGGAATATCAGCAAAT
The DNA here is from genome assembly GCA_963693085.1 of Alisma plantago-aquatica. Lineage (NCBI taxonomy): Eukaryota > Viridiplantae > Streptophyta > Magnoliopsida > Alismatales > Alismataceae > Alisma > Alisma plantago-aquatica. The sequence continues at coordinate 1,998,282,403 of OY856409.1, forward strand.
GCACGGGGGTTTTTGGGAAAAAACTCTAATTTTTCTCTCTATAATAGCTAAATTGGCTTGTCTCTACTAAGCCCATAGCATTAGTTTAGCTTATGTTGTGTTGTGTTGTGTTGTGTCTCTGGTACCCCATATATTGAGACAAGACTACATATATGACTCTGTAATCCTCTCAATTCATAATAAGAATTTCTCTTCACATGGTGTCGAGAAATTCTTCAACCCTCAAGATTTCAAGAGTAACAGTTCCCATCTCCTCTCTCTTTGCGCCACCATCCCTCTCCTTCTCTTCTTCTTATCCTTCTTCTCTATCTCTCTCTCCCCACCCACCCCGCGCCAACCGCCTGCCCCTGTCCCCCACCGCCCGCAGCTACCACCTGCCGCCGCTAGCGGCCAAGCGGCTGGAAGCAGCATGGTAGCGCGTAACCAAGTTACCGCTGGCCGCAATCGCCTAGAAAAGCCTGTTGAGGATACCCCTGAATGAAAGTGGGGAAATAGCCACGTCAAAAGCTGGCTTTGGAACAGTATGAAGCCGTTTATTGACTCCAAATATATGTTCTACAAAACTGCGGAAGAATAGTAGGACGTTTTCGTCGTCACTATATGCAGGAAAAGAATGCTATGTAGCTCTATAATATTTGGGATAAACTCTTAGGTGAAAATCAAGGAGATAGGACCCTTGATGAATATTAACACTCCATTGTTAGCTTGTCCCAACATCTTGACTACTTTCAGCCTATCGTTCTATAGATCAAACCAAAGAGTGTGTCAATCTCATCACTGCCAAATATCCCAATGGCCTCAATTTGGCCTATGTTCTTGTCCAAATCATCGTCCTAGCAGGCGACAATCCCAATTCTTGAAGAGGTCTTCTGTCATCTTCAGCATTCCGACGTCCGGCTCATGTCCTCCACTCTACCAGATTTACAACTAGTGATTGCAGTCGTTCCCCGGACGTCCCCGAGGCCCAAATGCACTTTATTCAATAAGTTGTGACACCTGGAGGAGAAGTGCTACCAGAAGCACGGTCGTCCCTATAGGCGCAGTCGTGACACTAGGGTTGCTCATGTTGCCCAAGGAACAGAAAACACGTCTGTCACCATCTCATCAGCCGAATATGAACAGCTTCTGAAAGCCTCACAACATGTTCCTCAACAACCTACAGGATCTAGGGATACCGTGGCCATGCAACCTGTTGAGACATTTTTGGGCATCTGGCCTCCAACCAAGGTAATGTCAGGGCCTCCATGCTAGCATTCAGTTCTTTCTGGATTGTCAGACTCTAGAGCCACCCAACATATGACAGGTGTGAGACATCTTCTCTCCACTGAACCCTATATTCCTACCTCATCTGGCACTTAGTAGTTGGGTCCATTAAAATTGTTCAGCAATGTGGGAGTGTTAGCCTCTCACCTAGTCTCAAGTTAAATTTGTCCACTATATTCCCCATTTTCCCTTTAACTTGATGTTCGTTGCTACATGAGTTGATGAATTTACTTGCAACTTTACCTTCAGTAGCTATGGTTTTGTGATACATGATTCTCATATTTTCAGGACGATTATATATTACTTTGGTGATGGCGTCCCTTCATTTGCCCATCTAGTGTGCACAACTCTTCCACTTTATCAGCACTATGGTCCTCCCTCTCTTGAAAAGTTGAAGCACCTAGAACTTTCTCTATCTAGTTTAAAAAGTCTTCCTTGTGACTCTTGTGAGTTTGAGAAGCATAATAGAAGTTACTTTCCTCAAAATATTAGTTTATGTCCTTAGGTTTTTGTGATATTATTCATAATAACATTTGTGATTCGTTTTAAACCACTAATTTTAGTGGATTTTGTTATTTCATTACTTTTGTTGACAATTTTTCTCATATGACTGGTTATACTTGTTGAAATATAATGATGAGATGATTGATGCTTTTCAATCCTTCCACAAAATGATCTCAACACAATTTATTTATTGCATAAAATATTTCGGACGGACAATCATAGAATTAAATGACCGATTTTAATGTTGTGTCCCATGGTCCAGAAACAGAAATTTTTTTAAATTTCGCACGAAATTTTGATATTTACGGCCCTAATGATTTTGACGACCAAATAAGCAAATTAAATCATGAAAATTTACCAGGACGATCTAAACGCCAAGATCCACTCAAATATGCAATAATATTTCATATTGGATGTGGGGTGGGGGTCTCCCACATTTGTAAGTGAAGGAAGCTGAACAATTTTGACAGAATTTGAATGGCAATTTCGATGGCAAAATGAAGGAATTAACTTATGAAATTTTACAAGCACAATGTTGAGACATAACCACACTAGATTATTTAATATATTTCAATGTTGAGACATAAACACACTAGACTATATTATACATTTATATGTTTAGAGTTTAGGGTGGGATACATGTCTTGATGAGTGAGTGCACAATTGAACAGATTTGTCAAGTCTGGCAGACAGTTATGGTTTTGTGATACATGATTCTCAGATTTTCAGGACGATTATACATTACTTTGGTGATGGCGTCCCTTCATTTGCCCTTCTAGTGTGCACAACTCTTCCACTTTATCGGCACTATGGTCCTCCCTCTCTTGAAAAGTTGAAGCACCTAGAACTTTCTCTATCTAGTTTAAAAAGTCTTCCTTGTGACTCTTGTGAGTTTGAGAAGCATAATAGAAGTTACTTTCCTCAAAATATTAGTTTATGTCCTTAAGTTTTTGTGATATTATTCATAATAACATTTGTGATTCGTTTTAAACCACTAATTTTAGTGGATTTCATTATTTCATTACTTTTGTTGACGATTTTTCTCATATGACTGGTTATACTTGTTGAAATATAATGATGAGATGATTGATGCTTTTCAATCCTTCCACAAAATGATCTCAACACAATTTATTTATTGCATTGAAATCTTTCGGACAGACAATCATAGAATTAAATGACCGATTTTGATGTCGTGTCCCATGGTCTAGAAATAGAATTTTTTTAAAATTTCGCACAAAATTTTGATATTTACGGCCCTAACGATTTTGACGACCAAATAAGCGAATTAAATCATGAAAATTTACCAAGACAATCTAAATGCCAAGATCCACTCAAATATGCAATAATATTTCATATTGGATATGTGGGGTGGGGCGTCTCCCACATTTGTAAGTGAAGGAAGCGGAACAATTTTGACAGAATTTGGATGATAATTTCGATGGCAAAATGAAGGAATTAACTTATGAAATTTTACAAACACAATGTTGAGACATAAACACAATAGATTATATAATATATTTCAATGTTGAGACATAAATACACTAGACTATATTATACATTTATATGTTTAGAGTTTAGGGTGGGATACATGTCTTGATGAGTGAGTGCACAACTGAACAGATTTGTCAAAGTCTGGTAGACAGTTAGTCTGTTAAAAGTTTCAAGTTATAGCTTAGAATTTAAAATTTACAGTTACAAGTTCCAAACTTACCAACTACAACTTGTATAAGTGTAGTATTTAACATTTAACTAGATTACATGGGGCATTTATGCATAGATTCAAGAAGGAACTTTGTTATTTTTGGAGTATTTCTCCATATCTCTATAGACGAGTGTAGAAATTGATGAAGGTAATTTATATGGTCTAGGGATAGGGGAAACATACCTTAGAATTAAGAAAGATAGCCTTTAGAAGCAAGAGATTCAAAAAAAAATGCCAAAATACCAAAGATGTAGCATTATCAGCTTTTGGAACAAATATCTCGAAATTTAATTTGTGTTTCTGTACCATTTCGCGAAATTACGGCCCAAACTGGGCTTTTTGCTATGAAATTTCACCATTTTTGTCGAAATTTCACACCTAGGGTCGAAATTTTCGCAAAATTACGTCCCATTCCCTACATGTGTGTTTCGCATGTCCGATCATAGGTTTCGATATCCTATTGCAAAAAAATGAAATTTCGAGCAAGATTTTGCAATTTCGATCGAAATTGTGTTCCATGCCGACAATGCTTTAGAATATGTTTTGGGTCAGGTGTCCTTGTTTGATCTAGAAATAGAATCATTCATCGGCGTTCCTGACCTCACATCCCACAACAAAATAGGGTTGCATAATGTAAAAATTGTCTTGACATTTCTCGCACTCTTGTCTTCCAAGCCAAATTGGCTAAGTCCTATCAGCCTGAGGTTGTTCTCACTACCTGCTTCCTTATCAATCAACAACTGTCTTTTGTTCTATAAAACAAGACACCCTTTTCGGTTGTTTTCCTGCTCAAATATTTTTCAACTCCTTCTGGATGTTTTAGTTGTACTACTTTTGCCTTAATTTTGATCCAAAGGCAGATAAACTTGATGCCTTCTCTATCAACACGATTTTCCTCGACTATTCTACTTCACAAAAGGTTATCATTGATATAGTCCAAGCAACTCTCATATGTACCTCTCCGTCGACTTTGTGTTCCACGGATCATGTGTTCAATGTTTTAAAAAGTGCGAAGTGGGAAGCGTACGGACGGGACCTTGTAGCCGATTAATCGCTAGGTGGGCGATTAAGCAGGCACTTTTTAGAAAAGCGGATTTTTAATTCTTATAATCTTTTATGCAAAATTACATACATATGTATATAAATACTATATTTTTGAAACATTTATACATATCTAAACATTGTACAAGACAACACAAAACACCCAAATAGTTTAATAACACAATTGTACAACAATGATTGTAGGCTATATAATATAGTAAACAATATACTTGTCATAGATAAAATACCCTACACATAAAATAATAAGTGTATATACATGATACAACAACAATTTTGTATCACATTTTTACATATATAAATAGTAAACCGTAGATTTATCCTAGCTACCTACCAAAAATATTGTTACATTTGTGCATCATCAATTAGTCATACATTACAGCAGTACAATTAATCAATTTATACATTCTAAATTAGACAATAGCTACATTTAATTTACTTGGATATATTAGAAAAGTACCCAATTATTACAGCTTACATGCAAAGTATGTATTCTATATTAAAACTAGGTATACCATAGAATTTAATGTATGCTAGTTTAATATATTATAGTCAATACTAATCGGGCCATATAATGTACTTAATGTTACATGCTTCTAGTACTTTTCTTAAGAAAAGCGGACAAAAAGTAGAGAAAAAGCAGAAAAAGGTGAATTAAGCGGGCAAAAAGCGACCGCTTTTCTCAAATCCGCTTCACGGCCGCTTTAGGGGGGGGTTTAAGGGGACAAGACCTGTTGGCGATTAAGCGGGCGCTTAAGCGGCCGCTCAGGACAATTTTTAAAACATTGTATGTGTTATTCTCCTTTGTCACCCCCTCCATCTCAACCTCAACCATAATTTGAGTCTGTTGAGCTTGATATTTATGATCCAGTAGAACATGAACCCAACACCCATTATCCAATGACTCAAATCATCCCTATCATTCCTCCACCATTAGCGCACAAACTAGAACCATCGTCCAATTATGAGGATCTATCACGCCTCGTGACTCTCCGGAAAGGCATACACTTTTACACAGTCTGTCACCCAATATCTCATACATGTTGCTTATCCAAACTATCCCATACTAAATCCATTTTCCAGCAACTTGATTCTATCCAAATTCTAAAAAAATTGTCATGAGACGCATTGGAACCCTAGTTGGAAAGTTGCGGTACTCGAGAAAATGACAGCACTGGGGAGAATGGGACCTGGGATCTTGTCCCCCTACCCCAAACAAAGATATCTTCAGTTGTCAAAGGGTTTTCTATATCAAATTAAATTCAGATGGGTCAGTGTAACGGCTCAAAAGCTCATCTTGATTCCAAAGGGTTCACCCAAATGTATGGTGTGGATTTCTTTGAAACCTTCTCACCGATCACTCGCATTACTTTTGTCAGAATCGTGATCTCTCTTGCCACTCGCATGGACTTGCCTCTGTTCGAGTTTGATATTTAAAATGGTTCCTCCATTGACTTAGAGGAGGAAGTCTACATGCAGTAACGTTAGGGATTTTGTGCTCGGGGAGTCTTCACAAAGAGTTTGTCATCTCAAACGCTCTTTGTATGGCCTCAAGTAATCATTGTGGGCCTAGTTTACAAACCTCAGTGGAGTTCTTTCTAGCCAGTGTTTTACTAGATCTTCCAGTGATCACAGCCTCTTCTTTTCTGCATCCCAAAGTAGAATCCTTATCCTCGTTGTCGGTTTTGATGATATCGTTATCATTGGTAGTGATGCTCATGGGATTTCAGCTTTGAAATAGGCACTCCATTTATATTTTCATACCAAAGAGCTAGAATAACTTCGCTACTTCTTAGGAATTGAAGTGATACACTCTCGTCATGGCACTTATTTATCTCAAAGGAAGTATGTCCTCGACCTCTAATTGAAATGATATGATCTCGTTATAGCACTTATTTATCTCAAAGGAAGTATGTCCTCGACCACTTGAAGGATTTGGTATGGTGAATTTTAAACTTATTTCTTCATCTATGGACTATCACAAAATTGTTTTGTCCAAGAGGGAGTCCTTTTTTCAATCCTGATAAACATAAGAGGCACAGTTGAAAAACTCAATAACCACACGATTACCTGACCAGACATAGTCTTTGTTGTTAGTTTGGTTAATCAACACATGGTCGATCCCCTTGTATTCCACTGCAGTCAAGTATAACGTATTTTACGATATCTGACAAGTGCACATGGTTGGGGCCTCTAATACAAGAAACCACCGTCTTCTTATATATATATATATATATATATATATATATATATATATATATATATATATATATATATATATATATATATATATATATATATATATATATATATATATATTATATATTATATATATATAATATATATATATATATATTATATATATAATATATATATATATATATATTATATATACTATTATATATATACTATATATATATATATATTATATATATACTATATATATATATATACTATATATATATATATTATATATATAATATATATAATATATATATATTATATATATATATTATATATATATATACACACACACATACACACACACATATATATATACATATATATACTGTTATAACCTCAATTTTCATAGGTTTGGGTTGAAATGTAATTTCTCCATTAAGATATATGATTATAAAAATTGTGTGATTTAAGCTCTTTGTGTGGATTTCTTTGCTAAATGTCTTTTGCATGTATGTCTTCATGGGCCTTGTTGAATAATAAGCCCAATATGGTTAAAAGAGAATAAAGATGAAAAGAAATCTATTAATGAGAGTAATAGAGATAATGTTAAAGATTAATGCGGAATTATCTAGAAGGCTAAGAGTTTGTTCATCCAGAAGTGAATTTTGAATCCATATGATTTCTTGTGATACAAGGAATCCAAATAGAGAAGCTAAAAGTGAATATGAATAAACTAAGCTTTAATAGGTAATAACTTGCATGTGAAGAAAACACCTCTTTCCTTTCGAGTTTGGGACTCAAACTTGGGATATGAGTAGGTAATGTTAAAACAAGACTATCCCTAAAATTTGGATGAAAAAGGATAAACGAGGAGAGTTATGATTTTTGCAAGTTTTCCTAAAGTGAATGGATATTGGATATATCGCATTAAATGTCACGATGTAAATAGAAATAGGATTTCGTTTATTCAAGAACTTGGGCCTAATCACGTTCACGATGGGAGACCCGAAACCAGAGAATAGTTCTGACGATTTTCCAAATCGTTTTCCTCGCGATCGAGTAGACAAGAAGAGTTAGGATTGGTCCCAACGTCTTCGGAAGATCACCTAGATTCGATCCATACTAGGATTTGTTGCCTTTCGTGGAGAGACCTAGAAGTCCCCAAATCCAAGGAGGTCGAGACCCTACCCTATATAAGGGGGGTACTCCGCAATACCAGCAAATCAAAAGACCATCCTCACGTGTTCGGAAGGGATCAACGAACTTGTTGCTGCCGTCAATTGGTTTTTCCACCTCGACCTTCGTCGTCGTCTCAGAGCAGTTCATCCAAGGTCTTGAGCAGTGCCGACCCAACAGCGGCGAGAAGCAGGCAAGGAATTGAGCTGATCGTCGAGTTCAGCAAGTCAAGGCAAAGCTACCGGTGCTCTTGGTTCGCACGCAGAGGCACCAGGGCTCGAAGTCATCTGACGAGTTGACCATCGACTCGCTGAGGAGCAGCGAGTTGATCATCGACTCGCTGAGGAGCAGCGAGCCGAGGTTGAAGATAATCCTGCACGGAATCTGTTCATAGTTCGAAAAAGTACATAAAGATGCTATCTTTGATGCTTTCATGACTCATGAGTAAGAAACCCTAATTTAATGATTAATGAAATTGGGAAAATTAATATGGATGTTCTATGAGAATAATTAACGTGTTAATAAAAAGAAGATTTGGGATCCAAAAGATGATCTTTTTACATGATTTGCTTAATTTAGGGTTCCATGTGCATAAGAGTACATTAATGGGACTAAAAACCCTAATTTTCATAACTATGAGTTTGAATGGTTTTTATTTTTGAAAATCTATGTAAAGGACAAAGATATGATGATCCTAAGCCTATTGAGAATAAAGAACCCTTAATATGGATACTTTGAGTAATTAGGGTTTTTATGAGTAGAAAAATTGTTTTAGGGTTTGTTGACCTAAAAAGGATAAAGATTGAGAAATTGATCTAAGAAACCCTAAGGAATCCTAATGAGACTTAGAAACCTTAGAAAGGTATCCCAAGTCAATAAATAGTTGTTTGGGATGTAATGGTAACAACTAGGTGTTATACATGTTTTCAGGATCAAGAATTGCTTGATTTGGTTGCTTACCTTGCTTGATTGGACATCTAGTTGGATTTGGACATCTTGCTTCTTTTGACTCATAAACAGGTATGTGGTTACACTTATGGCTAATGGCTCTAGTTTCACGGCAATTTCCGAGGTTTTACCGGTTGCTTGAAATTAACTGCTTGGTTGACTTTTATTTCATGCAACTGTAAAGTGATTATGACTATCACCATAAATATATGTTCATGACTAGCTCAGATCCTAGTCCTCCTCTATAGCTTTGATGATGATGAGAAGGATGACCTAGAACATGGTCTACCCTTGGGGTAGGATCATCAGGTTATCATGAGTCGATGTGTTGGTCTACCCTTGGGTAGGACCATACGACTACACAGCCCTAGGTTGTGGTCTACCTGTAAGGTAGGATCATAGGGGCTATTTGAGATCTACCATATGAGAGAGGTAGGATCCATGTCCACTGCAGGGACAGCACAAAGGCTTGGATATGTAAGGATTGAGTAGTTTTGTTTAATACGTAAAGTTTGATCTGTTAAACAATAATTTGGTTGCATTATGTTGTTACAAATAGATGCAAGATTTTGGTTCCCCCCACATACTAGTATAATTCATTACACTGACCGCCATTTGTTTGTCGGCATTTTAGGTTTATCAGAAAGTGGATATTCCTTTAAAGTGACATTGAATGAATAAAGCTTAATAAAGAATTGGAGGATTGTAGATAGATAGTTTCTTATATGGGCAAAGTCTCTCAAATCCTATATTTTGCAAGGTATGTGAAAAGAAAATTTTTATCCTATTTTAAGCTTAGTTGTGGTAGAATTTATTAATAATTTTTTATTATTTACAAAACCATATGATCCTGCTTTGGGATAACGGCTCTAGCCTCTTGGTCTCCCTTAATTGGGGGTTACCGAGAGGTGGGGTCTTTACATAAATATATATACACACACATATATATATATGACAAGTGCACTTAGTCAGGGTCTCCTATACAAGAAACCACTGTCTCCAAATATATATATAGGGTTATGATCTAGTGTGAGGCATGTTGTGGTGCAAGGTGAGCAGAATTCATGTCCGTTCATTCACATTACATTCGTTCACATTACATTCTTACTCAACAGCATGGAGCATTGATTGTTGCGTGAGTGGCAAAAACCATTGTCATCTGACAAACTAAAACAATCGGTATGATGGACTTTAGTAAATATACTAAAAGAAATTCAGCTATAAATGTCCCATCATCTTCTACCTCTTCGACTTCATCAGTTTTCCCTTCCCATTCTTCTCCCCTTTCCATCCCGATCCCTACCATATAACATAAATGGTGTGATGCATCAATTTCAAGGTTGTCATTCCTCCCACCGGTTTATAGGATAGGAATGAGGCAATCACATGTAAATATTTATAATTACACAACATTTAATGTTTATATTCATTGTCATTCTCTAAAGCTGACAATAATTACTAATGAATTATCTTTCATAGGGTATTATTTGTTGGTTTGATTTTGTTCATGTCTAATTAATGTGGGTTTGCTTATTACTCTCTCCAGCTCTAATAGGTCCGGAATTTAATGTGGCTACATCTCACTGCTACAAAACAAGTAGGTTTCGTGTTGGATCAAATCAAATATCCTTATCATTATTATCAAATGACATAGTGATACTATGCTCGAGACTCATGTCTTCACTTAAGCTAGGACCGTCAAAATTACGGGTCCGACTCTGTATTGGGCTAGATAAGTCTGATTGGATTTTCATAATGTCAGACGTAGAACCGACTTGGATCATCACTTTGAACCGACTTCGATCATCACTTTGTCCAAACCCAGAACGGACATGAATATCTAAAGAACGCAAAAATGACAAAGTTTGTTAATTTAGAATGTGGAACCGATCTGAACGAAATTTCTTTTAACATGTATGTTAAGTGTGTCAACTTTTTAGTTTCTTAAACTAGTAAGGATCCATGTCATAGAATCATCATGTTTTCACTTCTAAAATAATCCAATCCGGAATTGAACTAGACTTGGACCTAGACTTTCTTTCAGACTCGGGCCCAGATTCTTTTTAAGCACTGGAACTGTCGTGAATATTGAGTCCTGAAACCAATTTAGACCTGAATTTTAGTCTGTTTAGTTCAACACAAAGCTAAACTAGATTATCCAAACTAAAACTCATAAATGATTTTTGTGGGCCAGATGGGCCCGGTATCACAAGTTCAGACTTACTATTGACAACCCTAACTAAAGTAACTATATTCGATGTCAGTTCTTTCTATAAGGCTAGTTTGGTGTAAGTCATAAGTTACGTGGAATTCATTTTCTAAGAACTCTAATTTATTTTTTTAAACAGAAGTTCCATTCACTTCCATGTGGTTACTTTGTTGAGTGTAAATATGAAAAATATTAAAATTGTTTTTGTTTTTTACTGTATAATATATAATGAGGACCACAAAGATGTGAAGAATCATATTCATAAATAACCATAACGTTTTTTCAACCATAGTAGCCCAAGTGGTCAAGGTGGATGGTACTCCTTTGAAATATATTTTAGTGTGGTGCAATTATAACTTCAATAAATTTATTGTCATTAAAAGGTCACGTCAAGATATTTTTATTTCGATTTGTATTTATAAAGCATTGTAATAATATCTATATTTTATGTTTTTCGTAAATTTCAATGTTGATTCATCACTATTTAACACAATATACAATATTATTTTGTAGTACATTCTTCATTTACTGCATTATCATTCTTTCACATCATATTACTTAAACACGAAGATTAAAAATTAGATAAATCGCATTTATTTTCACGTAACTCCCCCTATGTTTTCGTACATTCTAACCTATGTAAACGTAGTCGGTCCAAAGCCCAGGTGAAGGAGGGTTGATGGTAGGTTGACTGTCAGCAATAAAACTGTCACTTTTTTATGACATGGATATAAAAATCTCGTTGGAGTGTCTCTACCTAGCGACACGCTGCATCGACACTCGGGTGTAGTGATAAATATGCAAGGGGTTTCAACGCAGCGGCGTCCGGTTGTGTAGAAGGAAAAGCAAGGGTTCACACACCTTGGACGGGTGTGGGTAAAGAAGCTAGTCCCGCTGCATCATTGCCCGGATGTAGTGAAAAATGTGCAAGGACTGTTTTTAAAGGAAACGGGTAAAAAAGCAAGTTCAGCAAAAACGGATCAGACTGGGATCTTGGAATATAGGCTCTTTGACATGAAAGTCTTCATTGATATTTGATACCATGATTAGAAGAAAAGTTAACATTACTTGCTTGCAAGAAACTAAGTGGAGAGGTAAACAATGTAGAGAGATTGGAGACACAGGGTATAAAATTTGGTATACAGGTATTGACAAACATAGAAATGACGTTGGAATTATTGTTGATAAGATGTTGAAGGATGATGTCATCAAGATCACATGGATGGGGGACAGAATCATAGCTATAAAGGTTGTTCTTAGGGGAAAGATTTTCAATATTATTAGCGCTTATGCCCCCCAAGTTGGCCTTAGTGAGGAGACAAATAAGGATTTTTGGGATAACATGGATGAACTGATGCAAGAAATATCGATAGACGAGAAGATCATATTGGGAGTGACTTAAATGGCCATGTGGGGAGTAGCAATGTTGGATATGAGAGAGTTTGTGGAGGGTTTAGATATGGCAGCAGAAATGGAGGAGAGAGGATTTTGGATTTTGCAGTTGCTTATGATATAATCTTGGTAAATACACATTTCAAGAAAAAAAGATCCTCATCTTGTTACTTTCAAGAGTGGGCGCAATTGTAGCCAAATTGATTACTTCCTTACAAGACAGTTGGACCGAAAAGTATGCAAGGATTGTAAAGTGATCCCCGAAGAACTCACCACCCAACATAGGATGGTGGTTTTAGACGTAAATATGAAGATCAACAAAGGTAAGCATATCAGAAGTCAAGATAGAAGGATCAAGTGATGGAATCTTAAAGGAGAAAAGAAATTGACATTTTATAATAAACTCATCAAGGAGAGAACTTGGAACTTGGATTCTGATGTTAAGTCTATGTGGCAAAGTGTGAGCACCTGCATAACAAAAATTGTCAAAGAGGTTTTGGGAGAGTCCAAAGTGTGTGGACCTCCACAGAAAGAGACTTGGTGGTGGAATGATGAAGTACAAAAGGCTATTAAACTCAAAAGGGAGATCTATAGGAGTTTGCCCAAATCCAGAGATGATGCAACTTTTCAGAGATACAAACAAGCAAAGAAAGATGCAAAGAAGGCAGTTCAAGAGGCAAGGTCCAGACAGTTCGATGAGATATATTAGAAGTTGGACACTAGAGAAGGGGAAAAAGATATTTATAAAATGGCTCGTATAAGAGAAAGGAAAGGAAGAGACTTGAGTCAAGTAAAATGCATCAAGAATGAAGATGGCAAGAGTGTTGGTGAGGGTTGATGATATAAAGAACCAATGCAGAAACTACTTTCATAAGATTTTCAATGGAGATAATGTGAGCATTGTAAGAGACTCCGGAGACATGAATGCAAGCCAATCTAGAATTGTTAATGTTGGGGTCAAGTTGGATGGAATGGATGTACCAATATGTGATAAGTTTCATTACTTGGGCTCTATTATTGAGGTTCAAGATGATGTTTGTCACAGGATCACATCAGGATGGTTGAAATGGAGGAGTGTGATGGGAGTAGTATGTGATCAGAAGATCCCTCTCGGATTAAAAAGCAAGTTCTACATAACAGCTATACGGCCAGCCATGTTGTATGGGAGTGAATGTTGGGCAGTGAAGAAACAAGGTCTCAACAAGATAAATGTGGCCGAAATGTGTATGCTGAGAAAGATGTGTGGGAAGACGAGAAAAGATCATTTGAGTAACGACTATATCAGAAACAAAGTGGGGGTGGTGAACATCGAGGACAAGTTACGTGAAGGTCGTCTAAGATGGTATGGACATGTGCAACGCAGAACGACAAGTGCATCTATTCAAAGCAAGGCTACTGAGTCAAGCACAACTAAAAGAAGCAGAAGCAGACCTAAATTAACATGGAAAGAGCTTATAAAAAGAGATTTTGAATCTTTACATCTTGATCATAGTATGACCCATAACAGAGTTGATTGGAAAAGGAGGATCCATGTACCCGGCCCCAACATGGTTGGGATTGAGGCTTAGTTGATGATGATGACATTTATTGCCATGTGGTGCAATGCAATTATTTTTTATAGTGCTTGTATATTGTTTATTTTAAAAGTCGCATTGATAATTATGGTTATAGTATAAAATATTTTACATATTGCAATTATAGTGTATACATGTTCTCATATTATGTTATCATTTTGATAATAGAATATACCCACACTGCTAACATCCCTAGTCATAAATATGTGATATGTGATATTTATTAAGAATGAAGAATACCAAAGTGATTATGTAATTATGTATTCTCATTAAACATTAATACACACCATTTCTTAGAAAAATGCAAGTATTGAGTGAATAAGTTTAGGTCCAAATTAGAATTGGTTTGGTTTTGAATTTTCCGATCTGAGTGGGTTCTAAGCGGATACTTTTAGACAATTCAGATTTTAACTTGGTGTGAGTTGAATACTATCTAAACATATATACAGATCACTACTGAATCTGTATTATGTTCCGAAAAAGACATTACAAAATCGTTCTAGTTTCAAGTTTCTGAACCCTAAGTTGAATAATTTTACATCCATCCATATAAAGAACTTACCATAACGGCATAACCAACTTGAAATAAACATTTGACACTCTAATTCATTTCTTCATTTGTTTTTTGTCTCTTCAAAACATAAATAACCACACATGTGCATCACAATGACATATTGACTTTAATTAAAAATTAAATAGGGGATATGACAATTAGATAGTAGAATAAAGGGAGTTAGAACTTTCATTCATTTAACAAATTGAATTTACGATCGAAACAATTATTCACGTGTATCGTTTAAGTTTTAACTGATGAGTTGTGTGACGCAACGACAAAATGAAGGGACGGTTGGATAATATAATATTAGAAGAGAGGAGCCAAGGACGGAACAAATTGAGAATTGTTTTGTCAACAAAAGGCAAGTTGTTCCATATTAAAGCGAGATGAACGAGAGGTCAGGAATTAAGCCTCGCATACTCGCATGGAAATTTGCCTCGTATGGGATCAATATATATATATATATATATATATATATATATATATATATATATATATATATATACAAACACAGACACACACACACACACACACACACACATATATATATATATATATATATATATATAAATAATGTTTGTGTGTGTATACACACACACACACATATCTATATCAATATATATATATGTGTGTGTGTGTATAGGGTCAATCTTTAATACCCGCGCGGGTAGCCTGGAATTCACTACCTGTGCATCCTAAAAAGTAATTATTCGGTCAGAAAAGTAACTTACTCAAAAGAAAAAAAGTAACTATATTGAACAAAAAGTAACTACTTGACTCAAAAAGTAAAACCGTGTAAAATACACAGCAAAAATTCTGAAATAAATATGTAATTGTATATTTGTTATAGCTGGTACAAATGTAACTATCTATGCATGAAAAGTAACGGTTTGCAAGGTATAAGTAACCCTCTACATGTCAAAAGTAAGAAATCCCAAAAAAAGTAACCAAATTAGGAGCGGGTAGCTACCCACGTGGGCATTGAATGAACGCCCTATATATATACATTATATACATATATATATACACACATATATATACATATATATACATGCCGACAAGGAGTGGCTCAAGTGGTCAAGCATGTTGTCCCCTAACAAAGGAACCCGGGTTTGAATCCCAGTTGTCGCCTTGATTTACCACCCTCCCGGGCGTTCGGCCTCCGCCACGGGCGTGGGAGGGGGGGGGAATCTCTCTCTTAATCCCATATACATATATACATACAATGATACAAATATACATATATACATATACACATATATACATATACATATATATATAGTGTGTGTGTATATATATACACACACACACATATATAGAGTCAGGCTAGAATACACTCGAGTGTATATGTACATACATATATATATATATGTGTGTGTGTGTGTGTGTGTGTGTGTGTGTGTGTATATATATATATATATATATATATATATATATATATATATATATATATATATATATATATATATATATATATATATATATATACATATATATGTATATGTATATGTATATATATATGTATATGTTATATAATATATACATATATATGTATATGTATATGTATATGTATATCTTGAATTGTCTATAAGGGTTAGGGTGCACAATGTGTGTACCCCATATATTTATAAAGAGAACAATTACATAGAGGTCCTCCTAGAATAGGAAAATAACAAATGAATATAAAGAACTTAAATAAAACACTATTTAACACTCCCCCTCAAGTTGGAGCATAGATATCAATAGGAAGATTGGGGTGTAGTACTTGTACAGGAATTTTATTCCCAATAACATATGAAGGCAATGATTTATCAGAAAACAGGCAGTAAGAACCGCTTTTGGCCAAAAATGTTTGGGAACATTAGAATGGAGCATGATAGTTCTAGTAACTTCAAGTAAATGCCTATTTTTCCTTTCAGCAACACCATTCTGTTGGGGTGTATAAGCACAAGAAGTCTGCTGAATTGTACCCACAGAACGACAAAATAATTCAACATTTTTTTGAACAAATTCCAATCCATTATCAGTACACAAGATTTCAATAGGCATAGAATACTGAGTTTTAATTTCAGCAAAGAAGAACTTAATAGTAGGCAGAACTTGGGATCTGTCTTTCAACAGAAACAACCTGGTAGCGCGGGAGTTATCATCAATGAACAAAATAAAATATTTATTGCCAGACAAACTTGGAACATGACAAGGACCCCTTACATCACATGCACCAAATCAAAAATATTTTTTCTACCAATCTGAGATTTTTTGGGAAATACAGTTTTGGACTGTTTGCTTAACTGGCATGCCTCGCACTAAAAACTATGTGCCTACACCAGAAATAACATGTTTTAACTTATCAGCTGACGGATGCCCAAGTCTAAAATGTCATTGTAATGTGGAAACAAAAGATGATAATGTTGAAGCCAAAGCAGTAGTGCCAATCCGTTTCAACTCATCCAAGTAGTAGATTCCATCAGGTCCTTCATGCCCCCCACCAATCTTCATCCTCGTGCGAAGGTCCTGAAAAACACAAGTACCCGGTGCAAAGGTCAGACTGCAGTTCAGATTGCGTACAATTTTACTGACAGATATCAAGTTTAGCGGAAAATTTGGCACATATAAAGCAGATCGCAGAAGGACTTGAGCAAAGATATCACCAATTATAGATACGACAGATTTAGAACCATCAGCAAGCATAACAACAGATTTAGAACAAGGCTTAGACAGTCTATAAAAGAGAGAATGGTTGCCAGATATATGAGAAGAGGCTCTAGAGTCAATCACCCATTTGGTATTACCAGCACTAGAAGAAGGAGCACTCAAGAAGGCAGAATCACAACCAGTGTAAGTGGCAACGTGAGCTCCAGAATCAATAGCAGATCAGGAGGAAGCACAATTCCTCTCAAGTAGGAGGCGTTCCACCTCGGAGCGGATGAACTCAACAGTAGAGGCGGTCGAGGGAGCAGCAGAGGGTGTCTGAGAAGAACCTCAGACGCAGCATTGACCCATGCAGGTGTGCCATGTTTCTTCCAACATTTGTCTTCAGTATGGTTGTTGCGGCCACAGAAGTCACAATACTGCTGAGTAGCAGCACCTCCAGAAGCATCAACAGATGAGCCACGGCCAAGCAACCCACGTCCCCGTCTATGAGCAGAAGAACGATTGTCCGGAGGTCGGCCGTGACCCCTACCACGACCACGGCCAGACATAGCAGCAAGAGAAGTGATGTCACCAGTGTCGGAAGGCAGATCCGACGAGGAAGCCGGCAGTCGTTGTAGACGCTGAAAAGCACTCTCCAATGTGGGTAAAGGATCACTGGCGAGAATCTGGTCAACCACACCACCATGAGTCAAGAAGGCCGCAGAGGAACTGGACAACCTGGAGTTCCTATCGTTGTCGTTGCAGCGTGGCTAAGTCGGTAGATAAGGGATGAAGATTCTCAAGCTCAGCCCAGATGCCTTTAAAGGTCAAAAAATAGTCAGCAATATCGGGCCCAATGAAGTGCAGGTGGACAATTTTTTGTTTAGGTCAAACACCTTCTTCGGATTCTTACTATGTGAGTAGGTGTTGGCCAGTTGATCCCACATCTCCTTGGCAGTCGGAAGGCGAAGTAGAGTAACGCTGATGCGAGTTTCACTGTTGTTCAGAATCCACGTCATCACGGTCGAGTCATCCTTAACCCAGTCATCATAGATCTTTTTCTGCTTTGACTCGGCAGTACTGGGTGGAGCAGGAGGCGGAGCCTCAGATGGGAATGGTTGCCCAGGGACTTCGCAAAGATCTCCATGGAGCAAACTCAATGTTGGTAGTTGCGCCCATCTAGCTTTTATAGTAGTCACTTGACGACGAAAGTCCTCATGGGAGGAAGCCATGAGGGAGACCGAGTCCAAAAAGGGCAGAGAACAGTAGCAGGAGTCAGAACCGCCTAGATCCCCCGGCTAGGCGGCAGTAGGCAGATAGAGCAACTGGAAGATCCAACTTACATGAAGATTACGCTGAGGCGCAGCAGAGAACCCGGCGGCTCAAGAGCCGACGCGGGCACAAAGAAGGGGTAGGGGGCTCCGAAGACCCTCAACACGAACAGTCGAAGGCTAAACAACGATCGTGCGAGCTGCACTAATAAGCCAGCCCATACACTAAGGGTCGTCGGCAGCAGCGGCGGGCTAGCGCCGCGGCAGCATCAGTAGTCGATGGCGGGCGGGGCGACATG
Source organism: Alisma plantago-aquatica (assembly GCA_963693085.1). Lineage (NCBI taxonomy): Eukaryota > Viridiplantae > Streptophyta > Magnoliopsida > Alismatales > Alismataceae > Alisma > Alisma plantago-aquatica. The sequence goes on from OY856409.1 coordinate 1,998,301,174, forward strand.
CGGCGTCGGCGGGCAGCTGGGGGGGCGCCTCCGGGGAAGAGAGAGAGGGAAGCGGCTATGGGGAGGGTGGCGGCTAGAGCACCTGCTCTGGTACCATCTTGAATTATCTGTAAGGGTTAGGGTGCACAATGTGTGTATCCTGTATATTTATAAAGAGAACAATTACATAGAGGTCCTCACAGAATAGGAAAATAATAAGTGAATATAAAAAACTTAAATAAAACACTATTTAACAGTATATATACATATACATATATATATGTGTGTGTGTCTATATATATATATATATATATATATATATATATAGAGAGAGAGAGAGAGAGAGAGAGAGAGTCAGGCTAGAATACACTCGAGTGTACGGATCGCACGAATACACTCAAGTGTGTTTGCATATCAAGACTATTTTTTTCAAAATGTAAACCGTTGATCTTCACCGTCATACTATAACTAGGCTACATACAAATTTTGAGCCCATTTGGATGAGTGTAAGTCACTCATCCAAGGGCAACAAAATCGACGCACGAAACTAATTTGAAATGCATAATTTTTGCAGTCTTCATAACATGAGCTATACATATCCAAATGTGCTCAAATTTTGCGTATGAGTTGTTCACGAGATGTTTAAGAAGATCAACAGATTAGATTTTCAAAAAAAATATTGCATCATGAAAAACTACTTGAGTGTATTCCGCTCCGGATACACTCGAGTGTATTCTAGCCTAACTCTCTCTCTCTCTCTCTCTCTATATATATATATATATATGTGTGTGTGTGTGTGTATGTATGTATATATATATAGAGAGAGAGAGAGTCAGGCTAGAATATACTCGAGTGTATTTAGAGCAGAATACACTCAAGTAATTTTTCATGATGCAATATTTTTTTCAAAAATCTAATCCGTTGATCTTCTTAAACATCTTGTGAATAGCTCATACGCAAAATTTGAGCACATTTGGACATTAATAGGTCATGTTATAAAGACCGCAAAAATTATGCATTTCAAATTAGTTTCGCGTGTCGATTTTGTTGCCCTTGGATGAGTGACTTACACTCATCCAAATGGGCTCAAAATTTATATGTAGCCT